>CM052083.1:6492515-6544956 GCA_028453745.1 Agapostemon virescens
CGGAGACCTAAAGATTTTTCACGATTTTAAGAAGGGGTATACCTTCAATATTTAGCGATTTCGTGGCAATATTTGGCAAAACTTCGAAGTCGTGCCCCGGCCAAACTATTAGAGCTATCGACATGGTTCAAACGCTAAAATCTCCTCCAAACCTTCCTCTTGAACACGTTAAGCGCCACGCCGAATTTCTGTGCCGTTTCGTTCAAGCCACAGTTCAGGCGTGCCTTACCGGGCCGCTCGCCGATAGACGAATCAAAGTATAAACAGTCGGGTAACGTAACGCGCGCCGTGATAGCAGAACGAAAAATCTGTCGCCGGTCCGTAGGGACCGACGAAGCCTGAACGGAAAGTCCAGCGCCGATATATGAAATATATCGTGTAGAATGAAAATATTCTAAGTCAGAAAAAATGCCTCTGGAATTAAAACAGCTTCGAGTGCAAAGGGTTAATTTCTGATCTCCGTAAAGGTTTCCCAATGGTCCACTCGTTGGAGAAGTGAATTTTTTAAATGAAATTGACAACCTCGGAACCAAATACGTGCATTATTAACGAACTTTGTGAATAATATTTTGACGAATTGTCAGGAGTTTGTGCATTCTTGTTTAATGAGAAAGCGGATAAAACGACGAGGAACAATTTAACAAACTGTCGTATACAACGTCGAATAAACAAGTCTGTACAGATACGTCTGGTGTCTTCCAGGGAGAACGTGTTTGTTCCAAGTGCAAAAATACTGGGATATGAAAGTTTAACGAGCAGCAACAAAATTTCACGTAGAAATAATAAGCGAACAGGATGATATTCGTTTAAGCGGTGTTCTCGTAACAGCATTTTATTCATCGACAACAACGGAGTCATTAAAACGCTGTAAAAATGAGAAAGGAAGGCATGTGTCCCGTGCATCGAGAGCATAAGCAAGCATCGATCGGTTTCTATCAAATAATTCACGTGCGATAGAATGTATGACAATGAGTAACTATACACCTGCGCAACTGGATTAACGGTTCTGTATGACGTGACACAACGATCTGCGTCGCGACACAATACCTGCAAACACGCTTGCAATCGCGAAAAAGAACACGTTCGCGCAGTTCAGGGGTGAATAGGAAGTCATAGCTGCCATAGGGGTGGCACCTGAAGATATTGGAACGATATGTTTAAAAATTACTTGTGGAAAATTAATACACTTCTTTCTTTCGGTGAACATACTTGGGTCTGATTTACATATTCGTGAAAGGGAACACAATCGCGTATTTAGGGGGTGGCTAGGAATCATGGCTGCCCTAGGGGTGGCACTTCACAGCACCGTGGAAAGGTACGAGAAGTATTGCAACATGATGTGGGCATGGTAAATGTTATTTTTTTCGTTTCAGGTATTCGTTCACCGAGACTCGACTTTCTGCCCCATTTTGGACTACTTTGATGGTCCTTCGAAATTCCGTATACTCTCTGCGAGATGCATTTTGAGCACACGTTCGTTTAGAGGATTTCGTGTTCGTAAAAATAGAAAAAGATTGACGCGAAATAAATTTGTAGAAGAGAAACTCCCCTAGCTGGAAAGATATTACTTTCATGACACCTTGTACGGGTACGCGCGAAGCCCGGGCGCACAATGCAATCCTACCCAGAGCCCATAAACACCCTCGGTGAGGAGACTGCTCGAGATACCGTGAAGATCGTTGCCCTCCCAGCACACAGTAGAAGTAGAAGGCCGTAAAGATTTTAGGACTCTTTGGACATGCGATGCTGGCCTGGCAGGGCAATGCTTCGCTTCATGGGAATGAAAATGAAGCGGGCCGACTTGACCGCGTACGCCGCGGTTTTCCGTGCAATCACTTCCTCCCGATATAAGTGTCGACCCGTTTGCCTATAACGCCGCGAAATAGTGCTTGTCACAGTGTGATTATGCAAGTCCGTAAATACTGACAGAGCAGCGCCGCGATATTCGAAAGCTGGACAAAGCCAATGCTTTCCTCCGGGCGCGACCGACCAACACCTTTTACTAGAAACAAGCGAAACTTTTCCCCGTCGGAACTGCAAAATCATTGATTTAAATTTGCCCGTAATTGCTGTCAATTCTTACGCAGTTTCGCGCCGTGTCCGAGACCTGGATCTTTCTAACGGCTCCAATAAATGCAATTTACGTAAAGCAACGGCTTCCTTGCGCCGAAACGAAAGAAGAAAACGACGAGCACCCGCTAACTTCATTGCTGGCTTCGTATCTGTTTTATTTTTTTTTTATTGTTAGAAGAATCTTATACAATCGTTGAATACACTAAAATCGCCGGTTGAATGCCATCAGCTTGTGTCCGAAACTTTGTATTTATCGCGTATTTAGATGCGAAACTCGAGCTCCCTCGAGAAGTACGCTCCACAGTAGTGGGGATAACACTGTGACACTTATCCTGCGGTTAAAACCGACTTTACTGTACAAAGTTTCGGACCAGAGTCGATGACGTTGATCGTGACTTTACTCTGGCAGCATAATTTATCTATTTTCAAGCGAACTAACAGATCGTGTCGATGTCACGCAGCGATGGCGAATATGTAAAAGGGTTTAACACTTTGACTGCCCAACTAACGACCTCAAAAATTCCACAAAATTAAAGTAATTTATTTAACGAAGCAACAATTGAAAACTTAAAATGTATGACACAATGTTAGTCCTTCAACCTTCTTCTATTCTGCAGACCTCAACTAAATTTAGTGCAACGAATATATTAATGTACAAATTTATTTTTAAACTTGGCCAAATAATTCTGTCACCCATATATGGGTGACATGGCAGTCAAAGTGTTAAAAAAAGAAGTACGTCTATTCGCCACTCGTTGTAACTCTTCAGAAAGCTATCCGTTACAAATCCGTATTCACGTTTACAATATTTATTGCTCGACTCTTGACTCTTTCATTTGCCAACGACTTTTCAGAAAATAGACTGCGACAAAATGGAAATATAACAAAGCAAAATGGCGAGTAAGAAGCCAAGCAGTAAAACAAAACGCAAAGCTGCTTCCTTGCCGCGGCAAAGTCTCCGACTCTCTCTTTGTATTATTTTAAATATGCAACTGGTCATCGACGGCGTACCACAGTTTTATAATCACAATAATTGTCTGTCCAACTTTAATAACTCATACGTTGCAAATCTAGAGTAATTGGAGTACGGTGGACAGCTACTGTGATCATCACAGTATCTCGTGTGTCTCCTTCCGAGAAGCGAACTGTAGTAAACCAGCGCAAGAAGGTACGCCGGTCATTAAGGATTTCTCTGAAGCACAATACGTTTAGGTATTTATTTTACACGCAGAGACCCGCGGGCTTTTGTTCGTCTTATCCGACCAGATTCAAAGTGGATCGTTGACGAAACGACTGGCTAATACGAGAGGCGGTTTTGCTGCCTCGTTTTTATGGGACGTTGTGTGCTTCTCGACGAGATTATGCGGCCATTTAACACTAGATCAACATCGTGTCTGGCGGGCCATTGCTGCTTACGTTCCCCAGACTCTTTCACTGAGTAACGTTGATTTTCGAGTACCGACTTTATAACGAAACGAATTTGTCAAGACGCGAATAACACCTTAACCCCTTCGCCTACGACTTATTTTACCATAACAGCGACTAGACTTTCTTTGTCCTTCATAGAACGACAAAAAGAAAAGACAAATTTGTAGTTACCGCGTGCCTAGCTATTCTCCAATGATCGTACACGATGAATAATTAAATAAAATGTTATTTCTGTTTAAAAAAAAATTATGGAAATACATATTTAGACTCGTTGTTGTAGGGCAAGGGGTTAAGAATATTTTTAAATGAATGAAGAGGTTTGTGGCAGGGACACCTGTGTAGCTATTTTTGAGGAAACATTCATCTGAAATGCCGGATGTTTTAATTAGTATTTTTGCCAGAGCTTGGGACTTTTGCACTCAATAGCAATTGGTGTACCATAAATGAGACCACCCTCGGAACGGTACCTAAGACGTAGATGTCTCGGAGACATTTCGCTGCTGTTCTCACCCTACCATGTAGGTGGCAAATTAGTACAATACTCTTTATTCAGACACGTAACTTCCTGCACATGCACGCCAGTATGATCCTAATCTGGATTGGCAAACTATATTTTATTTTCAAGTTGTTGGCTTTTTACTAACACAAAACTTACGGCTGCCAGTCAAGACGCAATAACAGAATTCAACGTTCAATGGTGAACAGAAATAGATCGGAACAAGGTGGCCATGTTCGAGCAAACTAATTGACACAATGATATAAAATTGTTGCGAATATAAACTGTGATTTTTATTTATGCAAATGGAAATTATCCGACTCAATCGTAAAGATAGAGAAGTTGACTCTTCGGAGGTCGCAGTTCATCTGACAGACAGACAAATTTTAAGTATTTTTAAACAAATGTATTGCAGCACTTGATCGCAAATAGTGGCTGTAGTTTGATACAACTGTAAAGTTGTAAACTGTAAAGTTAGAAGAGATTTGAAACCGGAGTTTTCCTTTACCAATCGCGATTTGACGATTCGTTTCCGAGTTGTTAAACAAAATTACCCACCAATCGAATTGGGACGAATGTAATTTGTCAAAATCATCTTGGACCAATAGCAGTAGCCACTGAAAGCATGCTCTCTTAACAGTGCTCCATTGTTTCTTCGGATACTTTCCGGTCAACAAAACTATTCGTGACAATCCAAACCATTCTATGTATTAAAAATGTTCTTCCTTAATTCAGCCAACAAATTTTCCGCAAAATAATTCGAGGTCTCCTATAGAACAACTTCAATTCTCATATGGAATACTTGCTAAAATTAGCTTATCCTTTCTTTCATTAAACAAACATGCGAATGAGATTTTAACGTTCGTAAAATAATAGAAAAATTATTGAAAATTACCCAGTATTTAATTAATTGGTCCCCTTTTCATCTTTCGTGGAAAATAGTGTCACAATAATTTCAAACGTTTAATCAGTACTAGATAAATATTTATCATTTGGATCTCAGTACAATCTGAGTTAAATAGACTGTAGATTTTATTTATTTATGACAAGAACAAGTTGGCATAACTTAATATAATGGAAATATTAAATGAATTTGAGGATGTCGATACAAAATTCAAATTAGATTGCTAATTGCTAAAGAAGAATAGAATATTGCACGTGGCAACTATTCCTTGCGATTGATACTACCAATGTTTATTTTGTTGAAAAATCTGCAGTCTGTCTGCACATATATCGCTTCTTAAATTATAACAATTTTTGACAGAACAAATCCTTAATAATTCTGAGAGTAAAATATTGTCACGTTGCTTCTTAAAAATTACAAGATTTAATTCAGTTAGATGTTACAAAATTTCCCTCAAAGATTACTATATAATTTCTAATTATTTGTTTAAACCACAGTCATATCTTAACCCCTAGAACTCCAATAGCGCCTCTGCGGAAACACTAAAACATGCCATACTATTAGATGAAAAATAGTTTTTACATCACTATGTTTGCATTTAAGAAGTCGATAAAAATTAAAATGTTACAGGTACGAATAATAGTGATAAACTTTATATTCTCGAAAGGGAATGAACCATATACAATGCACTTATTTTACGTCAAAAACATGTTACGATTTTGGAATTAAAATTGCTTCGAGTGCCAAGGGTTAAATTTCCATCTAAAATTGTAGAAGTCTTCGAACACGCAATTGTCTAACGAATTCGCGGGCCGAAGACGACGGTCAAACAAATCATAGATGAAAGAAGGTGAACGTCCGCGAGACAAAAGGAGAAAAATGAAAAAATACAGAGGTTTATGAATGATGTGTAAGCGCGAAACTGGCGTCAGCTCGGGGTATTATATTTTATGGCATTCTTGCGATGGTAGTAGGCTGGTTCACGCAGAGAAGATACCGTGAGGGTGAAAGTGACAGGTCATTTAACCCTGTTGCCTCGTAAAAGAGACCCGGTTTGAGTCACTAGACTGTGACCAACTTTACTATCCACCCTCGTTTGAGACGGGGTGACCAAACCCCTGCTCTTTGCTCCCCCCATCCTCGCCTCAAGACCGATTTCCCATGCTTTCGAACGGTTGACAAATCTCCTTGAAACGCGAGAATCTTGGATCACAGAAGACCGGGGCGGCATGCTCGTGGAGAACAACGTCGCATACCGGTTCATCGAAACATCGCCAATAAGATTATTGATTTAATATTCTCGTTCACCGACACGGCTCTTTCCATCTCGAACGGTGCGCACGCCAGTTGAAAAAACTTTATAGGCGTTCGCTAAATATTCATTCGACAGCAGACAATAGGTATGTGGGCATATTAGACCGCATTCAGTATTATACACCAGGCAGAATCGCGTTCCGAGCATGTCGCTTCCTACTGACGACTCGCCGAACAATATGGTCATAAACACTGAGAACACCCGGAGCATGGTCAAGTTAAATCTAAGCCATGTCTGCTAATTAATTCTCATGCTGCTCTCAGGGAAGAGATACACCGACACAAACTATCCCACAAAATTAAAGGCACGTTAAATTATAACCATAGATCCTTTTAAACAAATCGTCAGATACTGCTTGAGATTTTACAGATTCGTACGCATCTACAGAGTATTAACAATTGTTTTGAAGCGATACTTTTCCTTTATAATTACCCTTTCGAAAGTGCTCTGCAATTTTATAGCGTGATCATATTGTATGTGTAGGGGAAAGTGTGCGCCATTTTTAGAGTAATTCAAAAATGAATGGTTGTTCTCCAAAAATCCTATGAAGTCAAAGTAATTTAATTATTGAAATCGAAATTGAAGATTTCAAGCTTTTCACAGGATAAAAACTCTGGAATTGTTTTAGAGAGAATCAAGCCTAACGATGCTTTGTTCAAGCTACTGTATTATTAGCAAAATTAATTTTTAAACAAACACAAAGAATTGTGTGTCTTTCTCCATTCTAACAACTGCGCATCCTCGCAACAATTTCATACAGATAATTTGCTGTTACATCGATAGTATTTTGTTAATTTTTATTGACAAAAATTGTAGTTATATTCGACATAATGAACATGTATCATGCACCGTGCACGTTCACGAATATCTACGAAAATTATTTTGTTGAACAATAAAAAACCTGATGTTTAAGAAACGTTAATATTCATGCAACTTAACACTGTTTCAAACCCGCAAAAAATCACGAGGATTCTTGGTGACTGTGTTACACGAAAAAGGAATTTAACCCTTTGCGATAGGCAAATTTCTCTGTTGAGAGTTATTTCGGAATTATTTCTTTAAGTATTTTTATTACTTTTTTAAGAAATTCACAAAACAACGCCTTGCGCCTTTTACAATTTGAAAATGCCGCCACTGTGGCGGCACCGATCGCAAAGGATTAACAATTCCATCTTCGATAAAAACCTCGACATTTAATTAAAACTTCGTTATTAATTACCAATTTTAAATAAGACTCGTAGACGAACAACCACCGACAGCTGAACTGCTAAGAGAAGTCTACTTCCAAGCGTTCATTCTTTTACAATTACGATCTTAGATGAACTATTATTAAAACATATGCGTTTTTCAACGTGTGCGGCAACATAATTACGGTCCGAATTACTATGCGCTTCGCCGCAATTTAATTTAATAATTCGTAGTACTTCCGGACCACGATTACGTTGCCGTGCGGTGACCGCGCGTTAAAAAGGAAAACAGATGCGTACCGCGGTCCTAACTGCACGCATAAGATGCAAATACACATCGTGCAGTAGATTCAACGCAAAAAGAATCGAAGGTAGCAACTTTCCGAGGAAGCCCATCGTTAAAATCAAATGTTCACGTCGTTCGCTGATCAACAGCCACTTCTCGAACGTTTATAATTCAATTATAGTCTTATTCGCAAACCGGTGTAAAACAGTTGTCCGTAAACTCCCGCGGATAATCGAGATCGATACAGACCGCGATTTACCAAATCGTTCGGCAAGATAGATCGTGAAGCAAACGTATAATCAGCCGATGAACTTCCATCGACGCAAAGAGGAATCGATTGAGCGGTTCTCGACCGAAACGGTACCTCATCGAGAATCGAGAATCGAGTGGAAGGACTTCTCGGGCTATCGCGAAACCCAACTATGTTGTTTCAAAGTTTCCTTCGCTGGCAAAGAAGCCGCCTTTACCACGAGCGTTTTCATGCTAGTGTGGCGCATCTACGACAAACACCCATGACGAATCCGCACATCATACCTTTCCTATCTATCCGGCCCTTCGAACCATAACACTGTGACGCATCTTGCCACCTCATCCATAACAAACCCGCACAACAACTTTCTCATCTATCTATGACGCACCCGATAACCTCATCCCTCCACCAATGATACATTCGACAGACTACCGAAAACAAGCACAATAATATATAAGGACCCGATGTACCAAATAAAGACAGTCTAAATCTTTACCTCAAGCCACGCGTGTCGTTGTTCTGTTCTATCCCTGATTCCACGGGTAACTGTAAGTCGCGCCTAGTAAAAAGTGGTTCAGTTAAATATATTAAAGTGTCCGGTTCACAGTCCCGTGACACTAGCATCGTTATGGCCTCCCTCGTGTTATCAAGGTGGATTTTAAACTACAGTCAACGCAAATTCCTGCATATTCCACGACGATTCAATTCGCGATCGTAGATTCCCTGAACGAATCCACGACAGATTCAAGATCGTATACCAGCAATTTATTCGACGAGATACTTCCTAATTGAAATTTTATCAAAATGAAAAGCTTGCATGGTTGTAGCCATATTTGTGTAATTAAACTGCGGATATTACGAAATGAAAATTATTTGCATCAATTTCACGAAAGCTTCATTCTTTTTCTCGAATGTTCTTAACACTTTACCGACCGGAAGCCTATTATTAGGACTTTCAATAGTTGTGCTGTAACAAAACGAAGCCTAATAAATTGCTTTTACATTGTAATTTGTATCCAAATTAGATAACGTTGCTGAGGATGTTATGTTGATTTACGATAGAAATTGCCGTCAGAAATTTCAATCATGGACAATGGACCTTGAAAAATTCTGAAATGCTCGCCGATCGGTAAAGTGTTAACAAATTGGACATAATTTACCGACACTCTTGATTAGTTTAAATATTCTACTGCTTTAACCCTTAGCACTCCAATGGCGCCTCTGAGGCGATACATTGCTATGTTTGCATTTAAGAAATTAGTAAAAATTGAAGTGTTACACGTACGAATAATACTAATAAATTTAATATGTCCGAAGGGAAATGAATCACGTACGAAGAAACTACACCGAGTCGAAAAAGTACCTCGATTTTAGAATTAAAATTACTAGGAGTGCAAAGAGTTAATTTTACCAGTTCGCAAATTATCGTCACAGGTGCACCACATACACAATCTGCTAATGACTTCATTTAGAGTGATTAAAAGAATAGTAAAGTCGAATTAAGGGATATTCTAAGAAGTATATCAATATGGTAGGGATAATACTATGGCAGTCACCCTGTAGTTATTCGAGCAGTTCAAACGACTCTGCTGTTAAACGTTTTGAACCTGACATGTCGGCATGCAACGGGATTTTATTGCACATTCGATAAAAATATTTTAAAATCACTATCGGCTGACATTATCAGATTTTTATGCCTTGCAACAATCAATTGTGCTTGCTTATCATCGCGTTTAGTTAAAATGCTTACTGTTTTCCTTTCGAAAATGATAGGTATACCTTTCGACCGTAATAACTGTCTATACTTCTGTAATCATTCTAGACCGGTAAATTATCTAACCTGACTGAATGGTAGCTAATCGCAGAAAACAACAATGTTTCCACTGGAATTAGAAATTCTCTTCACTGTGCATTATTCGCGGATACTCGTTATGGTCAATCAAATGATGCAACAAACGGAGAATTTATGAGTACGATCTTTATTCAGAGACGTGACTACTTACTGCGCATGCACGGCATTATGATCCTAATCTGGATCGGCAAACTATATTCTATTTTCAAGCTGTTAGCCTTTTATTAACACAAAACCTACCGCTGATGAGTCGAACGATCCTTTTCAGATGTTTTATTTTACGAATATCAAAATTGTGAAATTGCCGTCGTAAGAATCGATCTAATAGATTTGTTTGTTCGATTATATGTTGTAATAAGAGCTGCACAAAATCCAAATCGATCGAATCAATTAAATCGACAATGACAGAGGCTAGACTAACCTTTATATTATTAACAAAACCGTTGTTATCCGGTTCGTTTAATCTTTTTAGCGTCGATCGAAAATTTTCAGTTGAGTGAAAAATGCTGAACTAAATTTTATATATTATTTATTACATTATATTTAATTGCAATTTACAGAGCATGAAATATTCAGACAGTTGTTTGACTCTGCTAGGAGAAACTATAACAAAGTTATAACCGATTAATGATACGTTAACCCTTAACACTCCAATGGCGCTTCTAAGGCGACACTATAAATTGTCATACTATTATTCAAAACAATTTTTCCATCGCTATATTTGCATTTTAAAAATCGGTAGAAATTCAAGCCTTTACGAATAAGTAATAGTAGCAAACTTTATACGTAAGAAAAATAACCATGTACAATGAAAGTATTGAAGATCAAACTATGTCTCCATTTTGGAATAAAAATTGCTTGGAGCGTAAAGGGTTAAAAGTCCAAAGTTTATGAAAGTTAAAAACTAATCTAGCGTTTGTACTGTTTCTTAGTGTGCTTTTACGAATTATGAAATTGAATAAACGAACTGGTAAACCGAGGAAGGAGGAATGGAAACAAGTTCCCATGTTTCTACGGATAAATGGATAAGGGTAATAATGTTGAGAAAATCGGAGAAGGGTTGATACCTATTTACATTGTGCTCGTCTATGTTTAATGCGAGTGTATAGCACCGCCGTCGTGTTTCCACAAGCATGCGAATCTTGAGAACAGTTGAGGTTAGATGATCTTCGAATACGTTCCGGTAAATCGATCGATTCTGCTGGCCAAGCACGCAACATCGCGAATGTCTACGTGCTGTGACGGGAAACACTTAGAATTGCAGAAGGTACTCTTATGACATGTTTCTGCGTCCATCGTGGTTTTCACTTCGGCTGATAATAGCTTATTAAATCGGCGTGATGTTACAAAATAACAATTTAGTAGGAGTCTATACGCCTTCTTTACGTTTCTACTTGATTCGTGCGATACAAAGACGTTCGAACCTCTGTAATTTCATTTCAGAACTACAATAGATCTACAATGTACTTGAAAACACTGAGATTATGATTCTCGAGAAATCTTCGATATCTAACCTGTTGTAACTTTGTAGAAACTAATCCGTACAGTAAGAAATCTAGACTCTTTTAAAAGCTTCAAGACTCTACTTTCACACAACCATTATTCATTTTCCTCGTGTGAAACGTTTGCATGATGCGAACAGGAAACCGAGGAACCATTTCAACTAAAATGATTCTCATCAAATTGCTGCTATTAAATATTAATTTAAGAACGTAAAACGTTGTTTCTGTTTCAAGTGTTTGTTAACACGTTGAACGCCATGGTGGTCACCGGTGACCGGCATCATTGCGTCGTTTAAAAATGATTATGATTAAATTAATGGCGTTGAACGTAGATTTGTTACTGTGGAAGTTAACCAGATTGTAGTATGAGGTGGGAGCTTCGTTATTCAGTAACTAACACTTCTGTTTAATAACACTGATCGTTTCTATCAATGAAATTAATGAAACTTGTCTGAAGTAGACAAAATTCGGCCGGCATTCAACGTGTTAACAGGAAACGGGAAATATTTGAACAGAAAAATAGATTTTCTAGTTCCGTTGCAATTGCAAATACGAGGATTATTTAACGAAAGAAAGTGCACTGAAAATATTTTAGATTATGATTTTACTTCTGGCAAAACGGTTATAACATTTCAACTAAAATGATTCTCATCAAATTGATATTATTAAATATTAATTTAAGAACGTAAAATGTTGTTTCCGTTTAAAGTGTTTGTCACAAGGAAACGGGAAATATTTGAACAAAAAAATAGATTTTCTAGTTCCGTTGCAATTGCAAATGAGAATTATTTAATGAAAGAAAGTGCACCGAAAACATTTTGGATTATGATTTTACTTCTGGCAAAGCGGTTATAACAGAAACGGAATATGCTGTCGCGTGTTAGGAAATCTTAAGCAGACGGCTAGAGAGACATTGTCTCCGCCTGGTTTCATCTTCGGTTCGTCTATACTGAATTCAGCGGAGCTTATTGTGTGTGAGAGGCTAAACGACAGCACTAAAACGTATACTCGAACTGGCATACCTATAAAACGACCGTGGTTTCGCCTCGACATCAACATATATTTGGGAAATCTTTAATACTCTATAAAAATGAACAAACGAAGTTGCACCTCCATAATAACGACAATTAGATTTCCAGAAATTACGATCAAAGGTGCACGCTGAATAATCATTATGACAGCATAAAATTTAAGCGACCATTCGATCGCCGTTTCGACGACAATTAAACGCGATTATACTCTTCGCATCGATTTTTCTTTGTACTTTAGAGATTAAGAAAATGTAACGATTAGTTTGCCGAGGAAAATATTGTTTCTACAAATTTTTATATTATTCGTTGGATTCGATATTTCGCGACTGTTGCGTTCAAGCTAAACTGTACTCACCGTTTACTCGCGTTCATTCGCAAACTGAACTGTATTAATTTGATAAAAAAAAAAAAAAAAGAAAAACCTCCGTATTTAAATTATGTAATTTCCTAATCGATAATGGCGTGAATTGAATCTACTTTGATTCAATCTTGTGAAAATCACCAATTAAAATAAAGTGCACTGTCAATCAGCTTCTAAAAGCCGTAAATCTATCGGCTATCGAGATCTTGAAATCCATCGATAAGTGCATTTACCTTCGACAAATAAAATTCACTCACACGTCATCGCTCGTGCCGTGCTTTTCCAGGCCTGTTTTTACGTCAGAACGTAAGTGTATGTTCTTCAACAAACGAAACTCGAGCAATCAATAGTTACTGAAAAGTGTTCAGATAATTACCGTCACGACACACGTTACGTGTACGAGAGCAACAAGGTTCAAACGCTGTCGTGGTTAGCGCTGTTCTAGTTTACATTCTTGTTTACATTTCAAGTCGTTTGTGTATCGCACAGCTACCACCGATTACACGTATGTACCTGCCAATCACCACTTCGAAATTAATTTTTCCTCTCGACCAAACTTTTCCTGGACGAACGATAAGAATCTCGGGTCCTGATAAGCATAGTTGTTCCATGCCAAGTCGATCAATTTTCACCTCGAAGAAATACCAAGCTGCCGATAAAAATTAAAGGTTCACGGGGTCATTCCCGTCCGAACGTCAATTTGTAATTTCGCGTTTTACTCGATCCTTTCATTCATACCTAAATACTCGATTTTTGCGAATTTGTTCGACGAAAATCACACGTTCCGTGCACGCGATGTTTCTAATGGATGTAAAGAACTGATCTTCTCGGACTCGACTTTAGAAAATGAACAAATGCAACGATTTGTCAACTCGTTTGTTTCTCATAATTTTTTAAATGAAACTGTTGCAAACGTATTCGTTACACTTTTCTGTGTAAAATGTAAATTTATAATTTTATAAGTTAAATAAAATTTTTAAAACATGCTCCGAATTATCATATTTGGTCCCATCATACGATCAGAAAATTATCATAAATATATTCGTCAAAATTTAATAGAAAAGCAGCAAAAACAAAAATGTTCCCTCAATAGTTTCTGTTTTCTAATTCTGTACCACGTTACAATTTTGGGCGACAAAGTTTCTGTACTCTCAAAAGGATACATTTTTCGAGATTATGGTATTAAATAATTTTTATAAGTAACTGCAACAGTACTTTTTTTCTTTAGTAATTTGAAAAAGATGAAAACTCGACGCCTCGAAATTCTCGTACTGTATTTCCTGTTCTAGATTTCACCTACTCATTATTTTGCATAAATGTATCAAATCCGCAATCTATTCGTAAGCATTGTCTCTTCATTTATTAGGTGTACTAATTGACTGTTTTACGAGTTCTAACTGATTTATTGCAAGGGCCTCTTCACACTTTATCAACCGGCGATTGTTTCAGAATTTTTTAAGGTCGGCACCCCATGAGAATCCTCAAGGCATCTTCACTAACGTTATCTAATAATTTCGTTACAAACTACAATGTGAAAATAGTTTTTCAAGTTTCATTCTGTTAAGTGCAATTATTGAAAATCTTATTAGTAGGCTTCCAGTCGGTAAAGTGTTAAGTTATACGTATAAGAATGTCACCTGACAGCCATACAAATAGTTAAGAAAAATGGCATACACAGACGTGTTAAATACTCAACACTCAAATCTCCATCGATCATTGTATCGGCTTGCTGTTAGCAGAAGGAGAGATCGTAACTTTCGCGTCAGTGACATGCCGACGTCGCATAGTGGGACGAGAAACGACTTGACGGCGACAGAAAGTCTATAACGTTGCTTCTACTTTATGTAATATAATCAATTTTGGACAGGATAGTCGTTCCATTATAGTCTTTAACTCAATGGAACGGTTCCAAGACACGAATCATGCCACATCTATTGGAATTTTATTAATACTTTATCGACCAGAAGCCTGTTAACGGGTCTTTCAATAATTGCGATGTGTCAAGACGAAGCTTAAAAAGCTGCTTTTACATTGCAATTTGTAACAAAATTATTAGACAACATTACTGGGGATGTCTTGTGGATTCGTAATAAAAATTGCTGTCAGCGTCGAAGGACCCATTAAAAAGTTTTCAGTCATGCATCATGGAACTTAGAAAATTCTGAAATCATCGCCCGTCGGTAAAATGTTAATACGACGAGCAATTACAGAAACAAAATTTTACATTTTACAAAAACAAAAGCGAGATTTTTATGAATAATCATAAGATCGCTTGAGAGAATAATCAAGAATATGACATATTCACCGAATGGCAAATGCTCTAATGCCCAAAATACGAGAACCAACTGAACATGTTCTAAACGAATATATTTCTATAAATATATTACACAGAAAGAACACAATGCACTGCCATAATAATAACTAACGATGCGCTTAGAAGCGCACAGAAATAGAATATTTCCAGGACAGTGTCTTGTTCCTCTGCTGTCGCGTAACAGCGAGAATAAGAAATGCGGAATGCGAGCAATGCACCACAAACCGCAGTAGTTTCTTTCAACGATTATTTTCTTAAAGGGTAGCACAATCTGACACTCAATTCTTTTCCTTTAAAAAAGACGAGGATTCACTCTTTGCTGTTGCATTGATTACATTCTTGAAGCTATTGTTGTATTTAGAACTTCTTTATCCTTAATAATTAAATGCAAGGAAAAAGGAAAATTATTACCCACGTTTGTTTTAACGTTTAACGCTTTTACTGTCGAATCAACATTCTTAAAAATTCCACAAAATCAAAGTAATTCATTTAACGAAGCAATAATTAACCTTCTTCCATTCTCCAAATGTCAATTAAATTTAATGCAACGAATAAATTAATGTATTTATTTTTAAACATGGACAAATCATTTTGTCATCCACACATGGGTGAAATGGCAGTCAAAGTGTTAAACAGTGGTTAAAAGAGAATTTTATTCGTTGCAAAAGAAAGGAAAAATCTTCAGATTTAGTATATTTTGTTTAAAGTCTTGATCACGAGTCCGACCTGTTGTCGTACAGCGAGGGGTAAAAGTTAATAATTCGTGCCATCTGATAATCTAGACGAGCAATCGATTTTTGTATCACCGAGGTCCTACTGTGTTACGAAAATCGATAATTGATCGCCGTTAAGTCGTTTCATTCCACCGTGCGTCCGCCGTCTCAGCGAATATCGCGATCATCGCTGTATCGTAAAAAATGGCTGCGAGTCCGACGAGAGATTAGTGGAAGAAAGGCGTCTGGTGCACCAACACGCTCGAAATACCGTCTAACAAATATGCAAATCGGGTCATAAAGTCGGGCCAAGAAGAGACGC
The DNA here is from genome assembly GCA_028453745.1 of Agapostemon virescens. NCBI lineage: Eukaryota > Metazoa > Arthropoda > Insecta > Hymenoptera > Halictidae > Agapostemon > Agapostemon virescens. The sequence continues at coordinate 6,508,550 of CM052083.1, forward strand.
AGAAAGGGACCCGCAATCATAATCCATTCGATTGCATCGGCTAAAGCGTCGCAGTTTACGCGACCCTCTGGAGCCTTGTACCGAACGCGTGTCGGTAATGGTCGCTCTCAAGTCGTACCACACTCCAACCATTACAATTGCATACTCTTTGTTTATGTAAAAAAATATCTAACGCATCCGAAATACTTTCCACACGAATTTAATGCTCCATCACTTTATGAAATTTAACATTAGAACTACTGAAAAATAAATCCAACGATATACATCGTTTTGTGATAATACCAAGACTGCATCTATTCAAACTTCATTCAATTTTTACTGTAACATGCGATGCATTAACCTCTTAGGTTATTATTCTATTATTATTATTTATTAGGTCTTAGGAATTTACATTTCCGGTAAAAGAAAAGCATTAAATGCCTACAATGCACTTTGTTTGCTTTCCTATTCAAAAACGTATAAAACTGACAAAAATTAACGTACCGCAACCAAAAATATTTTCCACATATGTCTGAAGTATCGTCTGTTAGAATATTTAACCGTTTGCACTCCGAGCAATTTTAATTCCAAAATAAAGATAATTTTTCGATCTAGAATAGTATCATTTCCTTTCGTGCATAGCACATTTATTACTATTACTCGTAGAGGCAACACTTTAATTTTTACTCATTTTTTAAACGCATCCATAGTGATGTCAAAGTTATTTTGAATAACAGTATGGCAATGTTTAGTGTCGCCTCAGAGGCGCCTTTGGAGTGCTAAGGGTTAATTCTAATATATTCAGACCTGTCTTTATGCCACCTACAGTAAATCGGCACGAACTTTCCGAACAGCCCAATATTTGTCTTTGACGTTCCGTCGAATTAGCACGATCATGACAAATGGATATAATGCAAAGGGAAATGTTTCCCGCTGTACATGTATACTGCAACTTTGATCACGAGCATCTGTGATAAAATTAAAATAAAACTATAGTTTGTGAAAATTCACACACCGCATTCAACGATGTCAATGTACTGAAAATGATTTTACAATTTTCTGCCTTGATTGGTACGTTTAACCCTTTTCCATAGAACAATGAACTCTGGTTCTTCGCTATGTTCCATCAAAAGACATTGTCAAACCGCAGATCTGAATATTCATGCGATATAACGATTGTCCAAGACAACTGAACGAAACCAAGGGTAAATGAAAATGTATTTATTCGTCTAATAATTGTAATATGCCCCAAAATGACATAACAACGTCGTTAAATTCTTTAGAACTTTGTATTTGACCAAACACGTTTTTGGCATAAATTCGTACAAACCGCGATCCATACATTATGTTATAAAATGTAACAATATACAGAAAACGTATCAGTAGGCGTTCTTTTGGAAAACTTTTTGGAAACGCGCTCTACCAAATACGCTCGCGTAATTTTTAAATTAATTTCCCACGAAAGCATTTCTATAATTTCAATAATTGTATAATATAAACCCTGGAATCAGCCATTTTGATCGGTGGTAGTCGGTTTAATTTTCATCCGAATAGTAGTAACATCGGTATGCACGCATTCGAAGCAAGCAAAATCGGGCTGAGCCGAGCAAATAAAGCTGGAGCGCTTTCGAGAAGAAACACGCACGACTACGTTTTCGCGAAAAGATTTTCCCGCTCGAGATCATCCGGACAATCCGCTTGGCAATAAAATGTCGAACGTAAAGGCGGTCGACTGATTCGGCCTGAAAGTTTCCAATAAACACGGGGATATCCCTGCATAATCGAAGCGACGATAAACGAAGATAATTGGTGAGAGTAGTCTTTGTTCGAAAGATATCCCACTGGAGAGATACCGAATATCAATAAAGGTTCGATGCGTTACTTCGTAGAAAATAATTCGCAGTCATCGGTGCATTAAATGTCTTCATTGATGAATATTTATACCGGCGAACGACCCCCGGCCTCTCCATAAACCATACACGCCGCTCTATTTTAAGAAACCGTGATCGTTAAGCATCGAAGTAGCCTTTGCACAATTAACATTACGCCGGAGAAGCAACCGATTTATTGAAATCGCTCGAGAGCAATGCGTATCCGCATACGCGGACGAACGGCCCCCGATCGCCGGTTTAAGTATAAAACGTTGCCGGCGATTAGAATAAAATAAGGCGAATCGAATAGTTAGCCCGTTATAGCTGCAGCTATAAGGGGGTGTTAGGGGGATCGCCAGGGGGTGCAGCGGGGGGCTGAAAAGGAGGGAGTCGTATAAATGGGACGCAGAAGGATAATGCGAAGCGGCGGCTAGAGAAAAGGGGAAGAAAGATGTAATAAAACTCAGTGGAGTCAGCGGTTATAAACTGAATTCTTAGGATAGCTTAGGCCAGAAGTTCGAGTTATAGTTCCCCTATAAGAGGAGGGGGCTGACTGAAATTCGTCTAGAAGGTAGAAAAGAGGCGGCACTGAAACGAAGTCGTAGCACTAAACTCGCCCAGGGAGTTCCGACAATCACGAAAAAAATCTTTCGAACATATTCGTCACAGTCTTCGTGATTTTCTTAATCATCCGGACCGCTTCATTCATGGGGACTGGGTCTATGTCGATTTCTCCGGTTCGCCGTTTAGGTCGCCATCTGGAGAAACAGTTGATTCAATTGTGAAACTTCCGATGAAGATACATGAAAGTTTCGTGACTTTGTTCGGCAAGGAAATGCAACTGTTTCTACAACGATTTGATATGCTAAGTGTTTTCAATTTTATACAGTGTCTTCATAAAATATCGACACACTGACGATATATTTTTCATTCTCTAAAAGTTGCCTTTATTTTAGCAGATGTATGCAGCGTCTCTGTAACAATCGATTTGATCTCTTCTAGTCACCGCAGAATTGGGGACCGAAGACATTTGGATTTTCGAAAGCGTAACAAATCGAGACCTCTCTGAAACACAAGGAGAAATTAAAAGCATCGCCGTGAAATCGATTTCGTATCTTCCAGTTGCTGCGATTGTAAAACGTGCACGAGGAGAATCGATCACGGACAAAAATCGAAGTAGAAATCTTCAAAAATGCGAAACGAACGGAACACGTTTTCGTGTGACATAAAAGAGCGGAGAAAAGGTTTCGAGAAAGTTCATTTCGAGAGGGGACCGTTCGGTCCCGAAGCATTGTAGATTAATTTGCCAGACAAGTAACACGAGAAAAACAAAGTACCGCGGCGGGTCGATTTTCACGTGGGGGAGTAAGTAAGGAGAGAAAGGGCGCTACCCTTAGACTTACGTTTTAATATTTATTTGTGACGACTGTGCGCGCAATTCTGGAACGGTAACTCAAGAGAGTCATAAATGCCAGGGAACAAGACCACGCGATCCCTGAAAACACAGCGCACCGGCCTCCAGGGCCCTCTGTCATTCGACCAGGAAGGTGGTGCACACCGTTTAGTCCGGGGCACGAAGGGTCCATAAAAGAACAACTGATGAGATTTTGTAAGTGGAAAACCTATCAGCGTGAACGTCCGTCCATTGCGGTAGTCCGAGAAGAAAGAAAAGCCGACGAGGTTCCACGGGAAGATTTACGAGTTGGGGTTATACGAAGGTCGGTGCTAGAGAAGTCATCGAGAGTCGTAAAAATTTTCGAGTGTCCCGTGGCAAAGGACAAAATCTCTTTCGGCCTAAACCGCAACAACGATCCCTCTCGATTATCGTTCCCGGAACGATCATCGCCTAGGTGTAAACACTCGTAATCGGCCGCTACCGGTCCCAACGTGCCGCTAATAAAATCCTTGCGAACCCATCCCAATTCGCGTATTTATCTTTCCTAGAATTCGACACCTAACATTCTTCTCTATCCAGAGTAAACAGTTTTTTGTTAACACATTGGTGACCGATGTATTTCAATTTATGAAACCCAGGGCGATATAGAATATTGCAAAAGATTTGCGCATCGTGTTTAGTCGTGTCCGCTTTATAATAAAGAAAATACTTTTTTTTAAATAAAATTTATTAGAGTTTATTTAGAATGTTTTACTTTACTTCCGTATTCAATTACAAAATAATAGTCGGTGACATGGCACAGTTTCTCTGTAAAATTGCCGGTCAGCAAAGTGTTAACCCTTTGTACTCGAAGCTGTTTTGACTCGAAAATCTAAGGATTTCTTCTTACCTAGGATATTCTCATTCCACGTGATTTATTTCATTTTATGCATGTAGGTGTTTTTACCATTACTCGTTCTTGCAACAACTGCGTTATTTAAAATAAAAATTGTTTTAAACAGTGGTATGGCAATTTTTACTGGCGCCTCAGAGTCGCCATTCGAGTGCAAAGGGTTAATATGCATAGTATATCCAAATTAAAATTTTCAACGTCCAAGTCTAAGTCAATTTTTACGGATAGAAATAATTCGAAGAGCTATGCGAATAGCAGACATATTTTTACAGTAACGTGTTACGTTTAAAACGCAGCCTAAGTGCGCGAGGGTTTCGCAATTACCCATTACGCGACAATGCCGTTGGCTCACCCCTGTAGTAATTAAAAACGAAGTCAGATGTAATTTCCGATAACGCGATGGTAATTCGAAATTTATTTCTTCGGGTACACGGCTGGATCAAAAATGATCGATCAGTTCGTGCCGCAGCAGTTGCGTTGCAGCCTGAACACACGGTGTGTCTTTTCCTTGAATTTCCCGAAAATCTACAAACGGTTTTTCGTTTAATTACAGGCTGCCGTCGATTTGCAATTCATATTCCGGGTGGTGCTTCCGCGAATTTACGATCGGTAGCTTGGATGTGAAGGATCGATTATGCGTTTCCCCCGGCGTGCCGCAGTTAAAAGTATATTTCGTTTCTTGACGCGCACCGACCGAACTCAGGCACCGTAACTTTCTTCAGGATTAACGAGTGCACATATAAATTCCAACTAATTGTGCCACTCCACCCGTACACGATCGACAGAATTGCGCAACTCCCAGTTGTGTACAACGAAGAAAACTCGCTCCCTGGCCCGGAGGAAGCATTAAAATGAAAAGGGAAAGATGGCGACGAGACGAAGGAGAAGAAAAAAGAAACAGCACTAAATCCATCGGAGTTATCGCGCACTGTTATCTGCGGCAAGTCGTCCATGTTATTTGGGGAATTAATATTTCTTGGCAGGCTACCGGTGAGATCGCGCGCGATCAAAATTAATCTTTACAACCAATCAAACGCCTACCGCTCGCTAAAAAGCATGCTCCGGCTTTATTATAAGATTTAAATCGGCTCGAACTACCCATCGAGGCCGGTCGCCATCCTCTACCTTTTCCATCCCCTTGCAAATTCTTCCTCCCTCTCGCTCTTGCGCGCGCGCTCTCTTTTTCCTTCTCCTTCGTCCCGCAGAGTTCACACCGAATGTCTTTGCATGCACGCGCAACGCTAATTGCCTGCCGAAAAAATTATCTGCGTCATAAAACACTACTTAGAACAAACGTAAATTGAGCCTTCACGACTCTCTTGGAAATGTTTACGGTTCACGTAGAGCCACCGCCTCGGTGCAGTTGTTTCAGCCTGAGGAAACACGATTTCGCATGCGAGGAGAAACCGAACAGGCTCTTTTTCACAACGTCGCGATGCTCGATTCCGCAAGATCAATACTAAACATTCATTCCGATTTGGCCGCGACAAATTGGAAAATGCGTTTTCTCAAAACTTTGTACTCGAAGCGTTCGTAAACAGAACCGGAATATTCATCGGACCAGAAGTGGGCAGTGTTGGAAATTTAGTTTTCCTTTTGTAATGGCGCGAGAGAGACAATGAGATCGTTCAGAACGGTGCAGGCTATTTCTTCTGTGTTGATATTGGCTGGGTATGTGTCAAGCACATCTTAGAATATTTATTTCTTTAAGGAATTTACAGATACCGTTGTATTATTTCAATCTACCGCCATTGTGATTGCGAGACCCCAAAAGCATCTACTTTACATTGCTTTATAAAAATAACGAGAAATAATTTTAATAATCGCGAATAAAAAATATTAAAACATGTCCTGTAAACCTATTGTTAGTTACAGCAATGGCTAGATCCGTTAAAATATTTTTCAGACCAAAATTTCCTTATTGGACCTAATATAAAAAGCCTTAAACAACGAAAAACTTTGTACATGATTGATCATTTGATTCAACCACAGAAACAGCAGTTAAAACGCGTTTTAACTCTTTGCCATATTATGACGAGTCAGACTCGCGTCGAAGACTTTCAGTAAAATCTAACAAATATAAATATTGCGCGTTTCTTTTCGGACGATGTCAAATGTTGTTAATTTGTGATTAATATTTAAGCATTGAAGTAGATGTAGCAGTATAGAAAATATAAATTGTCTTTTTTCTTCTGTAACATTTTGAGCGACGAAGATGTTATAATTTTAGTTACAAAGAAAATGGTACGACAAGAGGTTAATGAATGTAAAATAAAAAAACTATAGCTCTCAACGGATTTCTTTATCAGTTTGGTGGGAAAGAAGTTCGATAGGCCAAGACGAGTCAATTCAGTGAAAAACAGCCATCGTGAAAACCGGTCGGTTCAGCGACGCAGCTTCTTCTGTTCACTTCGAGAAACGCCCGTTCGGATTTACGTCGAAACATTATTTCGTATGCAAATGAGCCGTCGATTATTCACAGCCGAGCGTGATGCAATAGAAATTGCAGCTGTGGGTAAGTTTTGCGTTGAGATGGGGCGGTTCCGGGGACGATCTAGTGCCGATACGTGTAATTTTCATCGAATGACAAGCTTTTCGCGGACCGTTTTCGAACGACAACCCATGCATCGCGCATCCTGGCAACAAGAAACTTATCTTCGGGAGGAGAAAAACGAGGAAAAAGCAGGTGACGTTTTTCGCTCAATTGAAACGTCACAAAGCCATCCGAAGACCAATCATTTCCTCACGATTCACTTCGCTGCGAATTCAACCCTAGCCTCGGCATCTGTCCTTGAACCCTGCTTTAGTTATTTTCAACTCGCTGTACTAGCCCTTACCATTGCATAGACAGATTGCAAATGTTACACAGTTACAACAAAACTGAGTAGACGAAGTTTAAAACAATGAAAAAATTAAAAATTTCACTTTACGTAATTTATTTCCTCTTCTATGTATATTCAGGGTTTTACTATTATTCGTCTTTACAACAGTGTGAGTGTTATAACTTTCCTAGGTGCAAGCATAGCGATGTATAAATTATTTCAAATAATTGCGTTGCAATTTTTAGTGGTGCCCCAGAGTCACCATTTGAGTGCAATTACCATTTGCATCCTCTTGAAATTAAAGAAAGATAAATCATTTTATTTGGTTTCCAATTCTTAAAATTTTTCTAGATATAAGTTGAGCTAAGAAATCATTCGAATGCTGTTCGATAAATTAATTTAAAGTAGTCGCTTTTAGTGCTTTGTAAAGTTATTGCTGAAAGGTGTACGAACACTCATACGTCGACTGTATTTGGCGGATTCAGTTCGACATCTTGATAACGAACCCTGACCTCCACGTTGCAGCGCAAGGAACCTTTTCGGGTCGTTCCTACGTTTCGGTCTAAAATCTCAGAATGAAATTGGAAGAGGCTAACGGAATGCAACGGGAGAGTGGCGCGGGTGGCACGCGTCTCTTCGAAAACTCTGTCAGCCGACGATGCGTCCAGTTTTCGAGAACGCAACCGCCGACCGGTGTTACGTTTTTCGTTTGTCCCGTGTTTCTCATCGGACCAACAACAAACGACGCGTTATTAAAAGCCTCCGTTCAATGCCTCGAAATGTAAGCTCGTAAAGTCGAACTTTACAACCCCATATACCCGCTATAATCACCCCTGCGTTCACCAAGCGATTCCCTATGCTCCGTGTACTTCCGTCAGGGATTCTCCGCGGTATCGCCGGCCACGCCACTTTTCCATTACCAACGATGACACGGAGATGCCCTTTCTCTCTTTCTCTCTCTCTTCCTCTCTTGCACTCTACGCCGTGTTAATTTCATCGTCGCGGATCCATGGAAATGCGACGGCTGTAAATCAATTAAAGAGTTTATGGCTCTTTGCGCGAAAGGCTATCGTAAACCTCGGATCAGCTGTGTGGTGTGTCCCCATCAAAGGACCACGGAAGAAACGACAGCAGCCTCGAGGAATTATGTTATTACCAATTATTAGAGGAGTCGGAATCGTCGTTGAATATTTTATTAGCGTAATTCCCATGAGCTTCGACGCGCCGCCGCCCGCCTACCATGAACATGCCACGACGTTCGTCGCAATTAGCGAGTTAACAACCGATGAAACGGTATTCTTTTCCATTTATGAACCCGATCGTGTTCGCCGCTAATTGTTGACAATGTATCAGCCCCGTCGCCGGCTGGATCGTTGATTTACATTTCGTTTTTTCTCGCTTAGAACTCGGCCGGATCGCTCGCGGACTGATTAATGAAAGGCGAAACCAGATCTCGTCCGCGGTTATAACGCATCCAGCTGAGTCTGATAAATGATACCGGCAGATTATGAAATTATTTTAGCCCCTTAGCTCTCGAACGACGACGCCGAGGCGCCACCGACAATTACCCTAATAGAATTCAAAACAATTTCTATATTACCGCCTGTCTAAACGCTCGAACATTTGATTTCGCAGAGAGAAAATTACCATATTCAAAGCCACATCTAATTCCGCAAAGCTAGAAATAAATCGATGCATCTTTAACCTCTTAGGCACGGCTGAATTTTGCGCGGGGCTCGTTCTCTGTACGGTAGAGTTCATACAGCACTGCTGTTCTCTACACGAGTACATTGGAACGAAGTGTTTGATCATAAAATTATAATTTTTCTTAAAGATATGATACACATATGTTGACTTTAACAATTTACTTTAGCACGTTGACTGCCAAGCTAACAGCCACAAAAATTCTACAAAATCGAAATGAGATGTTGAATGAAATAAAAATTGAAAAAATAAAATGTATAATGTAGAATACTCTTGTCATCTTCTTGCTACTTTCTAGATCACCATTGACTTTGATACAATAAATATATCAACGGTAAAATTCATTTAGAAACGATATAAATAATTCCGTCACCTATATATGGGTGACATCCGCAAAAGCTACTATAGTGGCGCGTCGTACAAGAAGATGACGTCCGCGAAAGCCACTATAGTGCCTAAGAGATTAAGAATGCTAGAAACTCGCCATTGCAGCGCGTTTCGCGAACCTAGCGTTAATAATGATACAGTGGAACCTGGCTCATTCCTCGGAACCATTGAAAACTCGTGTGCAAATCGAAAATCGCGCAACGAAAGAGATAAAGCAACCCTAATCAGCCGTAACATCGATCTTCTTTCGTTTCTACGCGGACCGAAATTCCCACCGCTGGTTCCAGAACTACGAAAATGTAACGAACAACGATTTTGTAATACGAGATTCGACTGTACCGAGTTTCACTCCGAAATCGGGAACAATTAGTTTCTGCGAGGAACATGGATTTACGAGGAAAAGAGAGAAATCTGTCGTCGGTCCCTTTCGAATTTGCGGATGAACGAGTAACAATGAAAACACAACAATGAAAGGAGACAATTCAGTCCGGCGATCGTAAAAATTTTTAGCATCGTTCGTGCGACATCCCGGTGGGAAATCCTCAGGAAACTCGGCCAAATGAACCAGGGACAGAGGCCGGTGTGCGTCAATTCAACTTTTAGTGGTTAGCCCGTGCGAGAAAGCGAGAGAGAGAGAGAGAGGGAGAGAGCAGGACTTTAGCCTCCTTCGAACAGTTTACGTCCGTGAACAAACTATTTCATCCGAAAGCGAGCAAAATAACGATAACTTTTAAAAACGAGCCAGGTCATAAAAGCAAGAGACCGAGCTCCTAGGTTTCGGCTTTGGTTATAAGTTCGTATTATATTAGCCGGGTTCGAATGACGCGCCGACCAATGGGGACGCTCGTAAAACCAGGGTTAACATTCGGTCGGGTTGTCAAGTGAAAGAGTGGCTTGAATTTCGTTAGGATCACTGTGAACGACGTTATAAGTACATTCGCTCGGTTATACCGGGCGTTCCGAGGCTTTCGCTCAAATTAGAGCCCCCGAACTAAACCGAATCTGCGAAATGTTCCCAATCCCCCGAGTAGTCCGAAACTTTTCAAACTTATCGTGATATCGTGTTTACCTTCTTATGAGACCCGTCCAGGGACTATTAACAGGCTTTTTTCTCCGGCTTGATTGCCGCGAAAAAGGACCAACAAAATTCGCTCCTTTTCGCTTCATTTTTATCCACGCGGATCTTTGAAGTGTCCCGTAACCAGTTCTCGCAGGTAAACTCGAGATTAATTGCGTATTAATTAATTTTATGAACCGCACAAGGACCCGCGACTGAGATTTATACTCGCGTAATGCTCGACAATGTTCGAGAAACACCTACTATTAGTATAAACTAGGATCGTTCGAGTCTGACGACTGTTTTTATATTGTTTCAAAAAATTGAAACAGTAGAAACTTCGAAACATTCAAATCTGATATTTGGAAAATTTATTATGCAATCTATTATTACTTTTTCGTGCTATACTTCATCTAAATATTTTAACAAGACTGACTGATATGAAAAATATGAATGGTTCGTTATATTATAATTTACTAACTGGTCTGTCGATTTTTGAAATTATTGTGTTCTATCCGAAATTGTTGTTTTATATATGAATTCCTATAAAATATATATATATATATTTTTGTAAAAAATTTAAGTAACATTTATTGGAATATCGTTAAGTAATTTTTTAGTATCGCAAACATCATTTAGGCGATCTTGAATACAGATCTTTGGATATGTTACCGACGCGTAAATTAAAACATAGTGAAAAGTCACACGCTTCGCGTTTATTATTCCTCGACAATGGATTCGCGAATGATCTTAGATAGGCGATAGCATTGAAATTATTGATAAGATACAATCCCGCATAATTCGTAATCATAAATCTCGAATATTATGTGCAACGAATGGCAAATGGTGGATTCGAGAAGCTCTCGGACAGTGGTTCGATTGTCTCCTTGAGAGAATGATGATCTTTCATTAACCGGACTTCATCAAATAACATTTTGTATGGTAATTGCAAACGATACGACGGTTTGCAGAAGCGTGCATGCATAAATGATAATCTTCCGATTAATACTACTGAATGCTGGTCTTTGTCGCAGTTTTCGCGACAGGGGAGGTCTCATTTATCACGATCTTGCTTGAAACTATTCTTTCAGAACGACACAGTTAAGAATATTCGAACCTCGAAAGCTTCCGACAATGACACACGCGAAGCGAATGCAAATTAGTCAATTAAGAAGAAAAAGAAAGCTTGTGTTACCTGCATAGTTAAATGAGTTTGTTAAATGAGGAGGAAAACGAATGCTCTGATAAATTTTAGAAATATTAAGGATAACTTCATCCTTCTGAGACGCTCCAGTTGAAAAAACAGTGTTAACGAGCAAAATATCTAACCAGTTGTAACAAGAGACGAGTAAAATGAACGTCGAGAACAAAGACCGGTAATTCGAGGCGAACGAAAATTTCTCGGTATATTTAAAAATGGTAATTCCCAGATTCTGTACAATTAAGAGACGTTAAATCACTGCGAAAGAACTAACGAGCGCACAAAACTAATTAGCAGAAACTTAATAAATTCGTCCGATGCATTTTGAAAGACACACGGCCAGATCGGGAACATCGAACGACTGGTTTAACTTATCCATGATCAATGTTCAACCAAATTAAATTGAAATCAGAATGAAGCATCGAGCGTTCTCATCTAGCTTCGAGGAAATCAACAACCAACCCTCGAAAGGGGATGATCTCGCATGCATGCGTAAGTCGACTCTGTAATTATCAAAATAAATTTGTCTACGATTGAAATTATTCGTTGCACCAATTTATAAATATTGGGTTATAAAATCATTTAAGTTTTGGTATATATTTATTGAAAATAAAAATAAATTAACTTTTCAGACAAGCCAATATAAACATTCGCAGAATTCTCAAAGTCTGGGATCATTTTCTTTTCAAATTTTCAACAAACAACTGCAAACGAAAATATTTGCAGAATTCTTGCATGCAAATAAGAAATCCAGGAACGTACAGGTTGCAATATTTCTGTTCTACGAGTTTTCTTCTAAAAGTTTAAGATCAATCCGTAGAGGATCGTCTGTGCAAATAAATGTTTGGTATATTCTGCTTATAAAATATGCGAATAAAGATGAACCCTCGATACCGCGGATAAATATCGTGGTTGAATTGTTGTGATCAGATATTTTCTATCCCTTATTATACATTGACAGAGAATGATGATGCTTTTCTCTGGCGGCGTGGGTTTCGTTCAAGGAGGGAGATGACTAGAAATAGGAGCAAGCAACAGGTAGGCAATCCTGGTTTTCAACGTGTACATACAAACACATTACATGTATATTCATCAACAAGCAGGTGCAGCCCGGTAAACGGACGACGGGTATTATGCATATTAAACAGCCACGATTCAATGCCGCTCGTATCACGCTAATAGGGGTCTTTAATTTTTATTAGCAAGTTATATGTTATGATCCAAGAGAAGCCAATATTTATTGATGGACACCGATCAAATCTCGAAGATAATTAAATAGATAAGAAGAGGAGACACTAGCGTAATATTTCCTAGAAATAATGAAAGTTTCTCAATCAACAAAAATCTCTTCACCCAAACTGGTATAAAACGTCTCCGAATCGACTTCTGCGAATACTACGAAATTCCGTTAGCTCTGTTCACTTCAGAATTGCGACAATTAACAATTACTTTATCAAATGATGCGTGCGTATCAGGATATGCAGATCGGAACATACACACAACACTGGTGGACTGAAAGATACGGGGGTGCACATATAACAACTTCTTAACCCTTTTTCACTTCATCCACACGAGGGTATCTACCCGTGCCACAATGAAACATTTAACAATTTATCAAACGCAAAAAGACTTAATCGCTTCGAATTTATTTTGAGTAATACTATATCTTATTACATGTAGATGACTTCAAATGACCTTCACATTATTTCAATTATTTACGTCTAGAGGCGTTCTACTGGGACGTAAATAAACAAAACCGTACTGCTGCACCGATACAAACAAAGTTGACCTTCGTATCTCCTTGACGTATCCACTTTTCAAAAAAATTGACTAACTTTTGGATTACGAACCATTCGATACCAAGTACGTCTGGTGTGATCGATCTGCTTCCGCCTTCGAAAGCAAACGCGTCCATTTCAAATGGCCCGCCATATTGATATTTGCCATAGCGAAAAGATGAAGAGGAAACCGATAAGAAAAAATGCATTGGTGACTTACCGAACTGGCACTGCGGTAAATGGCTGGATGATCCAGTGTGTGGGTGCGACGTGGGCACTTTCCTCGAAGATGGGATCGTGATAACACCGCCCAGACTGGTATGCACGCCGTTTCCGCCGTGATTGCTGATCGGTGAATCGCCGCTGCTACTGTCGTAGCTACCCTCCAAGCTTCTGGCCGGCTGAGGAACAGAGGAAAGTCGATTGCCCTCCATCCCGTAGGGCGGTGGATCCACCTGCTAGGAAAAGATCAATTACGATCGCAGACCAGGCGAGATAAGCGGCTTATTTGAAATTATCGCGGCTGCGGGGCGCACAGGAAACACACGACACGACGGCCCCGGCAATTTGCCCCTGTATTACAGACCCGTTAACTCGGCGTTAAGAGCGGCAGGGCACAAAATAATCATAGCTCACCCGGGTGTTCCTTCCAGGTGATTACGATATCACCGATTCCGAATCAACGATTCCCTGGCGACGACGAGAACACCGGGGGCATCGATCATTCACGCGTTTCACTCCTTTTCTGTGTCGCGCGCGCGCGACGCCGCTCGAAAAGCATCGTTTTCATTAACACGTCCGTTATGGTCATTTACTTCGGTAGCCGGTCGCGTAATTACAATACTTTCGAGTTACGGGGTATTTAACCCCTTGACACTCGGAGCGCCAGATGCGCAAAGAGAATTATAAAATTTACCCGAAAAAATTTTGTTCATTCGATTGTCAACTGTGTTTAAATAATTTTTCGACAGTCCGCGAGTATCGTGATTAGAATTGCAGAGGGTGTTATTATGCAATCGGTCGGTTTTAAAGAGCACGTGTTCCTTGCAATGTAAATACGTGACGATTCGATTTAAAGGATGCAGTTTGCCGGTGGAATATGTAAATCCTAACGGCTTGGTCATTGTTTGTGAAGAATGACGCAAGTATTTAGATTCGTGATACCTTGAACCATTATGCCCAATGCACCTTCGTGCTTCCTGCTTGTGTGTGCCTCAACGTACGAAACTAATGTGCTCGCAGAAAAACTAGCGAGCGCAATGAAAGTTATTATTTTGAATCGTTACTTGAAAATGTCAATCTAAATGCGGTTTCTTACGGAGTCTTGTATATTTTTCTGTGCACAACATAGAAGCACATTATTATTAAAATTAACGAACATTACAAATTATAATCAGATTTTCAGATTTGGAAGAAGGTTTGAAAATTTGAAAAGTTAATATATTGCTTTGAATCTGTTAAGATTTAATAAAGCAATTAACGACGAAAAATTTTATTTTGCAGCAAAATCCGCAGCCCATCGACAAGACTTTTTAATGATTTCTAGCAAACTATTTCTTCCGAGACGAGCGCGCGTGAAAGATGAATTATCGCAACTCCATTTTACATCTTGATCGAAACGAAAGGTAACTATAGATCGGATCAATGAGAATTCAACATCGATCCTGCGAGAATTAACCTGTTTGGCGTGAAAGTAATTGCTCGACTGTAAGTGTGCGTTTGACGAGTGTCGACTCCATCCGACGTTAATACTGCAAAGTTCATGAAATAAAATCTAATAAAGTGCAATCACAGTTAACGTCATTGCATCGCGAACTTAACGGGGAACTTTAATAAATCGAGCCAAACATAAAAAGAGTAGAGTGCCTCGCGTTTATAGTCAAAGAAGAAGCGAGGATGCGGAGTGTTAAAAAGGTGTCACATAAAATTCGCCATTTCATTATCCTTTAAAATTATTTCTGAGGTTGTAAATATTTTTCCGACATTTTCTCGTTTCACTGGATGTAACAGCGCATTTTACCATTTTCAGCGTCTAGCATGCATTAAATTATATAATAGAATCCATTAAAATTTATATAGTTTTTATCAAATTTAAAACAAACTTGGCAAATTTAATATCGGAGTTTCAGACCACTTTTCTCAACAACGAATTATAAATCCATTGTAGGAAATTAAGAATATGTAGCATGAAATGTAACTTCTGCTGATTAGGAAAGTAGATACAGTATTCTCTCCGTAAGTGTCGCATCTTCTAGAAGAGATACTGGATTTTATGTAGCGTGCTGAGCACGGAGAAGGGTAGCGATTGAAACGGAAAGAGGGACCCCGAAGTTCGACGCCTCGACTGTCTGCCTCTCTGTCATTTCCGTTCGTCGTCCTCTTTCATGTATGAAATTTGAATCGCTTATTACACGAGTAATTATAATCGTAATTACTTCGTGTTTGAGGTCATTTTAAACGAAACCCAAGATGAGTAATGACGGGGAACCTTTCATAAGAAGAAAATTAAAGAATTGGGAAATTTGAGAATCCCGCAGTGGTGAGGAAACTACAATGTTGGCAGTTACGATAGAGACCTTTCTGATATTAGCGTAAGAAAATTGAGAATAAGAGTTTTCAGTTCAGCGTGGTCAATGAAAACGACGTTTTTGTTAAACTGTATCATTCGAAGCAAACAGATCGTTCTCCCATTTGCTAATCATATAATTATAGAACCCTAATCGATACAAGAACGACTGAGATACGTGCAGCTGTTGCAGTACACGACAAAACTGCTTGCTCTATAGTTCAATCGAGTTCCTCTGCTGTGAACGATTTAAACTTACATGTTGAGTGAGTCTATGTACAATATTATTAATTTTTGTCAATATATCGACTTTGACAGTATCAACCACCGAAGCTTCTTTAGCTCTACTCGATTCTCGTATTCTTCTGGAATCTCTGAACGTATTAGTCTGTAAATATATATTTATATAATTGCATGAATGAACATGAGCTAATTCACTGTTACACCGACAACCTAGACAATTTGTAAAATTCTAGTCATCTAGAAATTGACAAGTGTAATAATAAAATGTCCAAATAGATTTATAGATCTAATGGATTCCAAGAGTAACAATACGTAAGTGATTGCATTAAATTAGCCACAAAGTTTTTACATTTGTTGATCGTATTTTGTACAAGAATAAAAATAAACTAAAGACAGGACAAGATTGTTGCATTATTATGAGCCTGTCGAATTTATTAAAATAAATTTTTATGCCGCTCCCGTTACTGGCAATCGATACGAATAATTTTGAGTTTACATAAAGTTCCGCAGTCTAGAGGCAACATATAATTAGCTAAAACACGTGTATCAGTGTATTTTAAGCGACACCTGCCGATATGCTTGTCCGTGAAATGGATATCGCTATCGTAGACATGTATTAACGCTTTACCATGTCGTTTTCGTTGTAACTGAAGTTATTGGAACATCTTCACCGCTAAAAATGTTACAGAAAAGAAAGGACAATTTATATCGTTTATACTGCTGCATATACTTCTATGCTTAACTATTAATTACGAAAGAACAACATTTGATTTCGTTCAAAGAGAAAGGCATAATATTTACATTTGTTAGACTTTGTTTAAAATCTTCGACCCGAGTCTGACTCGTTATAACATGGCAAAGGGTTAATGCAAGTAAAGAGAGACTATAGCATGCAACTATCTGGTAGCCACATAACTGGGACTACGATCAGTTCCCCAACAAAACAAGAAAAGATTGGTTACGGCAATCTCTCTAGCAATCCTGATCTTATTCTCATTCTGCGTTAAGGCTCCTCTCAATATGGTCTGCCCTATTCTACACTTTGTTTACACCAATGTGTTCGAAGTAAAATCAATGGCTGCACGGATAGTCTTGAATAACTACAACGGAGACTAAACAGAACCGTCGTCGAATGGATGACCGCACTTGGGTCGTTAACACTTTACCGACCGGAAGCCTATTAATAGGACTTTCAATAATTGTAATGTATCAAAACAAAGCTTAAAAGCTACTTTAACATTGCAATTTGTAACGCAATTATTAAATAACATTACTAAGAATGCCTAAGAATTTAAAATAAAAATTGTTGTCAGCGTTGAACGACCCGTTAAAAAGTTTTCAGTAATGGATCATGAATCTTAAAAAATTCTGAAATAATCGCCGGTGTATCAGGAAGATTGACGAGTGAAAATTAAAAATATGTAGCAAGCAACCCGATGCTGCGTTCGTAAATGAATTAGGATTTGATTCTGTAAAATCTAGCCGCGAAATGAGGAAGGCGACCCAAGCCTCCTACCCTAGAACCGTGGAAGGAGAAGGTTCTCAAGACCGCAGGAAATATCTAACATACTATTGCAAGTAACGAGATTGTACCGACAGCCACCTATAGCCGCAATGCGTTAACTGGAAAAACGACCAGTTCCCCAACAGAACAAGGCAAGACTGACCTCTTCGGCCGCCCTGATCTTCGTCTCGTCCTGCACCAGGTTTCTTCTCAGCATAATCTGTTTCGCCATCACGCGTTGCCTGTCCGCGGTCAGCTTGCACTTCTCACAGTTGCAGTCGCGGTACTTGCAGTACCTCTTGTGGCCCTTAAGGAACATTTGCAATCGGTGATTGCGGCATCGCGCGCAACTCGGCAGCGTTCGCGGAGGCGCGGCTGACGTCGAGGACGACGAGGATGCGTTCTTTTTCGTTCGCGTAGAAAGGACCTCGTCCCTGTTTTCCATGCTTTACTGCCGAATGCTTCGCCAACCGATCGAATATCAGTCAGTTTCGGCGTTTCTCTATCCTGCTTCTTCCGGAAATCGTGAATGGCCCCGGTTAGGATTCCCTTTTTATCGTCGCTGAGAACAACTTCGGCTTTTATCCTTCCAACATCTACATGCGGAAGGGTAGCATGTCACTCGCCTCGTTTCCACACGTAGGGCTAAGTCTTCAGCATTCTTCCTCCATTAAACAGAGATTTTTGTTTCTGAAACACAGTAACATCCCTGTTAGAACAACGTTCGATCCATTCGAGCTAGTTAAAATATTTTCCTTCGGGGCAACGCGATGGTAGAACAGATTCACAAAGTTATTCCCATCTTAAATATTAGATGATTCTATACACGGCAACGTTTTTCCATAATGGTTCGTTAGACGTATATTGTTAGGAGTATTTGTAGAGTAGATGGGGGGCACCTGTTTAGCAAAAAAATACAACGAAGATGTTTTTCAAATCAA
Organism: Agapostemon virescens; assembly: GCA_028453745.1. NCBI lineage: Eukaryota > Metazoa > Arthropoda > Insecta > Hymenoptera > Halictidae > Agapostemon > Agapostemon virescens. The sequence continues at coordinate 6,526,891 of CM052083.1, forward strand.
GAAACCGAATTTTTTCGCTGTTCCAATTAAGCAGGATCTTGTCGATCAGCAATATGTTAAAGAAATAAAAACTGTAACGAGAGCAGAGGCCTTTTAATTCAAACTTCAACATGTTTTTGATAGCTATTAAGCGGTATAATACATGGAAGGATAAATTTCGTTGTTTTATACTTTAAAAGACAATAAACTAGACTTAATAAACGACACGGCTGTTAGATAATTTCATAAACGTTTGCAAATTTGATGATCGACAATAATAAAAAAGTGGAAAGTATTCTTAAAAATTCCAGTCCCCTCAGAATTATAGTCTTAGTCCCCTAGAATTATAGAATTTGAAAGTAATAGATAAATGCCCAAGTGTCTCTAGTTTTTTGTATTAAACGAAGAAAATTTTATGAAATATCCATATACAAATTTTCTAGACAATCTATTCGGGAAAGAACGAACTTTTCAACATCTATATCGAAAGACAGATAAGTATTCTCGGAATGCAATGTTTTTCTGCCCTCCGTTCGGCGCAAAAATGTGGCTAATTGTTGTCGTAAGTGGCGCCAATAAATCACGCAATTAAATCAACTAATACACAGCCGTCTTCGGGCGCAGCTTTCATATTGAAAACGTGGTACGATCGCTTAATCAGTATAATCAGGATCAATCTACACCGAGATATCTGTACGTGAAAATCATTTATCACACTGCCAGCGTCGCCAGACTGCATTAGGCTTACAGCAGAGGCATTCAATTAGTGACCTGTGGGGCCACATCCGGTTATGATCTTATCGACTGAATAGTGAAACAAGGCGATAAATACCATCAACATTCGTGGATTGATAAAATGGATTGATCAAATGCAATTGGAGGATTGTCGCGATGATATCATCGTAGTTCTTCGACACAAGTTCAACATAGTTCACGAGGTGTCTAGTTTCGTCGAAAACTTGATACCATCGAATAATGAATAACACGTTGTTATCCAAATAATATTTATTTCCTTGCAACGTAGCGGGATTGCGTCGTTATTAGACGACCGTTTTGAGATGTTATGGTCTCCGTGTCCCTTCGACTGCATTTCGAGGCGAGAACCATTTTCTCGTGATCGATAGTATTTATTTTCTCAAGTGCCGTGAGACGCAGAGAAAAATCAAGCGGCCCAACGAAGTTTTCGTTACGGGCCTACGAACTGGCCCGCCGTGCTGGCGCAATCTGACACCCACTCTCTGCGACACTCGAAATACGCCGCCACATTTGATATTCCAGAATGTTCGTTCGGGACACTTGTATTTCTAAAACGATTGTATATTTGCATATTTAGGATCATGCTACTTCGCGGATCCATTAAAACGCAACGTGATAAATTCTGTTCAGAGACAACAGGAAAGCAAATCTATATGCAATATTAACCCTTTGCACTCGAATGGCGACTCTGAGGCGCCAGTAAAAATGACCGCAGCACTATTTAAAACAATTTTAACATCGTTATGCTTGTGCCTAAGAATGTCGTAAAAATGTAATTATTGCAAGAACGAATGGTAGTAAAAACACCCATACGCACAAGATAAATAAATCATGTGGAATGAAACTATTCAGAGGAAATTCCTTTTCGAGTGGAAGCAGCTTCGAGTGCAAAGGTTTCAGTGAATTTGAGGAATATGCAACTGTGTCTAATAATTTTAGCTTTCTTTAAACGAATTCTGTGAAGAGAACATAATATGTTAGTAAAAGCATTAAGTTTTGATAAATGCTCGTAGAGATTTGATATTATCAAAGAAACATCGTTGGTCCATAGAAAAGATTTCTATAACTGTTCTAAATGCATCCAGGTTTCTTCGAGGACTTCTTTTTATTTTTTAATAATGAAAAGAATTATATTTTCTCTTCGTGCAAAATACAAATTATCGACTGTAAAGAAACCATTGCCAAATAAATTGTCATTCGTTTTTTAATTATTTAATTCTCGCACTCTACAACATATTTCACATAAATGCGCGAAATCTATCTAGTCGAATCGAGACACTTTCATGCTTTCAACCGAAGCTATTTATGTTATACTTGTGCATTTCGAAAAAAAAAAAATATAATTAACAATAACGGTTACGCCAACCTAGCAACTAACATTGTTACATATGTATCACCAACAACGGACTACTTTTCGCTCCGTCTCTCTTTCTCCTCATAATTCTGTTCAGTCACCTTGCCGAACGACTCGGCCGAGGGATCAACTCAGCCGTGAATAATTACGAACCCAACCTGCATTTATGATCAACGACACCTCGATATTGTAGAATAACTTTCGGGATATAGCTGTACCCGGAATGCGCTGCGATTTTTCAGATTGCATTCCTTGAAAAACTTGCTGCCTCAAGACAGTCTCCAAACGAAAGAAAGTAAAAACGTACAAAATAAAAATATTTTACTCATCGCGAATACTTTTCGATTGGATTTACACGATATTGCAGCTGTTATTATTACCACGATACTATTTCTAAGATTTTTTTATTAACACGTTGAATGCGGAGCCATTTTGCTTACTTTTCGCATTTTATTTACCTTTAAATGGAAATAATGCAACTGTGCATAAGCAAAATATTCACTTAGCCCATTTCTGCTTTTCTGTTCCAATCGAATCTATTGAAATAGTGTGAATATTTCTTAATATTATATGAATTATCTATAACATATTAATTTGTAAATTTGACATAGCATTCAACATGTTAAGATTCATTTTCAGGAGGCTGCATCCTCACTGTGACAACGACTTGATTTTTTAAACAAATTAATAAATTTAAAACAATTATTATATGTGTTTAACGGAGCTCGAATCGTCTTACGTTGAAAGGAGTTCCGTTTGTCAAAACGATCGAACGTCGACGGTTAATATTAGATTAAATTCGACGAAGAATTGATGAAAGGAAAATCGATCATATTTTTAATAGTCCAAGTTGGTATACTTTTCTTATGGAAATCCAGTTCTGAAAGGGACACACGGTCGTGCACTATCAGCGCAACGGAAACGCGAAACGGAAGACATTTAGACAACTAAGTGTCTTTGAACATTGAAATGCTTGGAAATCGAACGTTTCCCAGAGTGATTTCGAAAATACCAATATTCGAAGAGTACCTGGTCGGTAAGTTTGGAAAAAAAGATCGTCGGCAAATTTATGCAGGAGGCACAGGTATCGAGCGATGAAAAGAAAAGATGCAGAATCGGGGAGGAACAGACCCACAGCTTGCATAATGAAAACCAGTTAGCAGACCTTACGGCAGGTTAGTGGAAACGGGAGACAGTAATTTAGGTGAATTCGGTAGGAAATTAAATTAGTGGTAACGTTGTCCGACTGGACAAAGTATTATTAAATATGGAATAGACCGCAGTTTGCCGATCAGAAAATCAGAGACTGCAATCTCAGATCTCCTAGATATCGAAGCGACCATCGGGAACCCTTCGATTCCCGATGCGAAAATGGATAAAACCGTATATTTCACCATCTAAACTCCCGATTTTCTCTGGATAGAGGATAATGTACAATGATTGTGTGCATTTATCAGTTTTCCTTTTTGTAATGGCACATTAATATTCAATTTCATGTACGTTTCTAAATTTATCTGGCATTACGATCATTATCGTGCTAGGATTACAGACTGCGGCGCATTCGCGATGTTATAGCTAGCCAGAAAAATCGAATGCCATGACAAATAAAAGACATTCCCCGTCGTCTCATTTTAGCTTTTACGAAACGGTTTGCAATAATGCCGCTTCGCGCGAACGATCCCAGCTAAGCAGCAAGGCATTATACAGTTTTAACGACAAACGGGACGACTATAATTCACCAATGATACTCTATACTCTCTTTTGACTGAAATTTGTAAATTGTGCGCAGATAACGCGTACATTTAACTACTACAGAAATCTGCATTGGAAACAGCTTATTAGAAGGAACGAAGTTCTAAATTGAAACAAAATTTTTACAAGCGACCAACTGTTCGTTGAGAGATTAATATACAATAAAACTTGTTCACTGAAATAAATATTAGCTTCTCATTAACAATCGCGTTTCAGTCAATCCGTATATAGTCAATGACAAAACTATGTAAATTCTTTACGTGTCTTTTCGTAAATTACAAAATTATACGCGAATCGTGTCCATGTTCGACTAATAACCTCAAGGAAATTTCTATGAACGGTACTCGATTTTATCGAAGATTGGCAGCAAAAGACGTTCGCCATTTTGATTTGCAATATCGCTAATCAACGTTAGAGTCGCGATACACTTCGTACGGCACTTGGCAAATGGAAATTTATTCAACTATGACCCCAGGCGTATGAATAATGTTCATTGTAAAAATTATTATCGTTGATGCGATCACGTTTGAGAACGCTGGTGCATGATACCTTATCGCGCATTGAACAAAGTAACAAAACGCATGCTTGCTAGTCACGGGTTGCGCGATGTATGGATCGATAACTACTTCTATCTCGTGCACGTAAAACTTGAAGCCTACGTGCATATTATAACATTGAAAAGAAAAACTATAATTAACCAGCGCATTATCGTAAAAAAATACTCCGCATTGACTTGTGAAAGTTTTTAAATACTCCATTACCTAAAACCTTCCGTTCCTCCTGCAATATCATAAATAAAATTTCCATCTGCAACAACCCTTGGCTTTATTTAGAGACCGGTGTACGGTGTCTCGGATTTTTAATATCATTCTAATACACTACAATCGAAAAAATCCATGATTTCGTTGATATTTATTCCAAAAGTTCAAAGCGTCTCTTGCACAATGATATCGATGCCACGTTCGCTGTGCACTTTCAAGCTAATTTAAAGAAACTATGTACAAACTTAATTCTCAAGTCGCACAGACACCCCATCCGTGCACCGAAGGGCCAACGTAAAAATTTATATGTAAATCAAGATAAATAATCGCGTCTCCAATTTCTAATAGACGCGTCGCTTAGCGAGGAAAATGGCGAAACAAGAAATCCCAGCAACGAAGCACAAGTTACCGTATAGAAGTACAAGAGAACTAAACATTTTCTTTCACCAGAATGTAGACGATTTTCCACAGTAATATATTAACATAGTTTATCAATTAATTCATCTATGAACGAACCCATTACCGGACTCTAACTCGAGCTCTCACGGGTGAACTGCGGGAATCCGTTGAAACCGGCGACTCGATCGGCCGATTCGCGATCGCAACCGTTTCGTTTCGATAGAAGCGAGGCGTGATGCGTACTCGGACATCAAAGGAGCCGCGCAACAGTTTGATCGGCAGACGAGACAGCGATCTTTCTCACGATCGACCAACGTGCGCGAAAACAATGTATCTTTTGTGCGATACTATTCGTAAAATAGGAACCTCCCTCGGCAGTAGTAAGCCATCGAGAAAGAGATAAAGAGAGAGAGAGAAAAAAAGAGAGAGGGAGAGAGACCGGCAATACACGTGTATCGTTATCTTCCAAGTTGGAACCGTCACGGTGCACCAAGGATCGCCGAAGAGCAACCTCATCTAATTGCACGCAAAACCGGCGAGACGCGCTCTTCTTATCGACTCCGCCTCCTCCTCCCCCCTTCCTCGCCGCCTTCTCGTTCCTTTCCAGACCACCAACACCCCTTTCGCCCCAGCCCCCACCCTCTCCTGCCATACCACCCTATCTTGTTCTTTCTTTCTGCAATATCAGACCGTATCGAACAATTTCGAGCGAAACGTGAGTCGAAGGCCTTCCCGGGCCGCGTCTCATCTTTTTTTCGGCGGCGAGTCTTCACCGTGAAGATCAAACTCTTTATTGGAGATCGTGTTCGCCGACAAGAAATAACGTTGCACGATCGTCGATGATCGGTTCGGCGAGTTCTCGTGTTTCGACGACACGGCCGTGGTCAATCGCGGTTTTCCTTTTGTTGCACGCTTTCATCGCCGTTGAATCGGAGGTTTAGGCGACGGGAACCGACACGATCGACGTCCAACGGACGGCATGACGGTTCTTCTGGCGAACGCGAACGATTTTTCCCGGATTTTTTTCCCAGCGAAATCTACAAACTCGCCGAACAATCGTCGGACGTCGATGCTTCTTGTCGAAATCGGTTGTCAGCACTTTGCAAACATTATTTCATCCAGTTCGAATTTGAGGACACGGATCTTCTAGCATTTGTGGCAAAAACGGGGTGGCAGAGTTTGAAACAGTTGAGAAAAGTATAATTTTCAATATTTAGCCTTTGCAGCTGATGAAGTAATTACTTATGTTACATATAGATCTACAGTTTGCTTATTATTTATTAACCCTTTGCACTCCAAGCAATTTTAATTCCAAAATCAAGCTATTTGTTGACCTAGAATAATTCCATTGAACATGTTTAATTTCCCTTCATAGATAGAATGTTGATCACCGTTACTCGTACCTGCAACATTTCAGTTTCCACCGATTTCTAAAATGCAAACTCACCGATGTAAAAGTTGTTCCGAATAATTGCACAAGAATTTTCTGCGTCGCTTCAGAGACGCCATTGGAGTGCAAAGGGTTAATACTGTAAGTACTTGAAGCTACTAAAAACGTAGGTACTCATTTCCTGGAGATTTTTGTATTCGCAGCTGTTAAAAGCATCGTTTTCTCCATTTTACCGCGTAAACAATATATTAAATCGACCGGAAAGGTTTTCAATGAGTAATTGTATGTATAAGGCACAATCATTTTATTCTGAATAATATCCCCATTGCTATGGCTGTTGAAGTGTTTGTTTAAGTGCCTTCTGTTATTAATTTTTGATCTGCTAAAGTTTATTCTGTGGTTACAGATGGAAAGTAAATAGAAATAATGTGTTTATGTAGGAATACGATATTCAATGATATTTTTATAAATTTACAATCCGAGATTTAAGGCTCCATGAGCTCGACAGTGAACTGCGGGCAAGAATTGAATAATTAAGAAATCATTAAACATCAGTTGGACCTTGCATGGTTGTGTTAGTAGACTGATTTATCTAGCAACAAATGACAGTTAATTTTTTCAACTACAAACAATCAGATTCATAAAGAAACACATAAAGGAACCATCAATACCAAAGTTTAAACATTAAATTCGTTAAAATCATTGTTTTTGTAAGTTCGACAACGACAAACAATGAGATTCATAAAGAAACATATAAAGAAACCATCGACACCAAAGTTTAAATATTAAATTTGTTAAAATCATTGTTTTCGTAAGTTCGACAACGACAAACAATGAGATTCATAAAGAAACATATAAAGAAACCATCGATACCAAAGTTTAAATATTAAACTTGTTAAAATTGTCGTTTTTGTAAGTTCGTTACACGAGTTTAATTCTGAAGCAAATGCACAAATCAGTTTCGGATTTGCGCTAAAGACAAACACAGTGTATAAACCTTTGGCGCAATGTTAAACACAATCTAATTAATTAAGAAAGAATTCTATTGAAGAGACAACAATGAGACTCCATACTGAATCATTTACGTCTAGTTTAACGAGCTTACCACGCTCGAATTGAAAACACATCCGTCAAATCTCATAAATCCTTCTACAGCAACACAATTTTTTCACAAACTAGCTAAATTAAAATTTCCATATACCAAATAACTAAACACAATTTTAAAAATTTCCAGTAGCATTGAAATAACTTTTCCTCGCCCTAATCGGGCATTCCTTAATAAAATAGGAATTCAACATATTTTTTAACAAATTACTTCCAACAAAACTTGCAATATTCTTAACCTAAGTTACACCTACTTCCGGTCGCCGAACGCGTCGAACAGAAGTTATCGTTCGAAAACAACTATACTTATATCGGAATACGGTCACAGATTACAGAGTTCGATAGGCCACAGCTTATTGGTCCCTCGATATTGCTACAATGTAAAAAAAAAATTGTTACGACGTTGCAGACCTAACGCGATTCATTGTCCCCAGAGAGCTTTGTCGTTTTCTACGACCGCGAGAGCGAACCAATAAAAAAAGAAACATGGCGGATACAGTTCGCTGGAGGTGGTAGACCACGCGTGACTATAATCAGGATCGTTTTCGCGGCACAACATTTGAATAGCGCGGCGGAGCCCAAAGATGTCGAAACCTAATCGCGTGTGCGTGCTGTGTTGTACAAGCACACACTTTTTTCCCGTGAACTGCATATTCATGTGCAATCGTAAAAAAAAAAAAAAGAAGAAAAAAGGTATTCGCGTAAACGCGTTATCGTTAGATAAGAAGCGGCCGTCGTATCATAGCGAACGTGACATTTTCTATTACAGTCACGAAACAAAATTGCCAGCGCTGCGAATCGAACGAGCAAAATCATCGATCGATTAGCGGTACAAAGATGGCCGCCGTTCGATTCCCGTTCGATAAAATCGTTTTATCCGTTCGAAAAGTAAACGGTGGTCGGATTGGTCGATCGTTTATTGAACTATGGAACGATTGAGAAAACAATTGGACGATGGGCCACGAGATGACATTACAACGAACTCGCGATAATCTCAGTGAAAAGTTTCTTACCTGTTAGGTTAGACGAGCAAGACGGTTGTTATCAGGGCCGTGGTGCTTAGCTGAGAGTTCATTCCAGCGATCAGTGAACCCACAATCTAACCGTTAATCACAGTCCGTATCGTGGCATAATTTTCGCGGTCGGAACACTGTACCATTACACTGTGCCAAAGTTTCCCATGTCCGGTAACAGAGACGAAGTCGCGCGCGCGTGAGTTTCCTCGTCGAACAATCGCGTCGTGCGCGCGCCTTATTGCCGGACTAGGCGCACTTACTTTGTACCACGCGACGGGCCTCGGAAACCTCGTGTCGTATTTGCGCGCGAGAGCAGCACCGCGCGCGCGCGCCACAACCGAATTCAACGTGTTTGCATCCCCCGCTGTTCTTTTCCCTCGCGAGAACACATCGCGACCAACACACACGACGGAGGTGTAACCGCGCCCGTTCACCGTGTTCCCCGTCAGAGGTTATTCTCTCTTTACTCGACCGTTAATCGTCCGATGGTTGTTCCTTCCGTCGGGTTTCTCCGTGTATATCGTCGGAACACCGAGCGAGAGCAACCGTCTCGTCTCGTCGTGGCTTCGCAAAGCAGTCCCGATGACAGAAACAGAAACACGGACGCGAGACGCGGCACGCATGCAGTTCCGCAGAAAAAGCACTAGAAACGAGGAACCGAATGGCTTTGGCCGCGCGGCGCGCACTTTTCGCACACGCGCACTTCAATTGTCTCTTCTCCCCGTGCTCAACTGTTCGCGGTAAGGTCCGCGTGTCACCCCCTCCTGCTCTTCGATTTCCCCCTCTTACACCGCGGCGAGATGCTGCTGCTCTCCATCGAAATACGTCAGCGCACGTTGAATCCGCTGTTGCATCGGGTGACTTCCGTCGGTTCACGCTAGATTGCGCGAATCGCAGAGGAAACTCGACGGGGCCAGTCCGGGGCGAGTGCGAACCTTGTTTGTCCTCGTCGCGCGAAAAACGAGTTCGGAAAACGTTCCGACAATTAAATCGAGAGAACAACACCGCCCGTTAACCTGTTCGGACGTGTACGGATGCGCGGAGAGGAACGGCGTATGTTGTTCGCCGTACAAAGGCTAGGCGCGCACAACCTCGGTCCGTCGCGTTTGTTCGCGCGTGCGGCCACGGAGAATCTAGTGAAATGTGGAAAAGCGCGGACACAGACAGCTCGTTCGACGCGCGCTTGCATGCGGTCCGTAACTCACTAAGAGTGCTGGTAGCAGCGGCACACCGACGAGATGCATGGTGGCCTGCGGGCACCGGTCGGGAGTGGGCACGTCCCTGGCGGGGGGTGGAGACACGTCGAGCAGCCAGGAGGGCAAGGGGCTCTTTTGCTGAAGAGTGGTGGTTGGACGAGTGGAGGTGGCACGCGGGTTTAGACGGACGTCGAGGTTTTACGATTGAATCCATCCGACCGCCGCCGCGCCACGCCGCGACGCAAAACTTTGCTGTTTCTCTCTCTGTCTCTCTCTCTCTCTCGTTTTCTCCCTCCCTTCTACTACCTCTCTGTCCCTCTCTCCCTCTTTGCTGCGCTCTGATCAACGTTATGCTGCAGAAACTCTTACCTACGTGGACGATGCACCGTCGATCGTTGTCATTGAGAACCTTGCCCGCGCGAACTGTCGCGCCGTTTAGCGGCCACCAGACCGCCGATCATCGTCCGAATCGTCGAACTTATACGCGGTTTCCGTTACGATACCGATTCTAAGCAGTCTGGAAGCTGAGGATAAATTTCTCTCCTTACAGGGGACTGACCATAGCATGATGCAAAATAAACGCTGGGAGTAGCGGACGAGCGACTCGGTCCTCGGGGTTTCTTTTTAGGATTATCGAGATTGTTGTTTTCTTTTAATTTACTGTGTTTATTTACATATTGTACTGTTGCAACGGGATGTTCAACGGGTACGGAGTTGTTATTGTCGCGTTCGGTGACTGGGTCGTTGGAGACCTGGCCTTTGGAACGCGAGGGTTAAGACCGTCGATCGTTGACGAAGCCGATCGGTCGTATGCAGTTATGATACTGATCGTTAACTAGCTTTAGAATGCGTATAAATCTTCGCGCGCGACGGATTAACGTGGACATCGCTTGTTATTGGAGGAAACGTAAAATTAGCCGAATGGTAGACGCGATAGGCCAAGTGTAAAACCGGAAATGGTATGTAGGTTTACGTGCGCCAAAAACGGTCGCAATTATGTCACCAATCCAAATCTGTGACCACGCGAGTCCCGCTGAGCCATACGAATAGAGGAGCCACCCTTCTCTTTACTTTTCGAATCGGTAAAATGCAAAACAGTTTCAAATAAAATACGCAAAAGCGATGATCTGTCGTAAAAAGGTAACAGTAACATCTTATTTCGAAGGTATTACTGTCGAACCGTAAACCAACATAAATGAAATATGAAACTGTTGTTTCTGGTTCTTTAATTGGTTTTAAACCCTATTTAAAAGCAGCCTCGGCGAAATTGGTCGTACGTTGAATTATCTTATTCGAACCCGTTAAACTAGAAACTGTGAATGCTTCAATAATTCAATTTGCGCATTCTCGAATGACTATACCGCAGTTGCAAAGCGGGGAACGCAGCCGCAGGAGTATAAGTGCAAATGCCTGTGCAAACAGCCTTCAAAGTCGTAAAACGAATCTCGCCAAGGCAAAAAGGACTTGATATATGCACAGGAGGCTTATATTTAATATTTCCCTTTACTTGGTTTTACAACAAACAGTCCCTTGCACCCTACCCCTAACACGTCCTCGCTTTACAGATAACCGAAGCGGCGTCGGTAATCGTTCGATGGGAAATAAAATATTTTACACATCTTTCTCTCGGTTTTATGGAGCTGCGGGTCGAAGTTTTTATGCCGACAGCGAGATAAATATCATTACAAGTTTCTGCATAAATCGTTCTCCTTATCCTAAAACCTGCATAATTAATATATGCGGTCGTTTCGTCACTTGCTCCTTTTCACCGAGCGGATTTATAGTTTTCCACTCACAATAAAAAGTCATTTATTGGAACTCTGTTTATCCGACCTGATTTTGTCACAGAACCCGGTTTGTAGGACGCGTTGCTCGCCTCCTTCTGCACATGCCAATTCAGGTGTACTCTGTATATAGGGTAATCCACCTAAACGTCCCCGTTTTTATTGCAACGGTGTGAATAATATTTTATATCAAATTAAAATGATATCTGCGACTGTGAAGAACAGTTTTATACAAAGATCATCACCCCTCCTTGTTTTCAAGGTCATTTATATATTTTTACATATGCAGCATACATAATCAATTTTTCCGCATGAAAATACAGTTATATGAAATATATAATATTTTTATGAAATATCGATGCTTACGAATTGCGATAGAAGTATTTTTAGCTTGCAACGAACATTAAAATGTACTTAAAAGTGTTTGCAACACAATCTCGAAGTAAGCGTTGACTGTTAACATTGAAATTGCATGTAAAATATGTTTTATACCCTCGCAATTGAAGGAAACATTTAAATGTGCATCATAAAGGATAAATTGATTGAGGTTTACTTGGTTGTCTCGTTTTATGAAATCCTGTATGAGCTCAGATGAATGGAATTCAACTTTACGAACATCAGCTTGCAATACAAGTACGAATAAACAATAAGTCAAAGCAACAGGTGAGCTAATTATCTGAAACATTTAATTCGTTCAATTTTCCATCCTGAATGGATCCAATTAATAGAGTTCTCCAGTAATTAAGACGATCTAGCGAGATCACCACTTAAGGGTGTATTCTGGTTAGGGATTTTTAAATAATCAATTGTACACATTTTCTTTAAATATAAGTGCTCTTGAACACGTCTGCGAAAGAATTTATTTGACTTCATAAAATTAATCTAATAGGTTCTTAAATCTTAGCAACATCTTAAATCTTAGACTACATATGTTTATTGTTTTATGGGAACAAAGACAGGTACAAAAACTACAAAAAGAATCATTGAGTATTCCACACGTTGTAAAAAAATACACAACTCATCCAACAGCCGAAGATTTAATGACAGAAGCCGTAGCAGAACCGAATCGCGAACTTTATCGAGAGACGTTTCGCGAACCGGCAACTATTAATTGTCTTCGCTCAAATCCTTAGCTGTACGAGCGAAATGGGAAGGTTCTAGTAGTGCGCAGAAATAGCGAGAACAACTCTGGGAATATTAAACGGAGAAGGAATAGGTTCGTTAAACGCGAGACCCCTGCGCCGTTCGTTTACGCGAAAGAAAGGAAGAGGGTGGCGAGGGCAAGGAGAAGTAAGCGAATTACAGCGATATCCGATATGATTTTTCTACGGGAACTTAAGTTGGTAGAAGCGTCCACGTCGACACACAGTTTTCTTTCGCCGTAAAGGATGCGAGACACCGGTCGCTTACGTATAATTGAGACAAGCCGGAAAGTATACTGCGTCGTTGACGAGGGAAAACAGGGAGTTGCGGGGGAGGCTGTTGAGTTTAGGAGTGCCAGTGGTGGAAGGACGATCGTAAAACATCCTTGGAGTGGATTCATCGTGCGATAGTCAGCGACAGATACGTGCGCACACGCGATATCCCGGAGGTACTTTACTTGCGGTTGAATTTACTGATTGAACCACGACAACTGTCGTCGTTGCGGTGGAAACGGATTTTACGCGTTCCGGAGATGCCGAGCAACACCGGCGACCCCTGCACGGGGCAGCTGCACTGAATTGTTTCGAGGTAGCTCGTAAATCCGTCCGAACTGATGCCAGTCGAAACAGGTGACTAGAAATCGAAAATTTTTACGATTCGCCGTTTCACCGTACCTATCGACCGATTAAAGAGATAGCTGCTTGCTCCAGTAGGACCGACCGAATTTGATCGCAATACAAATTTCAACGAAAGATCTTTGGTCCAAATTCTTTTGCTTGCCAAACCGATCTTTTGAATCAATTCTTTCCAAAATATCTATTATCCTTATACGTGTTTGAAACGATCCACATTCCGGGTGTTAAGAAATGATTCGTCGTAGATCTGTTAAAATCATAAAATCTGTTAAAACGATGGTCCACGATTAAATTTTTTTATTGTATCCTACAGTACTCATAGCGGGGACAAAAGACTAAAAGGAACCATGGATCTTAATTTTTTAAGAGAATCAGTCCCTTTATGTGCGTACCAGTTTGGGACACCCTGTAGGCATATTGTATAAAATAGTTGATGAAACTTTAAAAAACGGATGACTTGAGATCTATGGTTCCCGTCAAGCTTTTTGTTCCTCGCGATGAGTAGTATACGAGCAGCCTCGACAAAAGACCAAAGACAATTTTACGGCCTATTTTTCATTCACATCTCCAATGGTTCAGAAATACGAAATCCTGCTATGATAGACGTGACGTAAAATTTATATACACCCAGTTCATTTATACTTCCAATCGAATCCCAGAATAATTAAAACCGAGAATGATCGGACTCCGGTTAGTCGCGGTTCCGCTGTATGTTTGCCCAAAAATCATTATGAACACAAATATTTTATTTAAAAAATTTTTTTAAAGTTTGGGTACAAAGATGTATTGTGTCGTACACACAGAAACTGGAAAAACGATCAATACCCGAATGGAACAAGGACTGACCCCTTCGGCAGCCCTGAATCTTATTCTTGACCTGTGCAAATTTCATTTCCAGCATGATCTGCTTCGCCATTACGCGTTACCTGTTCGCGGTCAGCTTGCAGTTGTCACAGTTGCAATACCTGCAGTACCATCGTGGCCCTTAAGGAGGATTTGCAATCGGTGATCGGGGAATCGCGCGTAAGTCGGCGGCGTCCACGGAAACGCGGCTAACGTCGAGGACGAGGATGCGTTCGTTTCCGTCGCGTAGAAAGGTTCTCGTCCCTGATTTCTATGCTTCACTGCTGAATACTTCGCCAACCGTTGGAATATCAGTCAGTTTCAGCGTTTCTCAATTTTACTTCTTCTAGAAATCGCGAGTAGCCCCGGCCAGGGTTCCTTTTATTGTCGCTAAAAACAATTTCAATTTTTATCCTTCCAACATCTACCTGCGGAAGCGTAGCATGTCACTCGCCTCGTTTCCACACGTAGGCCAAGTCTTCAGCATCCTTCTTCCATTAAAGTAGCAGATTTCTATTTCTGAAACACAGTAACATCCCTGTTAGAACAACGTTCGATCCGTTCGAGCTAGCTAAAATATTTTCTTCAGGGCGATGCGCCGCGAGAGCATAAATCTCTCCACGTACTTTAAATATTTGATCGTCCTATATGCCATACCCGTTTTGATCGCGGTTCGTGTGTACAAATATCTGTGCTTTGTTTAGGTGATGCTTCAATAGATAACAATCGGGATATCATCTCTTTGAGAAGTGCATACTGACAATTCTGTTGGACTACAGATGCACTTAAGTCTGCTAGATAACAATTAGCGTTTGCGTATTTGGTGAGCGACAATTATATAAAAGTGTGAAAATATTCTTAAAAAATCCAGTCCCCTCGGAATTACAGTCGTAATTCGTGTATAAACTGCGGATTTTATGCATTTATAGGAAAACTAAGTAGCTCGCAATTTGAAATAGTAAAGAAACATTAAAAGAATAGAAAAGAACCGATATATTACCCTCGATCTACCATAATCATTAAAGTGGGAAATAAATTCCTAAATGTCTCCAACTTTTTACATTAAACGAAGAAAATTTTACATTGAAGACTCCTGAATTATTATCAAGAATTTCGAAATGTTATCAATTATATATTTTATTTTTAATTAGTTGCTCCGAATTTATTCACAAAAAGAATTTATTTATAAGAATTTAGTTACAAGAATTTCGAAATGTTCGTGTCGATTTTGACGGAAGTTTGAAACGCAACGCATTTAAGTTTTGGTATATATTTATTAAAAATAAAAATAAATCAGCACGAACTTTTCGGACAACCTTTTCATTTTTAATTAATTACACCGTTCCCAGATATTCTATATAAAATATACATACACAAATTTTCTAAACAATATACTGAGAATATAACGAAAAACATTTTAATATCTGTATCGAGAACTAGGTATACTTGCAATACCGAGGAACGGAGATTCGTAGTTGCATCTCATTCTGTCTCGTTTTCTACGTTACGTCCGATCCCCTCCATCATCCCAGATGAACCCGTCGGTGTTCTCAACTTCTTCACCGGCAAGACTGCGCAAGTGACGTAAAAATTGCGATGGCGTGCTATCTCCCATCTTTTCCAGTGCAAGCTGTTATCCTGTTTCTCGCTGTTGCGAAGATATCAATTCCTTTTTCAAGGTATCCTATCCACCTTCGACCGGCGGATTCGTAAACACGTCTTCGACTTCTTCTGCCTACCTACTTTCTACACTAGATACTACGTACCATAGCTTCGCATTATCCGCCGTGATCCCGCCTAAATTGAACTGCGCTTCAAGTTGTGCGCACCATAGTTCCGTGTACGCAGACAAGAAAAATTATTACTTATTTTTATTACAACTACCGTTACCGATCTTTTAAATATTCCACAGGTGTTTCAGTTTTCACTTTCGCGAAATATCACGGCAGCCGGTCGACTACTTCATGGAGAGATTCGTCGGATATGAAAGTACTTGTCGACGATTGTAGTAATTTCGAATCTAATTTGTTTATTTTGACGTGCACGCGGTGATGTTGCTTATCCTAACTGAATTGTCGCATGGTGTCGCACGATGGCGCTCGTGCGGTGGCGCTCGCTCGCTCGACCAATCACAAGCCACGCAGTAGTCACGCAACCGTGCACAATGCGTACCATCTTACGTCTGCGTTCTCTATGGCTTTCCTCACCAGACAAAGAAGAGCTCTTTCGGCGCGCGCTTTAACCCTTCATCGTATCATTTTCTTTGGCTCTACGGTTATTCCAACAACCAAATATTACAGAAGAGGAAAGGTAATATATATTTTTTATTACTACGACAGAATAAAACTCGATTTCATTAATTTACGGCAGACTACGTCTTGACTACGGCAGACTTTGGGACGCATCTGGCCGTACCATACCGTAGGAGTTTAATCACCACATATTGGGGTATGTATATTTGTGAAAACATATTTCAATAATCAAATAATTGAATTTCACTATATTGAAACGAATTGAAATATGAAAAATTTAGCACGTTGAATTGCCATGGTGGTCACCGGTGACACCATTGCGTCGTTTAAGAATGATTATCAATAAATCATTAGCACTGAACATTAATTTATTACTGATAAAATTAACCAGATTATAGAAAGAGGTGAGAACATCGCTATTCAGTAATCAACAATTCTCATTAAGTACGCTGATCATTTCTATAAATGAAGCACGAAAAATGTGCTCGGCATTCAACGTGTTAATATTAATGTAAAGCTTTTATCACAATATAGCTCATAATATATTAAAATGTGATAGAATTCGATACATGGGTAATAACATAACCCTACATCACATTTCTTACATTCGTAACGCGTCTCATTTCTTTGGTTATGTTTGCGACGCAATACACATTTCCGTCTTGCGTTTGTTTTTCAAATTGTGGTATTTTTTACGCATGGAAACGGAAAATGCCTTTGTGCCAAGCGAAAAGCCCGATTATTAGGATTTCCACCTTTTGATTTACAATCAGGTACTCTATCTGAGCGCTATTTGTGTAAAACTTGTTTCCTTGAATGTAAATGAAATTTACATATTTATTATTTATTCATACAAAATTATATACATATTTATATTAATAAATCTGCGTCAAGCGTCTATAGGCGCCCCCAGGCTCAGGCGACCACAATGGGATAAGCGCATATAGGTGCCCACAGTAGCCTAGGGGTTAACACGTTAAGCGCCACGCCGAATTTCTGTGCCGTTCCGTTCAAGCCACGGTTAGCAGTCAGGCGGGCCTTGCCGAGCCGCTCGCCGATAGACGAATCAGAATATAAACACTCGGGTAACGTAACGCGCGCCGCGATAGCAGAACGAAAAATCTGTCGCCCGTCCGACGAGGGACCGACGAGGCCTGAACGGAAAGTCCAGCGCCGGTCCCTAGGGACCGGCGTGGCGCTTAACGTGTTCAAGAGGAAGGTTTGAGGAAGATTTTCGCGTTTGAATCATATCGATAGCTCTAATAGTTTGGCCGGGGCACGACTTCAAAGATTTGCCAAATATTGCCATAAAAACGCTAAATATTGAAGGTATACCCCTTCTTAAAATCGCGAAAAATCTTTAGGTCTCCGATTCTTTTGTAATTTTGGCTACACGTTTCTAGACGCGCGGTCAGAGTGTATGCCAAATTTTAGCTCGATCGGAATCGAATTGCAGCCGTGGCGCGACTTTGAAATGTCGGGGGAATCAATGGCGAAAATGGGAAAAATAGGGGTTGATAGAATGAAGCGTCCTGAAGTCCCCCAAAACGCTAGCCTAAAAAATGGCGGCTCTTCTTAAAGAGGAAGGATTGAGGAAGATTTTCCCGTAGGATTCATGTCGATAACTCTAATAGTTTGGCCGGGGCACGACTTCAAAGATTTGCCAAATATTGCCACAAAAACGCTAAATATTGAAGGTATA
>CM052083.1:6545056-6566376 GCA_028453745.1 Agapostemon virescens
GATCAATGGCGAAAATGGGAAAAATTGGGGTTGATAAAACGAAGCGTCCTGAAGTCCCCCGAAACGCTAGCCTAAAAAATGGGGGCTCTTCTTAAAGAGGAAGGATTGAGGAAGATTTTCCCGTAGGATTCATGTCGATAACTCTAATAGTTTGGCCGGGGCACGACTTCAAAGATTTGCCAAATATTGCCACAAAATCGCTAAATATTGAAGGTATACCCCTTCTTAAAATCGCGAAAAATCTTTAGGTCTCCGATTCCATTGTAATTTTGGTCACACGTTTCTAGACCAATAGACAGAGTGTATGCCAATTTTCAGCTCGATCCAAATCGAATTACGAAAGATATGCAGATCGGAGAAATTCTACCACCGCAAGCGAAGCAATAACCAAAAGAAAAAAAGACAGGAAAAGGAAACACGGCATAGTTCCCTGGAGGTGGTATCACGCGTGACTATAATCAATATCGTTTTCGCGGTAGAACATTCGTATAACGCTGCAGAGATGAAGATGTCGAAACGTGATCGCATGTGTGCGATGCGCATGAACCTTCTTCAGCATTTCCGTGGATAGGACTGCATACATTCGCGTGGACTCGTAGAAAAAAAGAGAAAAATGCTCGCGTAAACGCGTTATCATTAGATAAGAAGCGATCGTATCGCAGCGTTCGAGCCAGTTTCTATTACAGTCGTGAAATAAAATAATCGACGCTGCAAATCGAACGAGCGAAAAAAGTCAACCGATTAGCGGTGCAAAGATGGCGTCCGGTTTTCGTTCGTTTTCCCATCGATCGACCGATAAAATCGTTTCCTTATCCCTTCGGGACGTAAACGTTGATTATTGGACGGTGATCAGTCGGTGAAGGCAATTGGATAATGGGCCACGAGATGACAACGACGAGTTTGCGATAACCGGGGGTAAAAAGGTATAGTTTTTACCTGGCGGTTAGGTGAGCAAGATGTTCGTTCTTATCAGAGCCGTTGCGCCTAGCAGGGAGTTCATTCCAGCGTTCAGTGAACCTACAATCTAACCGTTAATCACAGTCCGTATCGTGGCACAATTTTCGCGGTCGGAACACTGTACCATTACACCGTGCCAAAGTTCCCCATGTTCATAACAGAGAAATCACGCGGTCGAATTATCGCATTGTGCGCTCGCCTTATTGCCGGATTGCGCGCGAGATCAGCACCAAGTACGCAAGCACAATCGAATCCAACGAGGTTGCATCGGCCGCTGTCTTTTACCCTCGCGTTCGCACATCGCGACGAACACGTTCGAAAACGATTACCGTTACCGTTCCGCGAGAGCTATCTCTTATTCGTTATTAATTGTCCGATAGTCCCTCTGTCCGGTCAATTCGTCACGCTTATCGTCAAGAAACCGAGCGATAAGGAAGAACGTTCAAGTTTACTGGCAAGTAGCTCGGAAGAGAGGAGAAGAGACGGATGCGAAACGGATGCGAGATGCACACGTCGGTTCCGCGGAAAATGCACAACGAGGAACCGATTCGTTTCGACCACGTGGCGCGCACTTTTCGCACACGCGCACTTCGATTGTCTCTTCTCCTCAATTCTCTCTTCAAATGTTCGCGGTGTTCCCGCGTGTCAACCCCCACCTGCTATTCGAGTTCCCCCTCTTTTATCGTAGCGAGATGCTACTCCTCTCCATCGGAATACATCAACGCACGTTGAATCTGCTGTTGAATCGACTACATCCGTCGGTTGACTCGCCGGTGTACGCTAGACCGCGTGAATCACCAAAGAAACTCGTGGCCCGCCCGAGATGACCTTCGTCCTACTCGCGAAGAATGAGTTCGGAAAATGGTTCGACAACAACAAGTCTAATGACAACACCTCGTGCGGATAGGAACGTGCGACGAACCGCGACTCGGTGGAAGTACCAGGCCAGCCTCGTCGGCATGATCGTGGAAAAACCTAAACCGTGAGAAATTATGGAAAAGCGCGAAACCGGCGACTCGTTCGACGCGCGCTTGCATACGGTCCGTAACTCACTAAGAGTGCTGGTAGCTGGTATATAGCAGCGGCAGTGTGGTCAGATGAGGACTTGTCTCCCACTCTACCTTACTCCTTCTACGACACCATTCCCCGGCGCACAGTGGTCTGCGAATCTCGAAAAACTAGCCGAAACTGAAAACTCCATCGAAACTTTCCGAGATTCTGTAACGAAGCCGAAACCTACCGAAGCCGGTCCAACGATCGTTCTCAGATTTTTTATTTTACAGTTGTCGAAGTTAGAAAATTGCCTTCATAGGCAAATAAATAATAATAAATTAAACCTTAGCGTTTTTATGGGACGACGTATACTAACAGATTTTAATGCTCGGTAGGTTTAGCGTTAAGGATGTTTGAGGTCGCTGGTAACGAATCCGACACCAGTAATTCAAGATGGCGGATTGAACACGGTGCATGGTAATACAAAATTGTTCGCTTCAACGATGAATTGTTGCAAAACAGTTTTCTCGTCAATTGTAATTGTTTGTGTTGTTGATCGTACACGAGTTTCATTTGTTCAAATCAAAATGAAGAATAACAACAAAAAGTAACACAGGTTTGAAGAAACAAACTAGGTTGTATTTTGCATTAAAGGCATCTGTGTAATTATTATCTGAAGAACTTAGGTTCTACTGCGCAATTCGGATAACCGAGGTTTTCCCGCGTAGTGGATTAAACAAGCAAATATAATCGAAATGTTACACATATTCATACACGAAAATGTTTACTTTCTGGAACAGTACTCTTTCACAGGACGTCGACAGACGATGTAATAGCAAACAAAGAAGGAGGTGTAGCTTATAAAGAAGGAGGTGTAGCTTATAAAGATTTCATGAATTAATTTTCGAGAAACCGACGAATAAACTTTTGGTTTTGTAGTCGAGCTAGCTAGAGTTACACGGCGAAGATGATTATGCGATGGTTTCATTTCCTGGCGGTTTCTGCCTGTCCCCTCTGACTAGCTCACAATTATCCCCTTTTTCCACACCGATAAGATTGAAGCGAGACCCCTCGAGTGTTGGCTCACCCCATCAAATTGTGGACATAATAATGTGATTTAAAAGAGGCAGACACAGCGTGGTCCTAGAAATCGTGCAATAAGAAAACAATGATCCTTAACACTTGGATTGCATCTATTAAAAGCTATGAATTTGCAGAAGTCTATTCGATTAAAAACATTTTCTCTTGTTGTAATTAACGTGAATTAGAACTACACTACAGATTTCTAATTGCTATGCAAAATAAAAACGTTCTATCTCATTTCCCATCATTGGAGGTTAAATAAAAAGATTTCATCTATTTCAGTCGTTTCGATAGGTTAGAAACAACATGGCGGTACCTTTCGAATATCGTTATTTTTCTCATAAATAAACTCTGCTGTCCAGACAAATAAATTTTGCGTTTTTGTTCGAAAAAATTCATCGCACTTTTGTTTCGAAAAATAGAAAATAAAATTAAAAAATAGAATTAAAGAGAAAAATGTTGCCGAATTTTATTTTGGCAGAGCATTCGATAATATCAAGTAGGGAGATCGGTATACTAATTAATAAAGCTGCGTGGAGTCGTAAAGGAGTGTACATTTCCGGATAGTAAAACACGAGGTACGCGTGATTAGACTTACAGTACTACGCGATTTATTATAGAATCGCTTTTTTATGGTTTGTCTTGAAGTAGCTCCTCAACCACCAATCAAAATTACCTCTTTTTTTCGCGGGACAAGAAGTGCAATCTCGAGATGCTAAATCGAACACGCTAAACATGGTACTCGCGTACGTAAAAAAAAAAACAATAACCAAACAGAAGGTCTGGATAACCCTTGTCCGACACAGTTGTACTTTTGAATGGAACATCGTGTCGTGTAGTACTCTGTTACACAAGTCGATAATTATGAGCCAGTAAAAACAGTTCCGCTACCTTCTAAAACCTGGCAGCGTTTCGCTCCAGTTTATCTCTGCAGTCGTACAAAATAATACTTAAACGATTCGTGTTTTCCTTGAAGTATCGTTCCTAAGTAAATATCGGATAAAAGTATATGACAAAAAGATAGACCAAGGTACAAAGTAACGTTTATGCCAAAAATTAAAAACCTTTGAAATACCGTTCTGCGACCGCAAATAATTTTTAAAAATATTATTGCTCGAAAATTCAAACTAATTTTTCCTGAACGGAAAATTTGTTCCTCTATTTTATTCTTAAACACTGCTCTTCATTTCACGGGGAGAATAGATACGTTCGATTCGTCGAGAGGAGAACTGTGTATTTATAGATCGATTCTATTGGTTCGATTTTTGCATGCACGGTGTACGAAAAAATTGAACGGTGCAACGCGAAAACAACGTTCGTAATCACTAGTTGCGAACGTACGAAATAAATTTCGCTTTGCCACGGATCGCGACACGAAATTATAAATTGCCTGCGGCCAAAGTGCGAAGACAGGCTTCGTTGGGAGGGCATAGCAGAGTAAAAGTTCTTCGTGCTTGTAATGATGGCGCAGCGCATTCCGTGCGGCAAGAAAGCCAGGACGAGTTCAACAAAAAGAAAGAGAATTTTGACCGATGATTGGATGGATATTCCCGTTCAAACAGAAAAGTGCAGGGATATCAAAGAATCGCACTACCCATGTTCGTCGATTTATCATCTTAGGCCAATGAAAGGTCGTAAACTCTGAAAGGGAACCAGAAGAATCGTACCAACAATGACAATTAGACGTATCACAACATTGAAACTATGTATACACTTCAAATGCGAACGCTAATGCTACCTTCTTCTTTCATAGATTTCTCAATTATAAAATTAATTAAAATTAAAATTAATACCAGAATGCATTCGTGTTGTTAGTAAAAAATAGTCTACGGATTTTTATATAAAGTAAAAATTATTTGCATTATTTATATGAAACGGGTGTCAAATAAACCGGGATTCCTTCTTTAATAATTTCAACAAGATGAAAATAGTAGATTAATATGTTTAAGTTTTCTTAATCCTTTCACTGTTTCAAATTTCATCTATTCATTTTTGTTTTAGGCGTATCAAATCTGCAGTTTAGTAGTTAAAGAATTTCTAATACATATTGGAGATGTAATACAGACTAAGAATTCAATGTTGCTAGAATTTCATTAAACCAGTAATCGTTATAACGTAAAATTGTTAATACTGTTGTTTGATTGGTGTTAACTTGAAATTATGCGAATGGTTTGAGTTTGACGTCTCATTCAGAATGTTTCGAAAGACCTCGTAACTAACAAGAATATTCCTCGATAAAATGGTTAACTTACACTGATGTATCGTTTGTTTCACTTTGAGGCTTGGGTTACTTCTCGAGGGATTCATAATTTGTTTAAATAGTATATGATGCAGTCGTTCGGCTTCTTTCCATTGGATCAAAGATACAGTAAATTACAACAGCAGGAGTATCCCACTGCAACCCTTTTATCGAAATGGTCTCTGACTATGGCAGCTATACGCAGCAAAAAAATTCCACAGCACCACCGCCCACGAACGTCGGAGCTGCAGTGACTCGCATTAATATTCGAACACGTTGATGCTCGAGAGATTACCGCTGTGTATACTTGTTTATAATAGTGTTAACAATTCCATTGTTGTAAAATCCAATGTGAACGTAATTTTTCTATTTGACACTAGAACTACCGTACCAGTCAAAATGACTGGTTCCTGATTTTTTATTTTACAATTATTGAAGTTACAAAAACATTTTTACCAGAAAGTTTCGAATGAATTTCTTCATTGAAGCAGACATTATAATAAAAATTGTACGAGATCTGAATGGATGCAATTTTGTCATTATTACAAATTAATATACAGCGATTTATTACTCAGTAGTTCTAGTGTTAATACTTGAACATCCTCAAAAACTAGATCTAAACGACATCATAAATAAGAAGTGTGAAATTCATTAGACATATTAGGGTGTTAGACCACATTCTTACAAATAACAGGTTTAGCAATTTTATAGGTCAACTACTGCAATTTTATTCCACACCCTCATCAATAAAAATTCAAGCAAACTTGAGCAGCAGGTATTTCAATCTCATTACACACTTTTATCAGAAACATTCGAGCAAACATGTGCAGCAAGTTTATCAACTTTGTTTCGAACAATTTATAAATAATAATTCCAGCACTTTAATTTTATTCAAATGCATGGGTTGTAACAAGTAGAAATAAAAATATTTGGTCGTCCAATTAAAAGTCTACTTTGATCGGTGCTCATCGAACCACAACACGAACAACCTCTACTATTAGGTAAATCGGAAAGTTCCGTCCGTTTTTTTACAAAAAGTAAAGCTTTATTCATGAAAGAAAATGAAAAAGTACGTTAACAAAATATTGTCCATCGTTAGTGATGACTTTTCCCATCTTTCGGGCAGCGAGCGAATTCCGCGTCGAAAGAATAATTCATCTTTGGAGGTTATCCAGGCGGAGATCCATTTTTCGAGATCTTCGTACGAATTAAATCGTTCTTCAGCAAGTGCGTGTGCCATTGACCGAAACAAGTGGTAGTCAGATGGGGCACAGTCTGGTGAATAAGCCGCATGTGGTAGCACTTCCCAGCGAAGTGCTTCTATCGTTTCCTTTTACAATTTTTGAGACGTGAGGCCGAGCATTGTCATGCAGCAAAATCACCTTACGCTGTCTCGTTTTATATTGTTCTCGTTTTTCGTGCAATGCTCGACTCAAACGGATAATTTGTTGTCGGTAGAGATCTCCTGTGACTGTTTGACCAGTTTTTAGCAGTTCATAGTGTACCACACCTTCCTGATCCCACCAAATTCAGAGTAAAGCCTTTTTTCCGTGGATATTCCGCTTTGGCGTCGATGTTGAGGGTTGGCCAGGATCACAAATGGTTTTTCGACGTTTAGGATTGTCAAAATAAATCCATTTTTCATCCCCAGTGATGAGACGATGGAGAAACCCCTTTCTTTGTTGCCTAGCAAGCAAAATTTCGCAGATGGTTTTCCGCCTTTCAATGTCTCTTTGCTTGAGTTCATATGGGACCCACTTTCCTTCCTTGTAGACCTTCCCTAAGGCTTTTAAACGGTCGGAAATGACAGATTGGGCACAATTTAACGCTTCTGCAATTTGTTTTTGCGTTTGACATGGATCTTCATCCACCAACGTCTGCAATTCTTCGTCTTCGAATACTCGTGGCCGTCCAGAACGCTCTTTGTCCTCCAAAGAAAAATCACCATTTTTAAAACGTCGAAACCACTCTCTACATGTTTTATCGGAAACAGCATTATCGCCATAAACGTCTACAATCATTCGATGAGCTTCAGCTGCCGTTTTCTTCCAATTGAAACAAAAGACTAACACTTCGCGCAAATGATGCTTATTCGGCTCAAATTCCGATATCTTCAATGTAGAAAAAAACGAAGTTATTGATGCAAGCGTAAATTGTTGTGTACTGAATTTTATTAACAGATGTTCAAACTAAAAAGTTAGCCTTACTTTAGAGGTTATAGTTACCCACTTATAACTTTCTTCTATAAACTTTCCGATTGACCTAATATATAAGTGAAGCACAAATCCGACACACGCCATTATCAGTGTGTCTTCTGATTGACCTTGATGAAGCTAGCTGCAATTCTTTGGGAAATATCTTTGGGACTTTGGGGGAATAACATTGTGAAATTTCTTCCTTCAGGACACGACTTACACCCGGAAGCCATTACAAAAATAACTATCCCTAACATGATTTTACAAACGAGAAATTAAATGTACTTCTTCTAATAATATTAATTTTTAATTAATTTTAATTCCAAATTAAAACATTTCTTACAACGTTAAATAGTTTTATTCTGCGAAATCCTTTTACATTGTGCACCTGACGTTAAACCTGTTTATTTTGTTCAAGAGGACAGATGAATTTGTGAATATGAACACAGTTTTAAAAAATGCCATCGCAATTTTGATCGGCGCCTCAGAGTCGCTATTGGAGTGCAAAGGGTTCGTAAGTAGGAAATAATATAATAAGGTTGTAACACGAATATTTGTACGGGCCAATGATTGGCCCCCTGTAAATAAAGGGAAACGCGTGTAGCATTTGATCTCGGGAATCAACGTGAACGGTTTACCGTGCTACCCGGCTATAAAGACGTCCGTTCGAGAGAAAGGGGTTTGAATTAGCCTCTAATACTCGGTTGGCCTAAAGAACGCGTCAAGTGGTCAAGACATTGAGGTCTTTTCCTCGAGGATCCTGTGAAAGTTAGGATCATGAGGGATCGTGCCTTGCTTTAAAGTTATTCTTGGTTGAACATGAAGGAAAGAGGGAGAACGGGGATAAGGAAAGAGAGACTCTCTGAAAGCCAGAAGGAACAAAAGAGAACTCGAGCGTTACAATTGCAAGACGAAGAAGGCCGGGGACAAAAGAGAACGTGAGCGGAATAGAAGGAAATGAAAGAAACCGGGAAAGGCGTGCACGAATAAATCGTATCATTCGCTGATTTCAAACCGGGGGAGAGAGCGAGAAACCGTGAAGGAACGAGAGAGGAGAAAAACCTTGATTCTATCGAGTGACAATCGCACAAGGTGTTACGTTTCTGGAAATAGGCAGAGAATGCTACGAATGGTAATAGTAATTATGTTAATAGAGAAGGCCGCTCTCAGTTCACAGGTATCTTTCGCTTAATTACCCGACTTGCGCTCGTCTACCATGTATTCTCTTAGTCCTGCAAAAACGAGCATTATGCATTCGCGTAAAAGACTATTCCGTCGGAATACGTACGAAGCTTTTTAAAATACACTGAAATTATTGCGACGAGGCTACAAATACCAATTTTTCACTTCGCTATTAAAATATTTTATTTTATGTTTATTTTACAAACAGGAAAATTTATTTCGGCCCTAAATTATTGTTATACGTTGATATTTTAAAATTCTTTTAGTATTTTCGATGTTTTGTATTTTAACTGGAGATTATAAGTGTATAGAAATTGTATTCGGAAAACGGAATTGCTTTCGTCAACGTTCAGAGCTACGGTCGTGATAATAATTGTACTTCTTTCATAGTAAATATTCTGCATTCTATGCTGGTAGCACATTCAGGTAGTTAAAAGATTATGTGGCAATTATATCGAACATCGTAGGTTCGTAGGGTATTCGTAGAAAAGTTAATTGCGAGTGAAACCCCTCTTCGGTGGATCCGAGAAATTATAAACGTTCAGTTGTGTATCGACGGTAACGGCGTCGCAACGTATTGTATAATGTGTAATAACGTAAATACATCTGACAAAAAGTACCACAAACTAATTACTAGCTACGGGATCCATCCGTCGTGGAACGATTGACGTTTACGTATTGAGGCATACAATTAGAAACACGAACTGTGGTTTGCGTTTGTGTCTTGGGAATGAATGAGTGTGAAACATGCAGCGGAAAGAAAACAGCACGAATTCGCGCGGAGAGGAAATTTCTTAAAACTACACGAACACAAGACCGATGCTTATTAATACAAATGTATCGCGTGAGTTTGGAAAATTCGATTCACTCTAGTTCCACGGAGCTTCGGCGGCAGATACTCGTGCAGGAAACCCCCTCATTTTCTCTTTACTCAACAGATTACATTTTGCGATGAAGTCTCGAAATTTGACGCGTTTCAAAAATGGCGTCGGCTATTTAAGAGTCATTTCACATATTTCGTTCATTGGAAATCCCCATTGAAATTTGACTGTGTCAATTTCAACAAATTCGAATTTCTCGTCCCAATTTTTTAAATATCATTAATCACTTTTCATTGTAACAGCGAGTCAAGTTTATTTTAAAATCAAATATTTCAATTACTTGTTAGTCAGTATAAATGTGCAAAAGCTTCTAAAGATTATTTTAGCGGAAATTGTGTATCTATTTAGAATAACATCGGAAATAAAATGTACTAGCTTAATGGATACGATAACAATAAATAAATTACTTTAGTCACAAATAATGAAACATTTAATGATATAACATTTTGAGCCTATCCATATAATTTTTCGATCGGTTGAAAAAACACTGGCTAATTTGCTGAATGTTGTTCATATAAATCGATATTTAACCAAAACTGATGTACGCTGTTAAAACGAATAAAAATTTTTGATGGCGTACTACTTTCACCGGTTTCTATGTGGCTCGAGATTCCTACGATTCGTTGCTCCTTTTTCCGTAGCGTAATTCCCGCTAATGGCCACGAATTCTTTTGCACACGAAATTATAGCGAGATTCGTGATTTCTATATTTAAGACGGAGGTATCGAAACTGCGTCAAATTACTGTTGCATGTATCCAACACGAAAATCACATCTGCTCAGAGTGGGAGCAAAACGAGAGCATGGCTTGGTATAAGAGTACCTACACGATACTCCGTCGTTCCTGTAAACCGTTCTGGAAATCATTCGTGTTTTCGGTTCCGAAATTTGTCGTGTTTCTCACGTGCATACCTCGTATTATTTCAGTATTTCGCTGTTGATGAGCTTCTTTCGGCGGCGCAAACGGACAGGCAACTATCCTTGAATTTTACCCGTTCATTTAACCGCCTCGTTCGGTTCCGCGTACTCGTCCTTTTGTTTCAATGGTTTTGTACTTTTTTCCATCGTTTTCTTCGCTTTGTCCATGAACCAAGTATCGTTCACATTTTTCGTATCTTTATGTTCTCCCGTTTTATCCGAGCCCCTTCCGTTATTTCAAATATTTTATTTTCGTTTCGTAAGAATGATTTTCGGACAGACTTCTCGTTAGCTTAGAATTTTCATTTTTATTCCTTACGTGGCTCCATTTTTGGCGTTTCTCAAAATCGAAGCAATACAGACATTTTACAAAAACGTGGAGCAGTCAGTTTGAAGTTTTATACCAATTACGAGACTACGGATTTTATGCAAAACATTTATGCGAAACATTTATTAAATTCATAGTTTTAACCCTTCGACAGTGTATCTCGGGTTATGATCCAAAGTAACAGAAATCGAGTTCTTAAATGACGATTCGGCTCTACAAAATGTACATTAAAAAATGTATAGTTAAAAAAATTCATAAACGAAATTACGGACATTTAGTTGTAAAACATCTTCACTGTTAACTTCTCAAAATTATTAAACCAAAATCTGCCAATTTCGATTTTGTTTCCCGAAATCAGTGTAGGAAATCCACTTCTTCCGTAAGATCCACAGTCTACCGATCATAGTTATCTGCATTTCGTTGTAACTAACAAAATTGCCGACGAACACCTATCAAACATAAATGTTTACAGTCGAAAACTGTAACATTACCAATTTACCAAATTGTATAAATTATCCCGAAATGAAATGGTCGTGTTTCGTATTCAAATTCGCAAATTGCGCCGCGTGTTTCGCGGGGTAGGTTCAATGCCTGAGAGGATTATCTCCGAGACCGGGATCGATATTATCGAGTAACTTAATATCGCTACCATCTGCATCGGAACGAACATCTTCGGACTCGTTCGTTCTTTATTTCGCTGAACGAACGGATTTCTGGTATACCGCCGCGGCCTCTGCATTTTAACACTTTGCATTTAACGTACGTTCTATCACGACCGATCGAAACCTTTAATTATATCGAGCGAAAATCGTTTAACAAAAGGGCCATTACATGTATACCTTCGTTGCGATTCCTTCGGCTGTTACATGTGTTTTTTCTTTTCGTCTCCTGGCAGTCGCTTCCCCTTTCTCCACTTTCGTATTTTCTTTACCACAAACGACTGGCACGCAATACCTCAGGTGTACATGCATCGCATTGTGCGGTGAGTATATGCATGGTATTTGTGTTAAGCACGCGTGCGCGTGCATGTGCATGCACGGGACCTCGAAGACGAGTTTCGGAAGTATCATATCTTCAATCGGCTCCACCCCACCTCTTCCCTGGCACCCTTCGCCCTCCCTTCCTCCTCTACCTTATACACTCCTCCCTCCTCCTTCTCCTCCTCTTCCTCCTCCTTCTCATTCCCTTCTTGTAGTTATTCCTTTTATGCTTTGTTGGATTGTGTGCAATTTGTACCTGCATGTCTCGAGACCGTACAGATTCTTTCGATTAAACCAAAGCGTTTGGAATCGGGCTCTTTTCTCTCTCGACCCGTGTGAATCGTGCACCGACTATATTCCGATAGGAGTCTAACGGCTTCGGCAATCTGTAATATTTAATAAACCGGGCGACCCTGGATCAATAAAGATGGTATCGATTGCGAAATATTGGAAATGTGTTTGTCAGATGCCAAACTTCGTGGCTCGGTCGATTCCGCCAAACGAGGAGCAGAGAACGGTCGATGATCGTGAATTTTTATGTTAACCCAATTTTTAAACAGCAGAGAAAAAGATTTCATTCAATGGCTGAAAGGTTCTTCGTTGGTACGATAATAAAATGAAGATTTTATTAGCTTGGTGAATGTACATGTTTTATTAGATTTTACGTGGTTGCACAGGGAATCGGTGCATAAAGAACATCAGTTTAATGATGGTGTTGTAAGAATCATAAAATTTTCCAGCGGATTTAGATAGAACTATGCTTGCACGGTGATTCGTCAGAGATGTAGATTTTATATTATAAAACACAGCAGGTAGGAAAGTTGTTCTTTATTCGGCAAAAGAGCAGTATAATCGACGATATCGTACTTTGTTAACTCTCATTTAACTGCAAGTAGAATAATTCCATGATATGCAATATATTAATTACTTGTAAGATGAAGTCAATTCACAGAGAACGATAAAAGTGCATTCTAGTAATAATAGACACACGAGAGAAAAGTACTAAATCATGCAACTGTGTTTGTTACACTGAACCTGGTGTAACTTGTTAAAACTAATGCGAGCTTTTAAAATTGTTTATTAAAAAAAGTATATAATATTCACTTTCGAATCTCAAGGGGTATTTTATTAGCTAATTAAACACTATAAAAGCATTTTTTTGGTAGAAAAAAGTATATTAAAGCTGTTAAAGTACGCAGATGGGATCTCGGCACGAAAACCGTTTAGCGGTGGACGCATTGGCTCTTTTGTATCGTTCTGAAAAAAGAAAGAATGAACCTCGAAGAATATAAAAAGAGTTATAAATCAAGGAAATGAAAGCATGCAATTTTTACGAATAAATAACCTTCATTATTTACGAAGAAATAACCTAGAGAATATAATAAACTACATGTGTAAAAAATTGCAGCTCAATTGGTCCAATAGTTTTTGAATTATCTTGCTCGCGAATTCTAAGCAAAATAATTTCTAGAAAAACGCGGTTAGGCTAAGTTTTTTAGTTATTTTTTTCAGCACTGCGATTACGTTAAAATGTCAACTATCGAATCGTAACTGTGGGAATGTAGTTCATAAAATGTGCTTGGAATCGATTCGACCGATTTCTTCATTCAATCGTATATTGCAATTAAAATCGTGTAAAATTCAAATAAATCATAACTCGCCGTTTTTACAAAGTAATATATAACACGAGGCAATTTCGACTGACGGTAGGTTTACTGTTAACATTTTGGAACCTTCTCGAAACCAGATTAAAATACATCGAGCGAATGAAAAAGGAAAGCCAGACGGTTGAAGGTGATCGGCGAGCATAATTCATTATTGGTTGATCCACTTGCTCCCTTATACTTACGCTCTGTAGTCACGCTATGATAGCAGTTAATTACATGTATTTACTAATTACGTTAGCTAAACGAAACTGCGGGCCAGCTTGTTACACTGTAAGTAGCCTGAGAAGGGAAACAGGGAGTAGGCAAGAAATGTGTACTATTCATAATGTTCACACGATTAACTCGTTTGCCATGTTAGAGATGTTGAGTAAAGTCATCAAGCAGCTACAAGGGAGCTAGTCTTCTCTCGAGTGGGAGAAAACACCCCTCTCTCATGGTAGTAACTCGAAGCGGAACGATTTATTTGTGCCCGATGAGTGATGGCAACGATGTCCGCTATGAAATATTTCGCTGCCAACACTGTTGCACATCTCTATGAACGTATTCCATCGACGTTGCGTTTTATAGGCACGGACACGTCCCGGGAAAGAATACGATGCACCCTGAAGAGACAGTGGCTCGTGTGGGCAGCGCTTATTTTCACCGTAATTTATACAAATTGGGGTCGAAGTCCTGTATGTCACCGCTGATTTGTCGCACAGAACTTAAGAAATTGCGTACCCTTACTCCCTCTGACCGTGCCAGACGCATCCTGAATGAAACAGCACTCAAGCAATCGCTGTTCTGCATTGGAATCATTGCTGATCTAGAGAATAGCTGGGAATACTAAACAGCTAAAAAATGAGAAGAGCTCGATCAAGTTGGACAACGCTTGACAAGTTCACACCATTCTTTCTCGTCTCAATCAGATTAGATTCAAACGTTGCTAATTGTCAATTCAATGCTCAAAAATAAAATAAAATTCTTCTTTTGGGTTTTATAATGATATTGGACTTGAATCAGTATTGCATTCGCGTACGTATTTATATCTTCCAGTTAAAAAGTAATTTTTCTCACTTTAGTTGCAAAGCACATATTTTATATAAATAATAATGCTTGCTGAATATTTTTATTCCAAATGGAAAATAAAAGATTGAACACCCATATGACCTCAGAACTTACACTTTCGGAAACAATTTTTATTTTGTACTCCGAACTGCACATATTAACACTTCAACTGCCCAACCAACAGCCTAGAAAATTCCACAAAATCAAAGTAATTTATTTAATGCAGAAACAATTGAAATCTTCTTGTAGTCTCCAAGTATGAACTAAACTGAGTGCAACGAATATATTAGCGTACAAACTTATTTTTAAACATGTACAAATAATTCTGTCACTCATATATGACTGACATGGCAGTCTAAGTGTTAAAGGATATTTGTTTAAACAACCTGACGTACAAGAAACTTTGTATGTTGTGTGCGACAATACTCGGGAAGGTAGAAAAGTTTGTTGAAAATATCGCTGGATCACTGTCGCAGAACGAATTTATGTAACGATCTTACATAATCGGTTTAATTAATGTTAACATCAGGTTAATGTGTCCCACAGCTTTCTGCCATTTTGTATCTGAGCGATTAGCGGCTAAGTGAGTTGTTAATCACCGGCAATTAGCGATTAAACGATTACCAACAGCAGCGGCCAGAAATATTGAAACGGAGATCGCCGCGTAACCGAGTAATAACATTACTCGATAATTAGGCAACAACTCTAATTGCTCCGAACGGTTTTCCATACGTTATGATCCTTGAGCAAGGTAACCTTATTCGGTTGACGTTATAGATCACCGGTGCGGACACGCGTTAGATTTCCTTAACTATCCGAGGCACAGGGAAATCTACAAACACGGTAATGGACGGTAAAGCGACTTCAGCGAAACTGGTTTTTAACACGGCCGACGCGCGTTAACACTGATTAATCCGTAACTGTAATTATTGGTGTATCTGTCGGATTCGCTGATATAAATCAGGGAATGGCGGACCGACGCGGAAACGGGCGAGGGATGCGAAACGAAATAAAGTGGTTCGTCGAGTACTAACAACGAAATTTTATGATAAAACTTGGTTTACTGCTCGCTTACGGTTTACGTTGTTCATCCAAATCTTGAAGAGACGGACTCGTCGCAAAAAGTTACGACTTCGCCCAACCACTGACATGGTTCACCGAGGGCGGCGATGTTATTGACGTTTTACCATTGTTACATAAAAATTCTTTTCGTACGTTCGCAATGCATCAAGTCGAACCATTGTCCAACAAACTAAATGTATTCGGTTTCAGGCTCCCGATCGTAAACAGCTTTTGTTTTCATTTGCTGCGCATGCATATGCTGATCAAAAACCAGCTAACTATTCAATGCTAACACTGTAGGCTGCTGTATCGAAAACGCCCTCGATCATTTTCCTTCGAATCGTCACCTCGGCAACAAACTCCAAAATACATATTCCGGCAATTGCGAGTAACTTCTCCAGAGAAACCGTGAAACTTTTTGCGTTAGCATTTTCCACGCGTATTTCTGGACGTTTTAACTTGCCTTACAAGATGGTGTCAGACGCGTGCTGTAGATTTTTAACAGAGTCTAAAGAATAAGTATATTATTAATTTATGTGGCAGTTATAAATTTTCTTTTTCATTTCGCAAATTTTGAATTACATAGAAGTTCTAATCATTGCAACTGTAAAATAAATCGTAAGGCAAGTGGTTAAGTACGTATTGAATTTTTAAAAGTGGAAATTATCTAAATTAGAAGTTATACATTTTTAGAAAAATTGTTTTTAAAAGAAAAGGTCTAAAAAATGACAAAAGTTATGTATTTTTTTGTAGAGCATCAAAGGAACCCGTTTAAATTACATTAAGGAAGACAATTTACCGTTTTCGCAAGTGAGATTACGTTCGTTGAAACTTGATTTCTATAAATCATCGAGTAACATTCTGTCTTGCATTTGAACCACTGTTTTTACACCTGTTTTGCGCAATTCTCCATTTCAACGTCAAGGTTTGCAGTTATTTAGGATCGGATGAATGGAGCGATAACATAACATAGTAAGAGACAAGTATTAAAAGCTCGCCTCGTTTATGAATAAATTATTGTCGACACTCTGTCGATACGGTGTATAATTTCCGATGCAACTATGTCACCAGTCGAGTTTATATAGTGTCTCAAGATCGCTCTGAGAACAACTTGCAGTTGGCAAGTAGCGCTGGCACGAGCTCCCTCGGTTTTTACACTTAATTGTATCAATTATATCATTTATATCTTTGTATTATTTTGGCACCGGTTGTCGCGGTCGTATTTATAAAGGGAGTACGAAAAACGATATTGCGCGACTATACCCGAATCATCTCTCTTAACTATTTGCATACGATCTTCTTGGCGTCATCGTTTCGCAGCTATGCTCGTTCCACTGCGCAAAATTACGCTTCGCCGAATCTATACTTGTGATCCGAACCGTTCTACCATGTATCGCGTTTATGCTAATTTTACTGCAATAAATCACGCGAACGTTCGAAACCAGCCTATGCTCGTTCTCCATTATTTGTCCCCGTTTAATTCGTGGGATACATCGAGATATAATGCAACTAAGCAACTTTTATGCTTTCGGAAGAGTTCGTCGTAACACTGCAAATAAATTGTAGGAAAACCCAATTGAAAATTAGACGAAAGCCAAATGGAAAACTATAAAACCAAAGAAACGTTAAATAAGGTTTATGCGGCTGTAGATCTTTATTCAAAGTAAAAATCTTGGAAACAGATGTTAAAAAACTATTTATTCCTTTTAGAAAAGAAACAACAGTGGACTTAAATTCTCCTTTTCAGAATAAAGGAGAATTTTCCTATTACATCTGGCACGCTTAATATTTTAAAAATTGATTTTTGAATTTGTACGAGCAGTTTTGTGAATAATACAATTTTTATATTACATCTTCGTGAATAGAAAATAGAATGGAAAACAAAATAGTGAATATATTACAAGAGCTTGAGAATGTTGATTCCTTATTTGATATTTATCAAAATAATTGAGAGGAGTTCATTAGGGTTACATTTTCACGTATCTTCAATTTTTTGCGATCGACTTAGAAACGTTTTATTATGCATAAGAATCCCCAGTCCATTCATCACCCATATGTGGATCGTGGGACTGTGAACGTCTTAATAAACGCTCGGAAACAATTTGTTTCCGCACAACTTCTGTGATATAGTCTTTAAAATACCTGTTCCATGACAATACTGTTTAACAGTATTCTAAAATACATTCAAGCAGACATTAAGATAAAAATTGTGCGAGGTCTGAATGGATGCAGTCTTATCGTTATTACAAGGCAATATAAATGAGTCCCATTTGTTGCTCGGTAGTTCAAGTATTAAAATAGTTCTTAAGGTAACTTTTTACTTTTGAATTAAATTCTTTAAAACCAACAAAAATTGGAACGCTTTATTCCTCCGATTGAAAGCCACACGGATGCAAAATAAAAAAATCGCGAGAAGCGGTTCAACTAAATCGGTAATCAACTAAACGGTTAACGATATTGTTCCAAAATTCGCGACACCGGTTCTGGTATACTCAGCGTCTGGTGTTGTACTTTGTATTCAACAAGATATCAATAGGAAGCACTTATGCGGGAGCCTAATATAACTCGCGACCGCCATTAGCTTTTCGTCGTTTTCTTTCGGCGCATCGCTTGCACGCATTCTTCGCCATTCAAATCGCCGCCAAATATAAACATACGTTAAACCGTGTGCTCGATCCTTTGCCGTGTATTCAGCTTCCAGGAAAATCCAAAGAGAAAGAGAAGTCCTTAATAAGATAGCCGTCGCGTGGGTGTCGGCTGAAAATAAGTCGACTTGCATAATCGAACCGTCGAAACACACGAATACCAACGAACACCGGGGATCACCGATGCCGAGCCACCGTTTCGCTACAAAGTATTACTTTCGTGTTGCGATTCCGATTGGCCGCTGTCGTTTCCCGCTGCTCGCTGGCAGCGTTCTGTCAAGGACTGTACCGTGCAGAAATAGCGGGTCCCCGATCGGATCGTATTTGATTTCGTTGTACCGAGGCGTGTACACACGTGCGCGCGAAACTGCATCGTACGTATATCCAGAGACCATTACATAGTATAGCAAACACGAGCGTTTCGGTTTTGCCGCGTAAAATACACGTTCGAATAGCCCGCCTTTGATTATCCCGGGGATCGGCGCTGACTTGCGGTTTATATTGGGAG
This sequence comes from Agapostemon virescens, assembly GCA_028453745.1. Lineage (NCBI taxonomy): Eukaryota > Metazoa > Arthropoda > Insecta > Hymenoptera > Halictidae > Agapostemon > Agapostemon virescens. Next base: position 6,563,741 of record CM052083.1, read on the forward strand.
TTTGCATTAATTCCCGCCGCTGCACAGCCGACCGTTTTTAGAAAGTAGGCGGAATTCGTCAAAAAAATCTTCGTGTCGTGAAATCGGTGAACCCTTTCACCTCGAAACAATTTTAATTGCAAAATTACGAAGCTTCTTTCAAACTGGAACATTTTTATTTCTATGCAGTCTTTCTTTTACATAGCGCAGCTGACATTAACACTTTGACTGCCATGTCACCCATATATGGGTGACAGAATTATTTGTCCATGTTTAAAAATAAATTTGTACTTTAACATATTCGTTGCACTCAATTTAGTCGATATCTAGAGAATACAAGGAGGTTAAAGGACAACTATCGGTCATACATTTTATATTTTCAATCGGTGGTTCATTAAATAAATTACTTTGATTTTCTAGAATTTTTGACGTCGTCAGTTGAGCAGCGAAAGTGTTAAACTTGTTTTCTCATCGCAGCAGTTTAATCATTTAGTTTAGTGTTTAGAATCATGAGCTCAATGCGAAAAATTAGGAATTAATTCGAGGAAGAACATCGGTAGCCAGCAGTACGCGGAAAACGGTCCTTAAGCGTGACAATACTAAGCTGTACGCGGCAAGAGCGATTAGGTACTATTTAAAATAGAATATGAGTACAGAGAATTCAAAAATGTCGATCATTATTTTCAACTTATTAGTCTTCAAGGAAAAAAGAATTTTTGTTTCCTCAGCCTGCCAGAAATTGGTCTACAAGGATTTTTTACTAAATTGTTAGTAGCAACGTACACTGGTCGTTGCTAGAAAACTGCACGATTTCATAAAATTGTATAACGAAAGTATAATGTTAATTGAATAGAATAGAAAAATAGTGTTACAAGTGAGAAAAACGACTCGAATCAATGGAACCCTGTAACACGAATCATTCAACGCGAATTTGCCGATTCCGGCGCACAAATCAGGTCTGCTGGCACTCAAACATGTCGTACGATTGCTTGGCGATATAAATTACTTAACCGGTGCACTCATTCTGCTGGTTATTTCCGCGGAATGTCGGCCTCGCGTTATATGTGCCTTGTAGTTTTGAAGTTTATTGTAACTTATCGAGCTATCCGTTTTATAGTACAAAATAGTTTTCCCTCCGCGTAACCGGCGGAGCCTCGTCGAATTTACGATGCCCGCGACTATTCACGATAAATAATATTTGCTTGATCCGGTGCGAAATACGTCGGGCGATCGTCGAATTAAATGATAAGTAATTAATTCGCAGCGATGCGACGCGCATTGCACCGTCAGCTTTTCTCCTTACAGTGTCTATAGTTGTTCTACTTTCTAAAAAAAATAAAAAGCTATCGCATTATGGATTGTTCAGTAACAAGAAGTGTCCAGTAAGCTATTTTCACGTCGGTTCGGTGAATATGGTTAGACTTCCGACGTGCGCATGCATAATCGCTGACACCTTTGAGAAAATGTCCGCGTGGAACATGTGCATACCTCGCTTTTGTTTCTGAGGCTATCTCGAACGTAACTAATTTCATTGGTAGAATGTGTAGGATTGTTCTCGAGTTCTGCGCCGAGCATACCCATTCGTCTCCCACGTAACTCTTACAAAATTAAACTTATTCGCATCGTATATATCGCAGTATGCTAATCGGTGCTCGAAGCATTCGACGAACGCGAGCGACACCGTATTATACGTTCGAATGATTAAAAATAACAATGTGTGCGTAACTAATACCGCGTCGTATATAGGCTCTGATGATGCATCGATTTGAAGAAAAGTTTGCTCGCCTGATCGACGCAACTTGTAATTTATTCCGTCCTCGAAGTCTAGAATTCACCGATGTTCAGCCCGTCGATGAAACGATTCTTTTTCGCAAAAATTGTATAAATATAAGATCGGGGATATCGTGTATCGCGCGCTTTCTATCCGGGCGAGTCCGGATCCCTGATAAAAGCTATGATTACAGCCACTTCTGTGAGCGCGATAATCGACATTAACGCGCTAGTTGCAAGTCCGGCGATGCGACGCCGTTCTTTTTTTTTTTTTTGTTCATCTATTTTGCAACAAAGTAACATCGACGACGCGAACGTCGTCCCCTGCAAACCCTTTACACGCTTTTACATAATGCGTTCGTTAAACGATATTGGCAGCGGCTTTTCACGAACGCAAACTTTTCTTATCGAAAATCCGCTGAAACGATAATGATAATCGCTATCTACTTTGATAATGCCAGTGCTTTCGCATAGGTTACATCCTTCGCGTTAACTGCTTCCGACAATTTATAGATTCATCGTTTTGCAGGGAAATTTGATTATACGCAGCATCGGTATTTAAAGGTTTTTTTATATCTCGGTTGAGTACGAATATTCGTAAGAATTTTATTATCTCGAAAGTAGATTGTTTCGATTTTTTAACGAATCGCCAAGATTGTTTATTTTTTTAATTATTTACACTGCCAGCCAAAAGTTGGGGACCACCTTTTGAAAAACGAATGACTTTTTTAAAATTCGTCCTAACGACTCGAATGTCTTCCGCGTGCACGCAATAAGTAGAAATAGAATGCAATAGACAGACACTGCTTTTTTGTATTATTTACACTGCCAGCCAAAAGTTGGGGACCACCTTTTGAAAAACGAATGACTTTTTTAAAATTCGTCCT
>CM052083.1:6568162-6630204 GCA_028453745.1 Agapostemon virescens
TTTTATCAAAATGCGGAGAGTATAGCTGCTTCTTTATTATACAGGGTATCCCAAAAATGTTTGAGTTTCCTGACAGTAACGATTCCCGGGATTATTTTAAGAAAGTTTTCCCTTTACCAATTTGCAATTTGACGCTTCGTTTTTGAGTTATCAAGGAAATATGTGGACCAATCAGAGCGCGGCTACAGCAGATGTCTTTCGGCTTGGCCAACGACAACGCCACACTCAGTGAGATCTGCAAATACTCTGATTGGTCCGTATTTTTATTAGTAAATCTAAGACGAAGCCGCATATGACATTTTCGCAAAGGAAAAAGTATCTTAGAATATACCCAAGAATCACCCTTTTCAAGGAACTCGAACCCTGTATATATTTAGGGTATACATTGAGGGATATGCTATTCTACATAACTACAAATACAAAGTGTTAAGAAATTACTGTGTTAGCGGTTGCGATCGGTATAACAAATTACGATGTCCAGGATTATCTGAAATTGATAAGTTGATATCCACATAGGTTAGCAGAATTACGCGTGGGGATATAACTGAGTTGGATGAGGTTAAAACAAGTTCTGAAATAAAAGAGAAACATCATTTTGGACCACCAAGGGTTAACTCTCGTGCATCCTTCATTTCCTAATCCACTTTAATCTGCACAACTGTGTTACTATAAAAATTAATTTATTAGACTTAGCATTCAATGTATTAATTCTACTACGATTTTTATTCATAGTGTGCTCTTAAAGTAAATTCGGAAGAAATGAGAATATTAATAACGATTTTGTTACACCTTCTCGAAATATTTCTGATAAAGTCAAATGCTAACACATTTGATATCAGCATTTAAATATTTAATTAACTGTAACGCAATTCTTTTACGAAATATTAAAACAATAAATGTATATTACATAGTTAGATTTATATATTAGATTATCATGGAGTCTCGAAACATTGTGTCATGTACTGCGATTTTAAATAGCAAAATATACAATATTAATTTTATCATATTTCAGTAAATTGCACAGGCTTTTTATAGAGACAGTACTCAGGAGATGAAATAATAATTCGTGTATACAATTAGGTTTTCGAAAACGTATTTTTTGCAAAAGACGCCACTTGGCAATTTTACCTTAATTCTAAATAAAACAGGCAATATGTCACTGACCCATCTTTGTTCTTCGTATAATGACCGCCTAAAAAAAAATACGACATGTATTTTTCCCATAACCCAATAATTTTAAGTTGCACGCAGTCCTATGTCCATAAGCTAGACAGGTGATCCTATCCTGAATTATCTTCTCCCGTGCTTGGCAAAAGTATGCGATCACCGAGTCGAAGCTCACAATGTCCTGGCGTTGTTAAACTGTTCCCAACCCTTTTCCTATCGTTCTCTATTCCTGTTAGTTTGTATCGTTCAGAATGATCCCAGCGGAAGTGGTTCACGCCGGCCACGTATCCGAATGGCGGGCATACACGCACGTGTATGTGCATTCTCTTGCAAAGCGCATCGGCGGCATCCACGCCACGATTTCGCGATTATGCGCGTGTAAATACTAACACGCATGCAACATCGTAAATTGCTTCGTGCCCTGGAACAAAATACCGTACTGCGGTTTATGCGTTCATGTCGCTCTTACATCGAGGTTTTTGCCGGTGCTGCCACCGTCTTCGGTTACAAATTCTGTGCTCAGGCGTTCCTCTCGTCTTCGCTGTCTCTCCTCTAAGGAGACATTCTTTTTTCTCGGCCCTGTGCTGTTCGCACATGATCTCCTTACCTGTCACGAATAGGACTGCGATATGCAACATCGCTGACTCGAGTGACCATCGTTACCAGTCGCAACAACTCGAGTATAATAAGAAACCGTTCGTTTGCTAGAGAAATAAAATATCAGCTTCGGAAAACCATCTCCACCGATGTCGTTTAGATAATTATCTTAAGTTAGATCTTTACAGAATTCTCTTGTTAGCTGAAGATGTGTATTTGCATGGTTACAATAATTGAAATAGCTGCGTTCATAATTTCTTTGAAGCACCTGGAAGTTATCGCATGTTTAATCGTTCTCCAATATGTACATTCGTCAATGGAACAGGTTCTAATATTTTCGATTTCATCCATGAAGAATTATTTTATAAATTTATTTCTTTGGGAATATATTGTTGAAAGTGTAGAAGTAATGCAAAATAGTTGCTTTTCGTGCTCTGTGAAGTTTGTGTTAATGAAACTGAAACAACAAGGAGGGCAATCATGGAGAACGCCGAATGATTCGCAAAGGTCCAGACATCTCGATCCACCCTACGATCAAGGACGCATCCTGAGACACTCGGAAAGGCGGCACCCTAATCCCAGAATTTCGAACGTTGAATTGTCTCTGTGGCAGCGACGATTCGCGACTGCATCCGCCGTTCGTAACCTGTTGCAGCGCGATAAAGAAAATAAAATGAGGAAGCACCGTAAAACGAAGATATCGAGCGTAACGTTGAATAATCACTGCACGTCGCAACGAATAGGCTCAGCAATTTCTCCGATTTTACGTACAACGTAAGAGAGAAAGATAGTGGGAGAAAAAGACAGAGAGGGGAAGGAGGGAGAAAGAAAGAGAGAGAGAGAGAGACGGTCTGCGAAACCAGAGATTTTTATCTGGCTGATTTCGAAGGGCTTCGTCCGAACTGTCCGGTTCCCGGAGTGAGTGAGCAACGGCATTGCTGCAAGACAACTTGTCAGCCGCGGCGCAGGGATTTTAATAAGGCGAAAGAGGGGTTTAGGGGAAGAAAAAGGTGGACTCGACCGCGTACGTACTCGGTCATGCAAAGGAAAAAATAAAGGAGAGGAATATAAAGAGCGTGAGGCGGTGGGGTGGCGGGGAGGGGTAGGGGGTAGGAGATAAAAGACGAGAGAGAGGAGAGAGCGAGAGAGGGCGAGAAAGAAAAGGAGAGAGACGGGTAGACGTAGGGAGAGCACTCACCGGCGAACGAAGCCGGCCGCGCAAGAAACACGAGAAAAAAGGGCAATAAGTCCCTTAGTGTTTGAAGGTTGCCTTTAGCAGATCGCTGTCTTGTATATGTTGTAAATGGTAATCGTTGCCATTCGATGTATCAAACCCGGGGCTGTTCGTTTTAACCATGGCAGAGGCTCGAGAAGAGAGTGCATCGGCGTGGCGCCTTTAACGTTGGTTACGCCAATGCATGTGCTGCCGATGCTCGGACAGCCGACGCTGCGTGTTTCTTCGTTGCTCTGCCCCTCCTGCCGTGGTTTTCTCTAGCCGGTTTAAGCTCGGTTCATACCGTACGCGTTGCGAACGCCACTTAAACGGGTCACCACGGCGATCTGGATCCTCGAGGACGCATTCCGCTCGTCGGGGACCATCGATCGACAGGGCCCACGGGGACCGGCAAACGTGCCGCGCCGATCCCAGGACTCGTCGAGCATCTTTCACCTGGTGTGAACCGAGCCTAATTCGCCCGCCTGCCGTCACATCGAGTGCTTCCACATCGTATGTCTCCTCGCCGACAAAGTAGCAATGTTGCAGTCGGTCTTCTTCCACGCCATTCATCTTCCTTGGAGCTAAACTCTCCATTCAAAATTACAGTTAGACGAAGATATCGGCCAGCGGCGTAGCCACCGATGTATATTGCCGACCGCGGCGAATCGACACGCGTTCTTAGCCGGTTTTTCTTTTCTTTTATCCCCGTCGGCCCCATCCAGAACCCATCAAGATCGATATCGTTTCCCGATCAAGTCGTTTTCTAGTTAAACGTCTTCTTCCAACGACCAATAAGTAAAACACTGCCTTTTGATTCCACGGGACCCGTTACACGGGTTTCGTCGTCTACTTTCTGAAAAATAGTAATCAACGGTCGGAACTTCTTCGCGACCGGCTCACCACCGGAAGACTGTTAACACTTACACGAGGAGTATCGGCATGTTAACGACATCAGAAACCTATTCTTATCGTTTTGACAAAACAATGTGAAATGGTCGCTTTTAACATCCGCCAGTTCACCAGTCGCGTTCTACAACGTCTTTTCAATAGCTTTAGAAACCGTTCCTATAATAATAATAATAATAACGTTCTTAAAAATTTTATTTTATTAGAACTGACAAATGCAGAAAGATCAAAGAACTTATCTCTCCAGTTTCGACTTTCTCGATCGAGTTATTTTGTCGGAATTCTAACACGACAGTACTACCCCTTAGCCTTCCAATAGCTCCTCTGAGGCGACACTGAAAATTGTCAGACTATTATTCAAAACAATCTTTACATTACAATATTTGCATTTTAAAAATCAGCAAAAATTGAAGTGTTGCACGTACGATTAATAGTAATAAATTGGATATGAACGAAAGGAAATGAATCACGCACAATGGTATTATTCTAGGACAGAAAAATGTCACCAGTTATGAATTACAATGTTAGCGAACGCATTTAATGCATTTAACGCGTGCACATAACAGCGTTATCGTAATTCTATAATTGTCCGCACACTCGCATGCGTCGTGGCTGCATTATCAAACGAAACTTTAGATTCTATCCTCTGCACGGTACAGCACAATTGTAAATTAGAAAAGTTCGCGTGACTTAAAATGTAATTTTGTAATTGTCTGTATATTTCTGCATATCGCGGTTAAGTTAGCTGGCAAAAATTTAGATACTAATCCTTCGCGCGGCGCGGCACACTTGTAAATTACAAATGTATTTGCTCGCGTGACTCGGTTCTTTTACAAATTGTATATAATTTACAACATCTTAATAATTAAGAGCTACATTCGTGTAGTAAGTGCGACGGCTGCAGAGCGATAACAACAATGTAATTACACATGTTTGCGATGTTGCATTAGCTCACTGCTGTTCAATTTGTGTTCCAATTCTTCGAACTTAAAATTCTTTACGGTATTTATAATTATAATTTTAGAAACTGTAACAAGACTGCATACCTTAAACTGTAAAATCGGAAAATCCAGAGAAATTGAATTTTTAACATCTGGCAATTGTTAATCGTTTATTTCGAATCGCAAATATCATTTATTACAACGCAAAGCGAAACAGAACGTAATCATATATTTTTCAAGCAATTGTCTTTTTAATGGAATCACGTCAGTATCCTCTGGATATATATTTTTATCCGTATGTCATACACTGACTGACTCGTGCGGTAATTATCTCGAGACGCAGGCGTAAATCAATTAGTACTTCTCCAGTAATAACAGGTTTTTGCAAACCACCTGGTTCATTTTACGCCCTCAACAAGAATTAGAATTTTCTTAAACTTTCATCCCGGACAGGCGAGAAGAATATTCCTTCGTACTCGAAAGTATTTTCTGCTCGTAAAGTTAATAGTTAGGTGTATAACATTATTTTATTTTCGATTAGTGGGAACTTGAATGCAATACCGATTTTCAAAAGTAATTCTAGCTATTTGATTCATTTATCACAAAAATATGTTACCCTGAAAAGTAGAAGAGTATTTTAAACATTTTCAAATTTGCTTGCACGAGTATTATTAGTGTTTATTCGAGTCTCGTGTGTTCGTAGCTAATTATTCAAGATAATCGTGTAATATAACAGATTATTGACGTTTTGACAGTTTTATAAGATGCATTATAGATTCAAATGGCCAAACATTATGGAAACGATGGTACGCGTCTAGCAGCTCCCGGCTTCCATACCAGTTTGTATGTACTCGTCAATTAAAAATAATAAGATAATAAATTCTTCTCATTCCAAAATGTCTACGTAAAATACGGAGTATTTATTGGGCGAATAGCGACACACGCATATTTCCACGAGGTTGCGTGCATTAACGCGAAATTGTTAGTTAAGCATCCGGCTGGTAAGTGACCAATTTTCCACCTCTCATCGACGGAATTTGATCAATATTTTAATCTTCTTTATCGCGTTGTACCATCTTCCTGCAGCGCAACTTAAGGTTTAAGCGAGTTCGACTGCAAAGTCCACCGTATCTGCATAATTAGTGCCGAATTATTTCGAATTTTCTCTTGATACGAGAATCACGCTAAATTAAGATTAAAAGAACTTAATCGCACATTAAGGCTCATAAATTATTTACTTTATACGTGACTGGAATTCTTGATGAAATTCTATCTCGCTCTGTTTCTGTTTTCGAAATTAGCATGCAACCTGCTTAATGAACCGTGTATAATCATAACTGGTAATTAAGAGCCTTCGAATAGGTATTCTGTACCTAAATATTCATCAAACGGTTTTGTTAAACATTCGATCCGAGCCTGCCCGCTTTCGAGGTGCAATATTTCCTGTTACATCAAAATTTTACTTACGGTATCGTTATTTTATCCTTATTTTAAGTATTCGAATACCTCGGTCTCTAGTTAAGGAATTCGTTAAAAGATTTTGTTGAACATTGAGTCAGAATGTATTTGCTTTTGATAGGCAATGTTCGAAGTTGTAGTAAAACATTAATTACTTTGACACTTAAAAGTGTACACTGCATATGGTCAGTTTTAAATATTCTCACTGATTCGTCTAACATTTCAAAATTCTTTGAAAGGTTTTACTAAATATTGAATTTTTATCTATTCGTTTTGGGGACACGATAGTGGAAGTCACAATAATAATTAAACTAAAATAAATCGTTGATAAATCAACAAGTTAGTTCAATGGCGTCGTAACGAGAACGAGTAAAGTATATTCAATATTGTAAGGCGCACGGATGGGTTTTACCAATTATTGTGTCTACGTTAATTTGCTTTCGACGAACAACACCGCGGTCAATGTATCGTTTGACAGCACGCGTATCGGTGTAAAATTGCCATAATAATCAGCTAGAAACGTCTCGGCACGTCAATCACTGATATTGCGCATCGGAGCATGTATTATTAATGGCCGTCGCATTAGACATTTGCCGTCGAGCAATACGTTGTATTCACACTTTCATTAATTATTCGGGAAAAAAACCGCTGTCGGCTTACTATGCAACGCGATTATTTTACTACATTAATCATCCGGTGGTGTATAAATTACGGAGATATCTGGATGTATGTACATTACGGAGATTTAATGTTGCTCGGGGCAACATTAAAATGTTGTGGTCGCCGGGGAGGAGATTTTCGATGCCGAGGAACACACGAGAGGAGGCTTGGCAGCGGCGGCGGTGACCGTAAGATAAAGTAAACGGTACAGTGCGTTTCATGCCGAGAAAATAGAACGTTATGCAATTACTCCTGTATAATTCGTACTTTGTTTCCAGTGATCCAAGCAGTAAATCGCAAGCTCAGTCCTCCGAGACATTCTTCGGGCGCGGTGCATGCCGATCTTGAAACCGCAGTTTCTTACGTGCCACTTCGTCTTCGTGAAACCACGAAATGCTCGAGCATTACGCTCGATGCAATATGCACTGCATCGAGCTTCCTTCAAACGGTCCTCCGTAACGTGTCTTCGAAATATTACTTTCGAAATAACGGACGGAAATTACATTAACTGTCGCAAATAATCGAAAGTTAATGTTAAACGAATTAAAATCAATTTTTACGTGGTGAAAAAATATTACGAGAGCAGTTCGACTGCTTAAAAATACTAGAAAGCGTGCAGGTGAAATATTAAATCATAATTGATTACTATTTCATTTTATTACAATACGTGAAATTATTAGATGCATTAAACACTTTATTTTTATATACAATTTCTTATGCATCAAATTTAAGGTTCAGTGGAGATGATTTTCGACATAAATAGCCAAGAAATTTATGATAGAAGAGCTACGAATTAACTAGTACATTTTGTACATGCAGAAGACCAATGATCGTGGTTGCTGTCTATGGTCCAGAAGATCACTGTTCACAGTATTTATGAGATGGTATAACACTTCTATGATATATATTTATAATCAAACAGAATTAAAAATTCTGTTGCATTATCTTCGACTTCTTAACACTTTAACTGTCAGAACAACAACCTCAAAAATTCCACAAAATCAAAGTAATTTATTTGATGAAACAACAATTTAAAATTTAAGACGTACGACACATGGTTATCCTTCGACCTTCTCGTATTCTCCAGATTTCAACCAAATGTAGTGCAACGATTATATTAATGTACAAATTTATTTTAAAAAATGGACAAATTACTCTATGGCAGTTAAATATGGTAGTCAAAGTGTTAAAGTGATTAGCTCCTCCTGTATTTTCCGAGTGGAGACAACTTTTGTTTAAGTTGTCAGTAACTACAAATTTCTTTTTCTTTTTGTCGTTATGCAGAGAACAAAGAAAGTCTAGTCACTCTTACTGTAAAATAAGTCGTAGGCCAAGGGGTTAATATGCTTCCCGAATTTTATTCGATCAGTTTCCGAATGAATTTCTCTGTTCTCTTACGTTTCCTTTTATCGGTCTTGTAAAAAGGGGAATTTATGAGTGACGTACCCTTGAACCGGGCTCAAGTTAACGGAGTCAATCACGATTGCAGTCGATGCACCGACGAGGTAGGTGGAACGAGTGCAATTGGCAGGCCGTTTCTATGCTTGCATAGCGAGCGCGTAGTGCCATAGTCTGGTGACGCAGAGCTGCGCAACCTGACACAATCAGTGACAGAAAATTGATCTTTTAAGGCCGACTGTACATACAACATTGTAACCACAATTTGCCCTTTTATCTTGGCTGCGATCAGTTAACCAGGATTATGCACCGGTTTCCCCCTTTCTGGTTCCACCGCAGGATAATCTTCGGTCGATCGAGCCACAGAATGGCTCGGGAGCAACGTTACCGGCGTTATTGTCGAAAAAATCATTATTGGTTTGCTTCTCTTATGCGTGTATTTCATACTCGCAAGTATTTCATTCGTTTCGTCGTTTTTCCGAGACTTGCCTCTTCTCGGCCATCTACCTCACCCCTTTCATCTCTTACCGTGCACAATAATCTAGGGAATTTTTGTTTCGGAACTCGATTGTGGCAAAAGCTTTTTACCTTGATAAACCTGTTCCCTATGCCGACCAACCGCGCGTTTTTCGTTTTTCCGAATGCTGCAACACGGCTATCCTCCGTTCTTCCCCGGCGTGTTAGTTCGTTTCGAAAGCTTTCGTCCCTACTGAGAGGCCATCCGACGGTAACGTGTAGCACAATATTCGAACTGGTTAAAACACCTGCATACTCGATCGACAACACTTCCAATTGCCCGTAGAATCGCTTTCTCAGTATCAAATTCCGTTCATTTTAACCAACGTTAAACATTAAATAAAATCTAAGCCATTAATTCCGTAAAACGAAGAGTAACAAGGATTCTGATATTAATAATTGGATTGAAGATTCTATTCGTTGATGGTAACGAGGAGGTCATGTATAAAACTATAGATATTTAATGAATTTATGGATATTGTACAATCTTTAACTCGTCAAAAATTATTGAGACATGAACAATCGACGCAGTGTTATTTATTTTTCATAAAAATTGGTAGTTTATTAATTTGTCTATTGTTGCTCTAGACTGAATGGTTTATTTCAGCAGTTTAACAACAACTTAAGAACAACTTTGCGATGTACACCGTACTATAATAATGTTTATGCAAGACAGAAAGTACTCCAGTGTTTTGAAAACATCTTGGGGCTCGCAATTCTAATTGGAATTACTGCAGAGCTTTTCAAGGTTACTGCAATGTCAAATAAACACAAACATCATTTATTTTCTTCTGTATTTTACAGCTTTTATCTGAAATATTTTTTCGCATCACTTATTATGTTCGAGTATTGAAATTTTAGAAAACGTTCGCTTCAATGCACTGTGCGTTCATCCATTGTGGACGACGGAATTATCCACCATATATATATAAATATATGATGCATATATTATTATACCATTATATATGCATCAAGTGTACGCATCATATCTTTAACACTTTGACTGCCCAACGAACAACTTCAAAATATCCACAAAATCAAAGTAATTTATTTAAAGAAGCAACAATTACAAACTTAAAATGTAGGGCACAAAGTTATCCTTCAACCTTCTTCTATTCCTCAAAATCTCAATTAAATTTGGTGCAACAAATATGTTAATATATATATTTATTGTTAAACATGGACAAATAATTCTGTCACCCATATATGGGTGACATGGCAGTCAAAGTGTTAAGAAGAATTATAATTTAGTTATCAAAAACTTCATTTCAATGTTCTCTGCCGTACAGAGAAACTGCCCCGCACGAAATTCAACCGTGCCTAAGAGTTTAACCCCTTGGCCTATGATTTATTTTCTGATAACGGTAACTAGATTTCTTTTAATCTCCGCGAAACGACAAATAGAAATTTGAAATTTGTAGTTACCGCGTACGTGGCTATTCTCCACCGATTGTATGCGATCAGAGACTAAATAGAATGTTATCTCGGTTTCCAAAAAATTGAGGAAACAAATGTTTAAAAGATTCTGTTCGAAATCTTGATCACGAGTCTGACTCGTTGTTGTAGGGCAAGAGGTTAAGGGCGTGGAAGTGATTCTACCGTGAAACGTTCGTCGAAAGTTCGTTTGTTCGGCTACGTTTCGCCCGATAAAAATTCAGTATGTCGCGCGTCGACCTAATAGCAATCCGCGTATCAATTTACATATCATATTCCCATAAATACATGCGGTTACATATGATGTATGCGGAGCACAAGAGGTCAGCCACACCGCAGGTTATTTTCAGCCCTCGCACGGTCCGTTCAACCTTCTCATGGTCCAAAGTGACTTCTTACTGACACGCGTGTCTTCTCTGACACGTTTATGCCCCGTATGCGTACGTGCCATGCTGGAAATGTTTGACCAGCCCCATGGCGGAATATAAGCAAACGCGAATAGAGCGATGCACCGTTTACGCGGCCAATCTACGACTACCCGTCCATGCAATATGCATGCACGCCGCGCATAACCTGTATTCGAGGAACAATAAGCTGTCGGTCACGACGCTTTCGAATCATTTTCTATTGCGTTTACAATCGTCCAGAAACAAATGTTACGCTTCCTTCCGAAATGTTCGACTCTTTGTACCTTGCCAGACACGGCCGATCACGTTCCATTCGCATGGAAAACGGTTATTGTCTGGATAATAGATATAGGGGGTCAACGTCGGATGCGTGGCATAAACAGTATTCGAGATCTTCGCGAGTAACTTGCTAAATGCTTGCCCCCGATGTTTTATCTGCACGGATTTCGTTGAGACGGAAGACAGTTTCTGCCGCCATATTGCTTTTTACGAGAGAGAAAGAGAGACCCATCTATTTGTATAGCTTGCAGCCAATTTACAGTTATGATCACTGAATCTTTGTGTAAAATGAAAAGATTTTTTGTTAGATATTAGAAACAGAGATCATGTGAAAATTGATCTCTTCGTTTGACAGTTTTGATAAGTGGAAAATAGTTTGATAGTATTCTTAAATAATTCCAGGGTACTTACTTCTTAGGATCTTATTTATTCCTGTTAGAAATTTATAAAATTCGCTGTCTAGCTTTTACAAAAGTCTGTGAATTGTAGGGTAATTAAAATTGTAGTAGAATGTGGTTTATAATTAATAAACTGCAGATCTGTATGCTGAATCAAGACTTCTGAAAGTGACTGCAGGAAATGTATTTTTTATCTGAAACATGCTAACAACGAAAATAAAATGGTACTATCTTCAAATTCTTCTGAAATGTTTAGTATTCCATTTTGCGAAGTCCACAACCTGATAATTGGATTAAATGATTTTAACAACGAAAATTAAACAAGCTTTAATTCTAATTTCAGTTTGCAAACGTTCTTACAATTTATTGTAATCTCATAATTGTTCGTTTGCTGTGTATACCTGCTATGACAACTGTCTTGGAATGCAGTAAACATTTCTAACAAAATCGCTGACGATTTAAGAAAATAAATTCTTTTTACAAACACGTCATTCGCAATTAGAGAGTTCTAAACCTATAAATTTGCAATGGTGGAATTTTCTTCAGTTCAAGCATTATTTATTCTTCCCAAAAGATTCCTCTAACACTTTGGCTGCCATGTCATCTGCATATGGCTAACGGAATACGTTAATATATTTATTCCATCAAATTTAATTGAGAGCTACAGAATGGAAGTTCATTAAGTATATTTCTTCGATTTTATGGAATGTTCGAGGATGATGGTCTGACGTTAAAGGATGCCGTTGCAAACTTACCAAAAAAGTCTAAACACGGTCTTCAAAATTTGCTGTACTCTGAATCTATGATTCCTCCGAATCAACCTGAAGAGTTGTTCATCCCAGACTAGCTTGTTCGGATAGACGCTAGCAAAGCTTATTTTAAATCTGCCTGGAAGCAACGGTGAAACAATTAACATCTGAATTTACGCTGCACTTTCTCCAAAATGTGTTGCAAACTCGCCGTCAAACACGATTGGAGGAATGCCAAACGATGCTCATTCTCTCGCGACTGACATTTAGTTCTGATCCATTTGCGAAATGAGCTATTCGATCGAACCGAGGGATTCTTTCCACCGTCGGATGCGATTTAAACGTTTCGCTCGTGGCGCTCGAAGACGGTACAAATCGCAAATATTTCACTGTAAGGTTAGAACGATTTTCATAACCATAAACGGCCTTACAGACTGCGGTAGTTTTCACGGCGGACGCTACGACGGACGTCGTTTTTGACGGACATTGGTTGGCGGCTGCAGTCGCACGCGCGTTGCTTTTATCGGTCGTAACCGAGGAACGATCCACGCATCAATAAACGGTGGGCACAGGAACTATGCGCGAACATGATGAATGATACGGAAATCCCGATTTTCGTTTACGCTTCGCTGAGAGCGCGAAACGAGAATATTAAGTGTAGTCTGCTCGGAGTACAACATTGCTGCCGATGCGCCAGAAACTTCAACGTTCAAATGATTCCGGGTTGTTGCTGGACGATTCCTTCGCAATTTAACCCTTTGCACTCGAAGCTATTTTATCTTCGAAAACTAAGGCACGTCTCCTGATCTCGAAAATTGCACTTTACGTGATTTATTTCCTCTTATGCATATTCAGGTTTTTACTATTATTCGTCTTTACAACAGTGAAGCTGTTATTACTTTCCTGGATGCAAACATAGTGATGTAGAGATTATTTCAAATAATGGTGTTGCCATTTTTAGTGGTGCCCCACAGTTACCATTCGAGTGCAAAGGGTTAAAAAAATACTTTTCGGACACACTGTGCACGTATTTCTGTTCGCGACGGTCTTCGAGTTTCAAAACGATACTGACTAGACTAGATTCACCTTGACAGGTTTCTTCTACGTCATTAGAACTGGTTACACCGTTACTCAAAGTACTTGTCATTTTATCAAATCTATAACAAATAAGCGCCTAAACATTTAAGTTTGGTATGCGCGAATTGAAACAGCTCCGAGTGCCAATGGCCAATACCAAAAGCATCGAGTAAACATCTGAACATGGTACGATTGTAGACCGTTAAACAAAGTATCAAAAGTGACCGTAGGAATAAGCAGCAATCGTGTTCCTCGTTCGATCTTTGCCGTCGTAATCGGCGACGTTCGATCGAACTGCTCGAACGTGAAGCAAAGTGTCAATTAATTTGCGTATCGAGAAAAGCCTGCATAAGGGTCGAGCTTTTTCGACCGACGTGTAATGAGAGCAGGG
Organism: Agapostemon virescens; assembly: GCA_028453745.1. NCBI lineage: Eukaryota > Metazoa > Arthropoda > Insecta > Hymenoptera > Halictidae > Agapostemon > Agapostemon virescens. The sequence continues at coordinate 6,581,757 of CM052083.1, forward strand.
GAAAGTTGCAGGGCAAGGAAATAAAAACGGTACGGAGCAACGGGGTGGGCGCGGATGGAGAGGGTTTCGGAGGAGGGGAGGGAACAAAGAAAAAGATACAAAAATTTTAGCACAGGAAAGACATGCCAGCTCGAGACGTATAAAAGCGTTGCATCGTCTTAGCTACGGTATATTTCTGCGCTATATAAGCAATACAATCTTTAGTTTATGCTTGGGACGCCGCAGTTAAACGTTGCGAAGACTTTTATAGGTCTATACGCGAATTCCCATACTTATGCCGATTACGACGCCCGATGTGTTTCTACTTAAACCCGTTGCTACCCGTGTGTGTACACACGCTTTCGCTTACGGACTACGTGTTGCCCGTTTCTTGCTTCTCACCAATGTGAAAGACATTTGCCCACCGCGCCGCGAGATAGATGGCTCTAGCTGCCGGATAACGAAGTGTTAACCCTTAACCGGTAGCGCGTATTTTACGGGATGATTAAAAGCTCGCGGCTTCCAGTCGTTATCTCGAGAAAGGCCATTCTGACGTCTGGCAATCATAATATCACACCTTCGATTAATCACGCTCGAAGAACGCTACCGGGGATATCGAACTGCAACGCGCATCGGCGTACCGGCGCCTCGGAGATTCTGAACAGACCGCCATTTTCTAGGACAAACTAAGTTGGAATAGCAGCGGATCAATCGGAACGAACCCTTAACCCCTTGGGTACATTTGACGTCTGAGACACGTCATTCACTTTTTTCCCCTAAGAGCGGATGACGTGTCTAAGACGTCAAACCAAAAATTAAACTTTGAATTTATTTCATTTAGTTTTATTTTGTTGTTATTAATTTATTTTTGTTTTGCAATTCTAATTAGTTGAAGACATCTTAATACTACATATGTCACCAATATTTTAGAAATAAATACATTCTTACGTAAAATGTACTGCCTTTACATACTACTCCAAGCAACCAAAAATTATTTCCGTTCCACATGCAAATATTTTCTCAAATAAATCCGTACCCAAGGGGTTAAATTTTACAGCGTTCACTCGATTTAGTTCCGTTTACTGCGGTAACGCTAAGTTTACCGAACAGTGGACGCGTGACTATTTTAGATTACTTTATGAAACTTAGAGTGACCATTTTGCAACGCTAGAGACATCCGGCGGAAGTTCTCTATTTTGCATAGAAATTCGCAGTGTAGGGATTTAGAGCATGATGCAATGGATGAATTTATATCCTAGACGAATTAGCGTACTTTACTTTGTTGTACAGTGCGTTCAATAACTTTCTATTTCTGTTTTGTTGATTTTAGTTAACTAGCTTATTAGGCGAACGTCTGCTGTTTTACCTCAGTGCACACAAACAAACCTAATCTATTGGAAATGAACAGTGTGAAGTGATATGATTATAAGGTAAAACGATCTTCGAACAATTTATTGTCTATCGTGGAAAACAATGATATTGTTCGACTGATCTTCGTGGCAGATAATTTAACAACGTCTCACCCACACGTTTTACTACCAAAGCATTAAAAAAATGGCTCCCAGTATGGGCAGACAATTTGCTTTCCATCAGTATAAATAACTGTCGCCCTTACCGTGCGGCGTGCTATTCGAAATAAGCCAAGTTACCAAGAAAGGACGTCACAGATGTGGTTACAGTGTTTTTTCGAACGCGCAATGCTTCATTTAACGATTCCGCTGGTTTTCGCCATTTAATCGAATACAAATTAAATGCAAATGTCGATACTTGTAAGCCGACGTAATAAAACTCCCGCTGGCCTGTCTCTCCGGGCTGCTTGAACCGTCAAATGTCGCATAACACGGGAACAACGATAAGCGAAAGTCGTGTTTCGTGAAATACTTTCCACCTGACAGCTACAATTTGGAGACATATGTCGCGAACGGGTTAAGGGTGGGGAAAGTGGCAGTTTCTTCAAAATTGATTGCTAAAAGTATGCTTGCCGCGACGAGTACCATCGCCGCCATTTGTTCTTGCTTTATCAACTACCGTCAACGTTATCGATTAAAGTAACGCCTAGAACTACCGAGCAATAAACTGGACGAATATGCACTGCTTTATAATAACGACAAAGTTGCATTTATTCAAATTTCGTACCATTTTTATGTTAATTTGTGCTTTAATGAAAGAGTCTCTTTAAAAAGTTTTTGTGGGAACATTTTTATGATTTCAATAAGTGTGAAAGAACAAATTATGCTACATAACATACATACATACAATGTATTATTCCTTGTCTTACGATTTATTTTATGGTTGCAGTGATTAGAATGTCTGGAGTTCATAATTTGCTGAAAGAAAAAGAAAATTTGTAACTATTGATTGCCTCTATGTCCTCCAATGGATGTACATTAACAGCAAATAGAATATTATTTTTAGACTCTATTCAGAATCTACGTTTGCGTGTCTGTAAAAGTAAATATATTGAGGATAAGCTTCAACAAACCACACATAGATAAAGCGGAAGATGATTTTCTAGTTTTTTCTAAAACAGACTACTTCGGTTTCGAATATAGTATCATTAAATTCATGGTTTATTAAAGTAAAAGAGACATTCCGTCACGTATTCGAATGCAAATATAATTTACAAGAAGTGCGACACCAATTTTCGTAATTCGATCGACCGGGAATTCCTTTGGACGATTAATGAGACGGCAGGCGATCGCTTATTGCACTTGTTAATTTTAATAATTCCATAACAATTACTTAAACGTCGATTTCACGTTGCCGAGGAAAAAGAGACGGACGCGTTCGAAACTGGGCCTATATTCGTCGACGACGTTTTTCCGTATACAATGTTTCTTACTTTCACATTTTATTCACGTCAAAATAAGGCCCGGGCCTGATTGGTGTCAGTGTCCACAGGTGGTTCTCGTCAATTTTTTCCTCGGTGCCGGTCGCATGTTTTCTTGGCCGCTCGTAAAAACCGACAGGCGCTATCTAGAATGATCGTGGGCCTCTCCCCCACTCTAATATCGGCTTGCAACGGCAATTAATTAAATTCCAAATTCTGTGCCACCAAAGTATCACGAAAAGAACACCGAAGCGTGCGACGTGTGTGCCCCGTATCATGCTTGTTAACGCACTTCCCGGCATGGCGTGTGTTTCTCTCCTGAAGCTCAAGGGACAAGCAAAAACGTGCATATCTTTCCAGTTGTGAAACGGCGGAACGGAGAAAGCCGCGATACGATGTTTCCGATGCACTCGAGTCAATTAACCGAGTCTCGATATGTGCGCGAACTACATTATTGTATCTCCTCGCGCAGATGGTCTTCTTACAGGAAACTGCGTTATCCTTGCCTTCTCGCGCTTCCGTTTCATTTTAATAATCGTTTTTCATCTAACAATCGCCGTCTTCTGATTACTGAGAGGTACTAATCGCGTCCTTCTATTGGGTTGTTCGGAAAGTAATTTCGTTTTTTTTTTTGTGAAAATGAAAGACAATTTTCGTATAATGAACAAATATTTTATTAAATTATATATTGGCCATTCTGGTCCAATACCTTTTGCCATCTTTCTGGTAGTAGCATGATTCCATGCTCATAAAATTTTTGGTCTTTGCTGGCAAAAAACTGATCAAGGTGGTTTTTGACCTCCTCATTTGAAGTGAAGGTTTTACCGTCTAAAAAATTTTGCAGTGACCGGAACAAATAATAATCCGAAGGTGCCAGACCTGGAGAACACGGTGGGTGTGGCATTGTATCCCATTCAAGTTGTAAAAGCTTTTGGCGAATGACCAAACTTGTATGAGGTCTCGCATTATCTTGGTGGAACACTACACCTTTTCTGTTGATTAATTCTGGCCTTTTCTGTTGAAGTGCATCATTCAGTTTGTCCAGCTGATGACAGTAGACTTCCGAATTAATTTTTGTGTTATCCGGTAAAAGCTCAAAAAAAAAAAAAACGATTCCTTTGAAATCCCACCAAACAGACAGCATCACCTTTTTTTGATGGATATTGGCTTTGGAAATGCTTTGAGCCGGTTCATCTTTTTTGCTCCATGATCTCTTGCGTTTGACATTGTTATATACAACCCATTTTTCGTCCCCAGTAATGATGCGCTTCAAAAATGGATCATTTTCGTGACGTTTGAGAAGCGAATCACAGACGTTAACGCGACGACACAAATTTCTCTCCGTGCGAACATGGGGAACCCATATATCGAGCTTCGAGGTTAAACCCGGACCTTTCAAGTGGTCATAAACAGTCGAATTTGATAAATTTAACCTCTCACCGATCTCACGTGTTGTTATTCGCTGGTTTGCATCAACTAATGCCTTTATCGTGTCTTTATCAGCTTCAACCGGCCTTCCAAAACGTGGTGCATCTTCGACATTAAAATTGCCGGATCGAAATTTTGCAAACCAGTTCTGGCACTGGCGTACTGTCAACGCATCTTCTCCATACACATCGGTTAATTTCTTTCTGGCTTGAATAGTATTTTTACCTTTTCTATAGTAAAAAAGTAAAATATGACGAAAATGCTGCTCATTGCTCTCCATATTTAAAAGGGCACCAACCAAAAACTACTGCGTAGAATCAATTGGACTTTTTAAGTGTGAAGTTGGGTGCAAAAAAATACAATTAAATCCTCTGTCGGGAAAAAACGAAATTACTTTCCAAACAACCCAATACAACCCGTGGTGGCAAAGAAATTATGCGAAACTCACGCGAAGATTATTGGCAACCGTGAGCTATCTTATCCGCAAATTATTGATCCTTCAAAACGAATTTTCCCATTATTATTAACACCATGGCGTATTATGGCCAGTCAGACTCGTGTCGGAGATTTTAAATAAAATTTAAGAAATGTATATTAACAATGTTATTATATTTTAATCTATATTTCAGCATTGAAGTATATTCTTTTTCCTTCTGTAACACTTTTCGTGATGAAAATATTCTAATAACTGTGGTTGCAAAGAAGGTGGTATGGCAAGTGGTTATTAAACGTTCGTGTATTTATTGTGCCAGAAATGGGTCCATGAAACATTGCATGCGAAATTTAACTGCCTGAAAAATTGCAGTTTTGATCCTGCGAGTTGTCACCGCTTCGTTGACAAGTATTTTTAAAAGTGTCGTGGATCAAAAAATAGAAACCACTTAAGTTCTTTTAATTTGGCTGCCATTTTAAATTGCACCTTAAAGTGCATAAATTTGCAGTTCTTGTGAAACTAAATTATGCATCTTTTATCAGTTTCATAATTAACTCTTCGGTGCCCTAACGGTGAGATCCGAGTGCTGTTTCAATTTTTTCTTAAATTATCGTAAAGTTCCATGGTAAATTTTTGTTTTATCAGTACGCGGTAATTTGCATAACAACATTATGTGAGGAAAGAATTTTTAATGTATCTGGTTTACGTTGCTTCATGAAAACGAAGTAATTGTGTGTATTTGATGTTTGCGCGATTTTTAAGGATACTTGCAAAATAAAAAATTTCAAACGCTGGAAGTTTTAGTGTTAAATTATATATTAACAACTTCTGGAATTAGGTGTACAGTGGAAATATCATGTTCTTCCTTTCATTTCACGAATGCGAGTGTCGACGGTCGACAGACGATGAGTTGAGTTTGTACTCGCGGTCTTTGTGAACGCGAATGTAATTCACAATGTTTCGTATTATCATGAAGATGTTTTTTGTTGTGTCGAGTTGAGTGGCGATTATTTTGAACAATATTTCAATACTACATTGGTCATGTTATCTCAACCAGTCTCTCTTTATGTATAATGCTGCCAGTTGTCATAGCGCGCCATCGCGCTGAACAACGATTGATTTTCTCTGTACGATATTGTGTACCTGATATAACCCGATGACTCTGCGGTTTTACGTGTCGCCGGTAATTCGTGAAATCGATGATCTTACGATTGCAAGGAGAAAACGCCGGGACATGCGTCGAACAGTTTCATTCTTACGATACAAAACGCTGGAACATAAAATATGATTGATTACTGTGTTATTTTTCTTCCCTGTTTCCGCGGTAGATGTAATTTATGACGCATGTTATTATAGCGTTTCAACCTTTATTACGCGTGTACTTAGCGTGTAAATTCACTTAACGGTGTAAATTAATCATTTTGGTAATTTATTGACACTTCATTTCGCGGCGGCGGCCATGATTGCTCAAAAAGAAAGAGGAGAGGCTAAATCTCTGAGGAAACCCACTGCAGCTGCGCCCCTGAATTAATAAACTATCAGAAATTATGGGAAATATTTATCGCAATAATATGTCGCGGTATATTTCTTCTAAAATGTAAATTACACGTTGCAAAATTCCGGGGAGTCCGCTGCAACTTCCCCCAATTTATGGAGGCCATTTTAATGATTTTGTCTTGAACTTGACACAAAATAATGATGGATTGTGTCGCCTCTTATACATTAGAATGAACGAAATTTTTGGAGAAATTTCATTCTGATTTAAAATATGTAAAAATAGAAGAAAATGTTTAAATTACCGAGCATTAATCATAATTTACCTTTGTCGTTATTTTCTTATTAGATTGACTTCCAAAATTGTTTGTAACTCGACTGAACGAACATTTTATCGAAATGCAATGAATAATATTGGAAGAACATCCCCTCCAAAAATTAATTGTGATTTCCTTGGTGAATCCCTATAAAGAACAACTTCTATGGCTCAAAGGTTCGGATGCAAGTTATCTCGAGATAAGTTGCTTCAACCATCATGCGAATACAGGATGAATCAGAATTACCCCGCCATAAAGATGAATGTACAAGTCGATGGTCAAAGAATAAAGTAACAAAGACTGTCCAAAAGCAAAAAAAGACAAAAGAAATATGTTAGTCTTCAAGTCATGTTGCTACATTGTACTGTGACATTATCAAAAGAATGTAGTTAAAAAAATAACTATGCATAAATTATCTGTAATAAGTAAAAAGCAAGGATTGTCCTTAAGGAAAACTTGAGGAATTTTATGAAGATAAATCTTCCAATTTGAAAACACGAGTAACAAATAAAAGCAAATTTCAAAACGTGAATAATAAATAAATAGTAAATACATATTGTTTTATACAATGCCGTTTAGTAAATATATAGAAAAGCTAATTTTAACGACGCGAAAATAAATATGTAAAAGCGTTGCAAAAATAATTTATGTACTTCTATTATTTAGTATCAGCAGTCGCGTTTGCATTACCGCATTACGGTGCAACAATTTGTTGGATATTCGACAGTAGATTTTAGCCTTAAACGACGCAATCATTTCAAGTTAAATAGTGGAACAAATTCGCTAGTAATTATACCCATAAGAAAAAACGAGTGGAATATTTTCACATTAATACGAAGAGAAGTCATTAATTGCTTTGTATAGAAGCAGGGATACTCCTGAAGCGGATGTATCACATTATTTTCGAATTTGATGGCTCCTCCTTCGTTTAAACTCACATGTAATCATGATCGGTCGAAAAAGAGGCGCAAAATGACGAAATTACTGCATTTACGTACAACCAAACAATTAGGTACACATTCGTTCGCCATCGTCGATATTTTTTTTCTCTCGTACGAAATTATCCCCCGTTTCTGGTAAGTATGGCCAGGAAATTTAAGTCACGTTGAGAACTCATTTAGCTACCAAGCTATTGATCGTCCTTACGCATATAAAGAGCGTACTGTGCATTCGCGATCGTCGGTTCAATTAACTTAAAATACTTTATACGGAATGCATTCGTTATCTTTTCTATTTTTCAGCGTTGCTCTAGATTCGAGTAATCGATGATCGCGACTGCTATGACATTTCTAAGAGTACATTGAATAAATGGTGGGTATTTGTCGATATAAAGGAAGTAACTCCCTATTATTAGCACCTCGATGTTATAGTTACAAAACAGGTGTAACGCGGACAGCGGCGATGGTCGGTCAATATTGTTACCGAGTACAAAACAGCAGTCTCACCACGGGATACGGGAGTAGTCTAATCCGAAATATACTTATCATCCTGGCAAATTGCTTCATAAAATAATTAATTCACTTAAACCTGTTTAATAAGCCTCTCCGATTACACCACGCAACAGAGCGTGTCTCGCCGTAAATGGCGAACACTTGATATTTTGGAGCCCCATATATTCTTCTCGTCTTCTTCGACAATGCTGCAAGGTGCAACGTCGCCAACAGTGAAATTCGTTTTGCTGTTTAAATTTGCAACATTAAAATTAGAAACGCCGAGTGACGTATATTTAAACAGTGATTTTATAATAAATTGCAAATTTATCCTTTACAGTTTTAACAGTTTTTAGACAGTAACGCAAAGGTGAAATTATTTCAATTATGCTTTCAGTTATCGAAACGAAGATATTTCGTTTTCTAAACTTTCACATTTCATTTAGAATACGGTTTTCCCTGGACTGTAAAATGACAATTGCTTAAAACAGTATTCGAAATAATTCGAAAAATGATAAATTGCAATTCGGTTGTAATTTTGTATCCGTCTTTGAGAGAAGCTTTCGCTTACGATATTCCCAACTCGAAGATGCCATTGTGCTTTAAAAAAATGATTATGTTAAAATCAGAAGCGGGGAGGTTTGATAAAAATCACAATCGCGACAATAAAAAAAGGTTTGATTTTGCGCGAGTATCCATTTCGTCGAGTGAATGGCGAATTTGCATAAACGTTCGAACATAATGTTTATCTCGGTGGCGAGGCTGACCATAAGTCGCAGGTCAGCTGTGGTTCTGATCCCGTGCAACAGTGCTCGCAGATCAAAAAATTACATAGTAACTAAATGTATGCGTGGTAGGAACCAAAGAGCTCTCGATGGGCGTGAATGGTTTAATTCGCCCCGGAGGCGGTCAAAACCCCGGCTATCTGTCTGGAACTATCACGCCATGGTGTTGGTAAAATTTTACAAGAAACACGGCTCGTTCACCTCGATAGGGTGCGTAAATGTCGCGAGAGTATCCTTTAGGGCCGTAAAACCAGCGACTAAATAACGCGCACCTTGGAAACCGAGCCTAGCCTGATAAACTGCAGCTCCGGCGACTATAGCATCTCGAACCAGTCGATTTCTAACCGGAATTACCCAAAATTACTGGTGTTAGGCAACCGATGGCAAGAACTTATGATCAGCGTCGGGTAGAGTGGAATTACAACAGTAAATAGTTTGTTTTAAAATATTTTGTTTATTCAAAAAATCTATTGACACGAAACCTACCGAACATTAAAAACTAAAAGCATCGACGACGTATTTCTCGATATTTCATCAGTAATTTTCGTTTAATTAAACAGTGAAAATTTTCGTCGTATTTTATCGTATACGCAAATATTGTATCAGTTTAGAAACTTTATAGAACTATTAGGAAATAATCTGGAAAACGCGAAAATCTTGTGATTAAAATCTCATCGGCTAATTTACACGCTAACTGTACATTTAGGAGCATCATTAGAAAAGCAACATAAAATGCGTTTCTAAGTGCTGGAAGTTTATCCAGTCATTCCGCATTATAATAGAAGAATATTAATGGTCACGCCATCAGAATGGTACTACTCTCTTCTCGTAAATATTTTCATAGATCTATTAATTTATATATACATTTATTTTACGAATCTTCGCTATAATCTTTAAATTAATTTGAGCCTCCTAAATATCTCACTCGTCATTTCTATGATAGAAAAATTGTCAAACGATTATGTTTCTTAAAACGTTGGAGGTCAACGGAATTTTTTAAAGGAGAATTCAATGATGTATAATATTATGACCTACAGATCACCTTGGGTAGAAAAAGTCATAATTTTATATTTTATTCGAACGTCATTTTATAGTTTCATTTATAATGGTGAATTTCATTTAAACCAGTTTTTCTTTAACATTGAAAAAAACGGTACTTTGATTCTGGGACGTTTAAAAATTTTAAAAGGTGAAATTTAAATTGCACTACAGATGCTAAAAATTTTATCGTTAATAAACGTTCCTTCGAATTATTGAATTCTACACAAAGCCGGACCCATCGGTCTTCTATTTAAATTGTTTTCAGAAAAACCCAGCGTTACGAGTCTTACAAAAGTTTTTTCGATCACGCTCGAAGTAACCTAGGATTAAATTAACATTGGTTTTGATGGCATGAAACTGTTAATCGCTGTGCAAACATTACTTGTACGACGTTGATCCACAAAAAGGTTTTCCGACGTGCTATGCAATACTGTGTAATATAAGGTTGTAAACTAAGTCCGCGCTTTTACGACTGTAATTTATTGATTCTACATACGCTCGCTGTTTCACAGGCGAATGACAATCCTGGCTAAGTGGGAAAGTATAGTGGATACCTATGGAAATTATATAATTGAGTGGAAAATAACTGGGAAAAGATTTCGTAACAAGAACATTGGTTTACGATCTAATAATCCAACAACCACTATATTTCATAAAATTCATTTTCTGCGTTGCCTGTGTGCTCTCGCCTGCGTGTCTTGTAACATTCTTTAACACGAATAATAAATAATTTATAGCCGTATATTTGTTTAAGTATCCCATCTTCGAATATCTGTACTGTAGGGCCAAGCAAGCATAGATTTAATATACTATTAATTATTAGCACTGTACACTTGCACGATTATAATAAACTTATATAATAAATTTATAAATGCAGAATGGATCGTACTACCGCCATTGCGATAAACGGATACGCTACTCTCTTTCACAATCATTTAAATGGCTGAAAAATAATATAACAGTATTTTTAAACTCTTCTAATGTCTTCACGTTTGCAAATATTCAATTCTCATCCTCTGCAATTATAAATATAATTTTTGATGAAATTGGCTAGGAGAAATATAAAACAGTGAAAGATTAGAAAAACCTACGAATAATGTTACATATTGTAGAACATTTTTATTTCGCATGCAGACCTCTCAGAACTCTAGAACTACCAAACAATAAACCAAAAAATACCACAATACCAAAAAATAATTTTCACTGTAATGTGAAATCTTTTTACGACTTCTAAAAAATTAGAGAGCAATAAAAATTGTTTGGTTTGGTAGTTCCAGCGTTAATAATCAATCCTAAAGACTGAACACTTGTTTAGATAATGTGTAGCATTTCGAAATGGTTTCCGGTTGCTGTTGCTGTTACAATTAACCAGTTCTATTCCGATGAAGACCACACCGGAGTTGCGAGGCACACGCGAACAATGTCGATTTATTTTCCTGCGGATTACCATCCGTTCTCCTCTTCTGTTACCCCCCTCCCGTTGAATCAGGTTGTCCGCTACTGTTGAGACACACGAAGGAAGGCCTCGATACGGCATCTTGCCAGCACGGTGAGTCGAATATGGAAATGAATACTTTTTGCCTCGGATCTGGTATTTTCTAAATTGTTAGTTCCATAGTTATCTGCGCGTGACTGAATTATTATACGGTCAGCTGGGCAAAGGTAGGCATGGTTAATACTGTGTGATCTCCTGCGCTACTACTACATAAATTCACCATCGCGTGCTGTCGTCCGGCGACACTGCATGCCACACGCTCGCAAATTACCAAATTATCGAGCCAATTAACGGAATACCCCGGCGTAGTAACGGCTCCGCCATCGTCTTTGGAGGCCGAGGCCCCAGCGTTATTAGACGAGTCTTCTTCGTTGATTCATAAATTTTAATGCAACTCGCGGTTATGGTATGCGCACGCACACATGCTCCCGTTTTCATCTGAGAATAGCATTTTAATTTATGGAATGACGATACGCGCCAGGGATCTTGCAGCGTGTTTCGTTCCTTCCCGGTACGATTCCGTGGGACGCGTTGTATGGAACTGTCGATATCGTTTCTGCCGATAGACGAAAGCTACGTTGACAGAGATTCCTCTGAACGCGGCCTCTTATCTGATATCTGGGACAGCCGGAACTATCAACCCTTTCGCGAGACTTATTCTGCATCGGATTCGTGAAGAAACCGTCACGCAGCTTCTGCTGGAATTACCGCACCCTTAGAAATTATAAAGTTTACTTGCTTCGCAACCGTTAAGGTTGCAGATCTTCTTGGGACACTTACCCTTAGTACACTAATTTGGACCTCTAATGTCAGACAACATGTACCAGCCGCCTTTAACGTTTGTTAATTTGTTTGTTTCCTGCATTTTTCGAGTTTAAGACATTTTACTAGATTTTTCAGCAAACACTATTTCACCCTTTGCCCTCGAAGCTGTTTCCAGAACTTGCCGAACGTTTTTCGATATGAAATATTTCCTCTAATCTTAAGCAATATATACCAGCCACCTTCGACACTAATTGTTTGGTTATTTCCTGCATTCTTCGAATTTAAAATATTTCACTCGATTTTTCAGCAAATTCTACTTCTAACCCTTTCCTTTCAAAACTGGTTCAATTCCAGAACTAAGGTATTTTTTAATGTGAAATTCTTTTCTTTTATGCATTAGGTAAATGCGCTATTAATTTACTATAATTACCTCAATTACACTAAATGGAAAGTTAAAAATCTACTTCTTTCTAACGATACAAAATTATTAGATTACGTTACTGGAAGCTACTTGATGGATCATGATCGAAGTAGCTTGAAGGATTCAAATAATACGGAATAAATTTGACTATCTCTAAATAAATTACAAGGCTTGTTACGTCGCATATGTATGACTGTGATAATGAACGTGTTAATGAGCATCTTCTTTTACCTAACACACTATCGAATTCCTATCTGTACCTTTAGGAACGCTGTCGATAATTGCAAAAGAATAAATTGATAATTGGATTTCCAGTTTAACTTTGTGCTAAATATGAATCGCCAGTTATCGAAAAGTTAGGCTAATACTGATTACGCGGAACGGTATTAACAGTTCGATGCTAAAGCCGTCCTGTCCTATCTGCTGTGATATCGTTTCACACTCTCCTCGCTCGACATTAATAATAAATGACTGCGATAGACGTAAAAGCTGGACAAATCAGGTTTCCTTCTTCTGATAATCGACGTCTCGCTTGGAATTAGTGTATCAGACTTTTCAATTTTGCATGTATGCTCTCGCCTGCAGGAGCGAGACTCGCGAACACACCACGGTTTTTATGCATTCGTATAAAAAATGAAAGCGTGAAATATAAAACAGGAAGAACATCGAAAGAATCTAAGAATACTGTAATGTTCTCCTCAACTCACCAGGGTTCGTAAAAGAAGCAAATTTCAGTTAAACTTCGTTGAAAGATCCGCTGTCTGTGCATGGAATTTGTTTGTTTCGAAAATTTACAACGGCCTATTATCAAGTTTTCATTGTCATTGTTCTATCGATGAAGTTTTTCGTATTTTTATGTATTCTTATGGTGCCAGATTTGATGCATTTATGACAAGAACGAGTAGATCAACTGTGGACCAGAAGCAACATTTAAAAAAATTAAAAATATTGATGAATTATATCTTATTCGTTAAAGTGATTAATAGAAGGCATAAATATTTATGTAGTTTCTTTATTTTGCAACTGACATATAAATCTCCAATTTTTCTATCAAAGGCCTCGCATTTTCCAATTGGATAGAACAGGGTTGTTTTTAAGGTTACCATCGGAATTAGGGAAATTTAAGTAAAATTGATTTGAGTTGATTTCTGTCTTTAACAAAATAATTTTATCTGCTATTTAAAGCAATAAAACTGTTTCCAAGGTAAAGGAGAAATTTTAATGATGAAAATAAGAATACAGGCGGTGCAGATTCGTGTAATTTTGAGTAATGTAGTTTAATGAGCTTAATAAGTTTGTAAGTGTGCCATTTAAATCTGATGCTCATTGCCCGTGCTGAACATGCTAACCAACTTTTCCATCTCATTATCAATTAAAATATCGAAAATTATCTCGTGTGTAAATACGTTTCAGTCAACGCGTCAGCTGTGAATTCAGTACATCCGAACGCAAAGGAAAACATTAACGTCTCACATGTTATATTTCAATTTATTGTAACGGTTGATGAATAAATATCGAGAATTATAATCGAATTTCACGAATAAACTTGGACACGCCCACTGAAAGAAATAGGAAACAATTATTCACTCATTTTATGTACCCATTGTTTCTTTCTTATCTACTCGCTACTAATTACACCCCTTTCCTTTCCTAGACCCAATAATATTTTATCTATAGTTTTGCTAGTTTGTTTCAATAATCTTTTTACAACTGAACATCCCATTTTCTCGATCTACACTTAATTACATACTGCCTACAGTTTTGTTATTGACCCACTCCTTGTTTCGTAATTCCTTCATAAACGAGCATCCTCTTTTTACTACCTACATTTAATCATACCGTGTCAGTCGCGCTGTTATTTAACCAATTTCTTTTACTATTTTTTCATGAACAACCTTCTGTAAATAATTATCAATGTTGTTGATCCCTCGCCAGGTAATTGTGATACTTGTACCCGAACGGTGCAACATGCGAAAACATTCTAAGCAACTCTCCGCTTAGAATGTTCAACAAAAAGAAATGCATATTCCAAGAAGCGTCGACGATTAAAAAGTATCCGAACGTAATTACCTCTTGGACTTGAGAACGAGCTTGAAACAGCAGAGCTGAAAATAAGACGCCAGCAATCAGAGTTTTCAGGTTTCACTTGGTACACCTGCACTCCCACGCTGACACAGCGATACTGTCTACTTACCTGAACGTCGTAACCGCAAGATAAATTCGCCCTTTCGCTTAAAACATTTATCATTATTCTATTAGCTACTTTTATTAAAAAATTACACAATGAAATGGTCAAGGAAGTGCTTGATCGTGTCGCTCGTGAAAGGAATTTTTATAAAAAGCCAGACATTATTAGTTTATTAATTGTTAATTATCACAACGATAGCCAGCAGTCGACATCGGTCGAGTGTGAAACCATCGCTCGACCTTCAAGTGCAACAATAGCAGGTTATGCTCGATTGCACACCTGACATTGAAGAGCACTCTGCAAGAGTCAGTCAGGTTGAGGACGTTGATAGGAGCGAACGTGCCTCAGGACTTAAGACTTAAGTAGACTTAAGGCCTCTGAGCTATTCGAAGTACCTTCAGCTATCTTGGGCTATTCTGGACTGTGTTCAGCTACTCTGGTCTACTTTTAGCTATCCTGGACTACCTTAAGCTACCTCGAGCTGCCTTTGACTATTTTAGGTTACTATACGCATTCATAACTATTCTATCTTGAGCTTGCTCCAGGTGAACCAAGTTTCCTGCACAACTGCCTACAGATTCTTTGCCTACTAGAACAATTCTTTGGAGTTTATTATTTAAAATAAATCATTTATTTTTCTTGTGTGACAGAGATCCTATATCAGCTGTAAATTTAGTAACTAATTTAATACACATTGTTAGAACTTTTATTTTTTAAACATTGGTAGTCTTTTTATTTTTTCTTCGTTTTTCATATTCAATTATATTGCTCCGATCTATCAATCGGGATTTATCGAATTAACGATAGGATTTCGTTACTCTTCTTAACATCATCCGCCATCTTTAATTTGGGGCTTCAAAAGTTCCTATGGGAACGCTAGTTAAATTCAATTTAAAAATTTTGTCCGAGTCGAGGGTTTTTGCAATTTTCTGATGTGATTTCGAAATTATTTTTACATTCTTAGCCTTTAATTTAAGCGCTGAAACGTTTAAAACTTCTTCCAAGAACACAATCCTTAATTGATTTGAAGAATTCTTTAAATATCAAGTGAATTGTGCCTTAGGCGAAATTCATATATGTACTTTGTGTTTAGTCGCAGGTATACAAACAAGTAAATATTCTAAGTATTAAAAATAAATGATCGTTCTTGTTTTATGTTAATATGTATTTTCTAAAGACGTCAATATTTTTTACAAGGAAATCTACCTTGTCAACGGGGTAACACGTTTCAGTCGGTTGCCACCAGAAGAATATTTGGCGCACGTTCACGAATGCACAATTGTTGACACGCTTCTAAAATGCGTATTTAACAGTATTTAGTTATTCACATATCCAATAAATATAAAATCAAATTTTACACGTTGTATTTCGTGAGTAACTAAAATGTTAGAACTTAAGCAAATAAAGTAATATTGTACCGACGATTACGTGCATAATAAAATCTCAGGACTTAACAATTTATTTTTAAATAGGACTTATCGATTAGAAATCATTTAGTGTTCCCAAAACTAGTTAGTTCTTAATATACTGCTGGTAAGTAAATCTTTACGATTTTATGGAAGTCCTATGCATGCCAATAAGGTGAACAGTAAACATAACCTACATTTTCCACGCTTTTCTCATCTCTGATTTTTCTGATTCGTATGTTGTAGATCCTGTCCGATTATGAATCCTGATATTGAACAAAAGGTTTTGCTATATGAGTCGTATATCAATGACGTATTGAAAGATAATCTCGCTTCTTTAGAGAAAAAGCTTGAGATTAAAAACACAGAGATTGCAGAGTATATTCAACTGAAATCGGTTATCACTACTCTTCAAAATAATGAATTCGACAAAAGCGGTTTCAAGACCCAAGTAGACATCGGACAAAATTTTCTTATCGAAGCTCATGTCCCTGATGCATCCACCATCATTCTGGAGATCGGTTTAGGACACTATTTGGAATTGACTTTACACAGTGCCTTAGTAGTTACCAATGCACGAATCAAACTGCTGGAAGCATATATCGCACTGTACCGTAAAGAGATAGCAAAGACAAATGCTCACATAAAATTAATGCTTCTTCTTCTAAGAGAAGTACAGGGCATCAAAGACTAATTTTAATATTATTACACATGTAAAATACACTTGTAAAATACCTAATTACTTTGCTGTATATATATTACAATAGAGTTTCTACTTGACTTGCAATTTTTTCTTGAACTTTGAACATGTACTTGTGTAGCAAATTTGAAAAGTTGTAGAATTGGAAAGAAGGTGATCCGTTGCGTGAAGGAAAATTAAAGAATATGTTGAATAGAGCTTTATTTTTAACCCTCAAACGGTGGACCTTCCTTGCAACTATAAAATTGATGTTGCTAGAAACAGTTGTTGCTCACAATTTTAATAATTAATTTTATAAAACAAAGTTTTCAAGGTATGTCTTGTAGAACCATTCGTCTTTCTGATGTTCCTACTGTAATATACAATTTAAGTTAATGGATAGAAATTTTTTCACTGTGGAGGGTTAAATATTATATCAAATATGAGTCACGAGTTACGCATGCAAAACACTTGGCTAGCACCTATGCTGATGGCTTACATTTTCTATTTACGTGGACACCGACCTGCACAGACAACTGCTCAAATTTACTTCCCTACTTTTTCCTTGCCTCAAAAATCTTCTGGAACTTTCGAAATGGAGCACATATTTTCACAAATTGCGAAAACAATTCTATCAATTTTTGTACATAGTTTTGCACCCGAATTGCTTGCAATTGCTGATGTATAAATCAGCAATTTTGTTTAAAACTAAATTTGTTTAAAAATAGAAATCTCTATTTGGCTTAATGTTCAAAATATTCTTCACGAAATATATTTTGATTTTCCATAAAAAAAAAAAAAAAGAATCGCAATCTCCCAATAAACGGGAGACTTTCCGACGATTTTGCTGCTTTCCTTTGTTTTCACTGATGACCACCGCTTCGCATAATCTCGTTACGTGCCCTAACCGAATGCGAGCTGTACAATGTGCCCCATTAATTTCCTAGTTCGAACGTAACGCTTTTGTTTCCTCGTTAAGCGTAATTGTAGGAATTTGCGAGGACCTTGTGCCTTGCTTATATACGATAGAGGTCAACCGCGAGAGGATCAGTACGTTCTTTCGTTCTTTCGCGGTTTCCTCGACGTTTCTTTTTTTGGCATTTTCGCGAAGTGAACATCCACGAATGTCGGATTGGCGAAGCATACCATGTGTGGAAAAGCACAAAGAATTCCTCGAAAAACTGAGCAACGTCTTAATCGATTTCGCATTCGAAAGCGTGTCCCGTAAAAATCCCGTATCGAGATGGCGAGAACCGGCTCACCTGCGAGATATCGTAAAATTTGATGTGAACGACGAGCCACGCAGCCAGGATAATCTCTTGGAGATCGCTGACAAAGTCTTCAAGTACAGCATCAAAACCGGTCATCCTTACTTCATGAACCAATTGTTCTCCGGGTGAGATCACGCTTGAAATGCAATTATTCAAAATAAAGCTTTACCCCGAAGGACATTCTTCATTTTTCGGTTCTTCAAATTTACCATCACGGAATTGTCATTGTTTGCGACTCTTTTTGAACGAGGAATTTCTTAAAATATTTACAGTATTCTCCTTAGAAACGTAAATTCTATATCAATGTCTTCAGTTTTATGAAGAAATCCTTTGTTACTGCAATAATTAAATTAATTGTTCGAAACTTAAAGAATTAAATACACGAACCTGATGTCGTTTATACTACGATGCTCGTCCACAAAGGGTTTAATGTTGTTGGCTGCGAAATCTTAAAATGTATTCTTATATTTTACAAGTCTCTCTTTATATTATTTGTTGCTTGTTCTTTTATGCATTTTAACAAGCGTCCCTGTATTGGGATTATTTTATTTTACACTTCGAACGCAACTAGAGAATTTAAAGAAGTTAGTTGAAGATCTCATTGCTTTCATTCTTTTATTATAATGATTTCGAAAGCAGTGAATATTTTTAATTTTTGCATGCAAATGTTTGCGTAATATTTCAGTAATAAATGATTTTTTAAGCATTTAACAATTCATGCTTTCCGAGAGTTCTATGACAAAGAATACTGATGGCACATACATGCGTATGTATTATTCATCTTCTGGATGATTTTGATCTGAAAAATCTTTGAGTCAGATCTGAATTTGTTTTGCATTCGAAAATTACTGTTTCGAAAGTGAGAACTCGTGGTAAAAATAATTTTGGCACCAGAGAATATTTTTGTATAATTATTTAAACGTGTACTATAGAGAAAATGATTATTAAATATGAATATTTTATTTCTCTGTAATTGTATAATAATATTTATTTTAATTCTGCCAGTTTTCTATTTGCGATCTTTTACGTAATCCGCCATATTCTTATTTAAACTATTCGTTTTCTGTCTGACTATCCTTTTAAGGAAACTTGTACGGTTTCTTAAAATTTTAATTAGTAAGTCACTAAAGGATTTTCGAATGAATCATTGATATTTTGTTCATGGCTTTATCTCGCGTATACCATTATACGAACAATTTTATTTAATGCAGATTGGATCCCTATGGTTTAGCCGGACAATGGCTCACCGACGTATTAAACTCTTCCGTGTACACTTACGAGGTGGCACCGGTCTTAACATTAATGGAGAAGACTGTAATTACGAAATTGCTAAGCATGTTTTACAAGGAAGAAAATGGTATTACTGTCGGGGACGGACTATTCAGCCCAGGAGGTTCTTTCTCTAATGGAATTGCTATTAATTTGGCCCGATTTTGGTACAGAAAGTCGGTACAAAGTGTAAGTAATTTTTATACGCAGTTATTTCAAAAGATCTTATTAAATAAAGAAACAAGGATTCTGCATACTTTTTAATCTTTGAAAAATCAATGTAACGTTTCCGAAAATTTTTGCAATGACATCCTATTGAAACCACAACTTTTAACGCGAAAGATCTTAAAAGTTATAATTCGTATACTTTAAATAATTACATTCTTTTTTTTTAAATATTAATTTTTAGACTTCCAAACATGACAGTATCATTTAATATACTTTACAAAAAAAGCATCTTCTGTTAAAAATTTTCGTATTACTACTAGTTAAAGAATTCACGAAATCTCTCTTAATACTAACGCTAACGATCGATCAAAATGATTGGATTTGATTTTATTATGTAAATTACGTAAATATATTTACTGAAAATTTGAAATGGTTCGTTTAAATCGTTATTCTAATTCTAATGTTAAGCGATGTATAATAAATATGTTTAAAATAATTTTTTTTATGCTGCATGCATTTTGAATATCAATTTTTCGAATATTAACACATCGTAACATATTCGTATGCCAGAGTACACGCATCCCATCTTCAAATTTGGTGCTGTTTACATCCGAAGACGCTCATTACTCGGTCTCAAAATGGGCAAACGTATGCGATGTGGAGGTGATTCTTATAAAAACCGACAATCTCGGTAGGATGGACGTCGGTGATTTAAAATCTAAGATAATCAAGGAGCAAGAGAAAGGAAACTATCCCTTTTTGGTTTCTGCAACTGCTGGTGAGTTCAAGAACGTTGTGAAATGATAAAAACTACAGTGTAAAACAATAATTCTTGCCTGCAGGAACAACCGTCTTGGGTGCCTTTGACCCATTAATCGAAATTGCTGACATTTGTCAGGAATTTAAAATGTGGATGCACGTGGATGCAGCCTGGGGAGGCGGTCTAATATTTAGTAAAAAATATAGTGTCCTTTTGCGAGGAATAGACAGAGCCGACTCCATTCTCTTCAATCCACATAAATTATTGGCTGTTCCTCAGCAATGCTCTGTGTTTCTGACCAAACATCCAAATATTTTAAAAGATGCACATTCCAAGCAAGCTTCTTACCTTTTTCAAAAAGACAAATTCTATCCCACAGATTTAGATGTTGGGGATAAGTACTTGCAGTGCGGACGCAGGCCAGATGTGTTGAAATTTTGGTTCATGTGGCAGGCTAAGGTAATCTGGTCCATCAACGAGTATATATTGAGATGATTTTTGCTTTTGCTTGCAAAGAATTTCTTGGCTTGCTTACAGCAGAAAATATTTTCTATGCAAGAAGGCCCTTTCTTTAAGCATCTTGCGCGCAATGTGCTCAGAACACAAGATAAGACTTACTCGCATGGCATGAAGGTTCTTCTGTCCCCCTTATTAATCTCTATGTGTCAACCACTTATGCAAATTTCTAGAAAACTAGCCTTGGTAGCACTTTTTTCCCCTGATCTTCCTTTAATTGTCCACCTTGTACTTTGAGGCTTAAGCTGCAGCTGCGGTGCATTCCGTACAAGTTAAGGGTCTGCATGCCATATTTCAAGTGTTTGCCAATATACTTATGAATACATTATCTTCCCCTGGTACGACTGAAGAATGTTCATACTCTACGTATTCAGTGGATTTTCAAGATCATAAAAGAAGCTCCTGCAATCCTTAAAAAGGTTTGCCGATAGCTGTGCTTACAGGCTTGGAACGTTCACAATGCTAAGTCACTCAAATATTTTCATGTAAAATAATTATGAACACTGTTTAGTTTGAAGTGGTGTGTTTTAAGTAGTATTCTATATTGTTTACATAAAGAAAATGTTCATAAGAGAACATTTCTTGCACGTATCAAACTACACAATTACTTCTTGCAGGTAATTCCTTGTTATTGAACACATTAAAACAGCTGAATGATAAATTAAAAAAAAACACGAATATTTAAAAGTTTAAAATACATTAACAATGTAATAAATAATTAAATAATCTGCACTAAGGGCACTAATTGTCACACAATGACAATTTTATTATTCAGCAATACGCTGCTTACCACTAAAACTCTTACAAGTTATACTGTAGTAAATTACGATTAGTTGAGTAAAAATATTGAGTATGTTATGACAGTGATTGCCAGAGAAAACAATGTTATCTCATAAAATTAAGAAATATTAGATTTGATTAATTCTATAAAGAGATATAGTACTCTTCCAGACTGTCACAATGACATTAAGATGTAATTTAATTAACGTAAAATACTTTTAATAATTTTCTATGATTATTAGCAATTATAAAAATGTACACTACTATTATCGTACAATTATTTATCGCGTTCTCATGGAACACTTTCATTTTAATATTTCAGTAACCTACAGACTGATGTTTCACACATTTTTATCAAAACAAACTGTAAACGAGTTACAACGCCTATTACACAATTTTAAGACAAAATCTCGATGCACACACAGCTTCTTCATACATTTCCTCCTCTTTCTTTTTATAATTGAATATTGGTTACGAATTATTATATCGTTATAATTTTATTTTAGGGTTCTTCAGGTTTTGAAAAGCATGTTGACCACTTGATGACACTCTCAGCTCTTTTTAAGGAAGAAGTAGAAACAAGGGAAGCGTTTGAATTAGTAACTGATTCATGTTTTATAAACGTTTGTTTTTGGTTTATACCGCCATCTTTGAGAGATCAGCATTCGTTGTACAATTATAAGGAAAGAATCAACGAAGTAAGTACGATAACACTTATGAGACGTTATTAAAAGCAAGAAGAATATTTTTCAAATTACATTATGGTCACTTCTTGCATAGTGAAAAATAAGCGACGCTATAAATTTAATGTGTAAAACGTTTAAATTGCATGTTCGTTCGTTCTGTTTAATGTCGAAAGAAATATTTCATATTTAGCATTACGTTGCTTCTCATTAGCATTTGTAAATTATACATTCAATTAAGTTTGATACTTTTTATACATATGTTTATAGTAACATCACAGACAAGGCATGTTAATAGTCCAATATATTTTTTATGTCGCATATTCGTGGTGCTCTGGAACCACATTATCAATTTCGTGTCGTGTTCGACGTTACCGATAACTCATGAATCTAAGCATATTAGTGAAAATCGAGTATCTTGTATACTCCATTTCTACTGCGAATATTTAATACGATTTACAGAGGAATAAATGCATAGGGCACGTCAAATTGTGTGTGTGTGTACTGCATAGAAGTCCGTAGTTGTAGAAAAAACTATAATATTAGATCGATTTGAAAAATTTTAAAAGCGCTACTCCCAAATTTGACAAAACTTGCACGATTGTAGAGGGAATTTATGAGTCGAACATAGATCGAATTCTGCAAGGATTTTTGAATGTTTGACTGGCATCGAAGGTAGAGCATGGTACTTTAATTTTTCGATTTAAAAAAAATCTTAAAAATTTTAAAAAGAATACGAGAGCACATGAAAAAATCAGCTGAATTTTATCGTCAGATCAAACGTAAGGAGTGAAAGGAAAATTCGAGATCGTATACTTTGTTTTTCGGAAAAGTGACATAGTGTTACAAGATGTTGGGAAAAGGTTTGATATCTTCGGAGACATTTATTTACAAATTCTTCATTGAAAATCTTCGAATATATTTGTTCTTACATCGAGAAGAATATTAACGTAAATTCTAAGCGATTAAATTCTAATTGGTCTTATCCATTACATGCCAGATACTATAATTCTAAGTTATGGTAACTTGTGAATTAATAATACCGATTGCCTAGGTCTCATTGTGAGAAGGTGCATAAGAGACCCGAAAGGGAGTCAGAAGGAATCCCGAATTCCTTCTGCCTCTCTTTGGTAGAACGATGACTTATAATCTTACAAACTAAGTTTCGCAGATATGTCAAGTAATCATTGCAAAGAGTGTGACTTGGGGAAGAAGTCTCCGATTCACGGGGGACCACAGGTGAATCAGACAGAAGGCTCTGATTATTTTAAAGAGCAAAACAAGAAGAAACCAGAGCTAAGACTCTGGTTTGAAAGTGATGCAACGCGTATGTTACAGTGAGAATCACTGTATTTCAAACTTTCGCAATAAACTCTCAACTTATCCAGAACACTAAGTAACTTTATTTGGAGTCAGCACAACATGTGGCAACAGAGGTTTTATACAACCGAACTATTGCTATGGGATTTCGGGGATCTGATATGCTACTGTGAGTTTAGACATTGGGGGTACAGAGTTTTAGGGGTAGTTTGAGTCACATGGACGACTCCGTATTTTGGAGATAATCGAGTAATAGGGATCACATCGTATTTTGGGTCTACCGATGAGGGAGTGTCGGGGGTACTGAGTCGTCAATGGACTTGGGCCCAGTGACAAGTCTGCAAGTCCTGAAACGACCAGCACCAGTACTCAACACTCCAACACTAAGAGCAATGGCCAAGAATAAACGTCCAGGTGATACCCTGAGTTCTCCTCATCTACCCGCTGCAAGTGGTAACCTTTGTGAACTATAATTTGGAGTATTTGTATAATGCGATACCTGTTTGTCACAAATATGTCCAGATTCATGAGTTATGTTGTGTGCGAAATTACTTAATATAGCAGTTGGCTGATCTCCTTCGGTTGAATCAGTATTGATATTTCAGATCATGATTAGTCTACTCATATACCTCGTCTGTGATAATATTTATGTAATATTAGAAAAGCATTTGCAAATGTTTTATATTTGCAAATTAGAATGTCTTCAATTCGTCAATTTTCTCTGCAGACGTCGAAGAATTATTTTTACGAATCGGTTCATTTTGTTTTACAATGAACAGAAAAAGAAATAGTTAAAGAATAAATAGTTTTTGTATACTTTAATGATTTCTGAAACTGTTATCTTGGCGATAGATATGGTAGGGACCAATATTAACGTCTGCGGATGATTATCATCTGTAGGTATCCTAAAATAATCGATGAATGATAACGCTATTTTATTAACAATCGGTATACGAAGTAGCGTGCACGATAGATTAATTCTTATTAGACAAACCTGGTACACCGGGTTTGAATAACTAATAAGCCCGAGTCATTAAGAAACTGGGGTCTTCAAATTATTATTTTTAATCAGGTTGCACCGAGATTAAAGGAGAAGATGATCAAAAGAGGCAGCTTAATGATTAACTACCAGCCCCTTCACGAGAAACCAAACTTCTTTCGATTTGTAACACAAAATTCAGGAGTGGACGTACAGGATATTCGTTACGTCTTCGACGAGTTAGAAAATCTTGGAGAAAACATGTGATCGTAACACGCATATGCGTCTCGACGTAAGAAAATTACTCAATAATTAATTATCAAAGAGTAATTGGAAAATTTTTGATCGTCTCGCTGAAATTTTTCTTTTTTGAAATTTTTCTTTTTGCACATCTGCATCGATAGCAATTAGACAACGAACTATATTTTGATGCCGATAAACGAAAAACGTATTAAGGGTCGAAAGATGAGTTCCATGTAATTTTCGCTGGCCTGGGCTCGGCCAAGTTTTACGCTTGGCACTAACAGCGGTTTTAATCAATTCTCGACGAAAGAAATAACGAATTCCAGCCACGAAAATCAATTCCTCTGGGTTAACTAGGCGAAACCTAGCTGGCAGTTGATCTGATTAGGGGGGAAGGGGGAAGTGGTCGGCACTAAATTTCTGATGCCAAGGTATCTGCGAAGTCAATTTGTGACTACGTTCGTCGCAGAGCCCGCGGCGTCGCGACGTACCCGACGACTAATCCTGGTACAACTGACAGCATATAGAGAAGCCCTATATATATCTATAGAACTGCGTTCGTCCTATGTAGAACATAATGATTTGTAACCGTTACTGTATCTCAATCTATCGCAAAATTAAGTCACCCGATCTTTTATTTTAAACGAATCGTCCCGAGAGACAAAAATTCGATCCTAGCCCACCCTTTAAATGCGTCGCGGTTCCTCGTGTTGCTTTACTTTTAACATTAACTAATTTGTCAAAAAGCGTATGCAAACTCTTACGCAGATTTTTCGGCGTTTCGTGTGTAGACTTTAGGACTTTAATGCAGAATAAAAATTGTGTAGATTATTTGCCAGTTACAGGAACAACGTACGAACTTTCAAATTCTTTGAGTAGTTTTGCATACCGATTTGTTATTTTGATAAGAAATAGATAAAATCCGCAATTTAGGTGTATATTGCAAGCATTATTACGCGGTAGCTGTATATTTTATTTTTTAAGTAATATTTTAATCAAATTGTGAAAGCAGGGTCGAGACGGAATGTTCGTGTCGAACTTTCATTTTGAATTGTCAATGGTAATCCTTTGCTTTCATGCATTTAGGGGATTGTTTGAGGAAATGGGATTACTTCGACACGTCCAGCGACTATGTAACACTTGCTACATTCTTGTGGCTTTTTAATACTTCATTGGTCAATCAAAGTGTTTCCCACAACGATGTACGAGTAAATAATTCGCTTTTCGAATTACGTTGTTTCTAGGCTGACGATCGCATTAGACGAATAACTTATTGGAAATGGTAGATCAATAAATAAATATTGTTTGTTGTAGCGAATTAATTAAATCACCATTGGTATTTGTACGTTCAATTATCGTTTATTTCTTGAACATTACATAAGTTACTGAAGCTTCTGTAGTTTGGCGATATCAATTAATATATCAACATATTTTATTATTATTGTTTAAAGAAGTTGCTTTATTTCTATAACTTGTCAGACACGACTAAATTTTGATTCTTGTATCGACTCCTTGCAGATGTGAAAGATGTATTTTTTCTTGACAATATATAAATTACAAAATGTAATAAAGTTAATTTCAAAGTGAAACGGTTATATAGTAAAAGGAGTACGAACGTAAATGAGCTGCGCCATTGTTTGAAATAGGTCTATCGTAGTTTCAACGATAGTTTTAGTGACCTGTATTGCGAATTAGCTATCTGTGACGCGTGTTAGGGTCGCAGTAGTAATCTTACGCACTAATAAAGCTTTCGTAGAATCTATTGTTCAGAAGTGCTCGTCTATATATACGTTATTGCCTATTTTTTACAAAATAAGGAAATCAATTGCAGGCTTATCAAACATTTTAATACTAAACTGCTGTAACGTTTTACACATTCGTTAAAGAAACAAATTCCTTTTCTGATCGTTTCTTTTATTTGTTATCACCGTGCGTACGGATTATATTTGTTACTATTACGTGCACAATAGACAATTTTAGTTAACTAGCTGAAAAATGGGAAAATATATAAACGTAATGTATTAATATTTACTATATAACATATTGTATCGACTAATATATTTTATTGTGGCGAATATTACAAAGAGATACAATCAAATACGAAGCTTCGACGTCCTACGAAAAATTTCGTTAAACACAAACGCAGTGCATACATGTAGTTCAATGCATCAATGCATAATCATAGAAAATTAAATGGTTCGATAACTTCATTAACACGTTAATGTCCCGCCATAAAGTCCCATGGGTTTTAGTTTAAAAGGTATTTTTATCACTGGAATTTGCATTTTAGTTATCGGGCCGGCACGTGTTAATGAAACAGTTAATATTTAATTGCCGATATCGCCAAATCCGACGAACAATTCGGGTACACGCGAACGTATAATTAATTATAAAAACACATCCGACGATTATCATGAGATCATGTTTTGCAATGACCTATAAACTGCAGACAGAAACGATCCTCCATTAACATAACACGGTCACAAATCTGCTTCTGCTAATGCCACTACTATCACGTGCACCCTTTATTTCCACACTCATAGAAAATAGCGAAATCGAATCACTTGCGTATATTTCATCCCCGAGATTTAAACACGCTTGGAAAATTAATTTTGCATATACGAATACGTAAATCGGCGAACGTTTTACGCTTTCTGCGTCAATCTTTAAAAATTTATTTTAAGACTTGGACGAAATGATTAATTCTCGAATCGCATTCTTCGCGATTTCTCCTATTATTTTTACCAATGTCATAGAAAATATTAAAATTGCGTTGCACGTTCGATGTTTAAGGCTTAAAAGCAATCTTAAAATCAATAAAAATGTCCAAATACAAATTCATGGTATTTTATGCACTCTACAAAACATGCATTACATCTTGAACATGTTATTTTACCTAATGTGCACGTAGACAGGCTTTCGAAACGTTTTTTGTAAAGGCACAATGCGAAATTAGCTTAAGGGCCGAGAAATCTATGGTAAAGCTACGGATCAATAAATTTATGAAATTTTGTTCGAAGCACTTTTCGAGCATGCCGATTACGATCAGTCGCATTCTGTGATAAATATGCAAATATTCTTCGTTGTACAGGTCTTGAACATGTTTTCTTTATCGTATTAAGATGGGGTGTGCGAGAAACCCTTTACAGGGAACTGTGCTTGTGTGCTACGTTCCTGTCCCCGAGTCACTGCTAGGGGTGCTTGCCCTGCAGATGAACTTAGACAGTAGGTTGCTACCGTGAAAGACGGTGTTAACGTCGATAGCTACCATTCGTACCGTTCAGTAACCCGAATGTCAGTCGATATCTGTAAATTCGATGGCCAGGATGAGCAAGGTCTTCCAATTCACGTGTCTCAGGTACGTTCTTTTTTCTCTGTTTTCCACGACCATCCCTCAGGATGCTTTAACGTTCACGCGAGTGGAGAATGTTTAAAAAAAAATAATAATAATACTCGATCCTACATTTAATCGGGCAACATTGAATTTTTTTTTTCTCACTTTTTCCTGGTTTCTCCCATTTGCACGCCATTGGGCATCGCGAAACATTTCGAATTCAAGAGTTTCGACAGCTCTGCTAGAACTGTTTTTGAACAATTTCGAATATTTTATTGGCAGCATTATTCGCCGACGTTATCTGCCGTCCGCGTACCTATCGATGTAAATATAATTTTAATAGAAAGCGATGAATATATTACAACAAATCGATCGTTCCTACTGCAATGAGGATAAAAGTTGTATTCCGTGGTAAGAATATCGATCGAAGGCTTGTATACTACTGTTTAGGAGCGCTTTAATCCTTTGTCGGTTGAACAGTTAGATTTCGACAGGAAATACGATGTTTTCGGTAACTCTGCGTTCTTTGTTCATTCAGTTATTGGTGTTAGATTTTACGGTTTTTATTTTTCCACGAACGAATTGATCGATATCCCGTACGTTGCCAAGACATCGATGCTGGTCTTCGTCGTTCTTTTATTTTTTCGGAAGCAATCTAGCAAATTATCAAGTTGAGCCCGGATTTTCGGTGAAAGCTCGGAAACAAACTTCGATTCTGTGGAACTTTCGAGCAAAATGAAACGATGGATATTAAGGATCGCGGAAACGTCCTGCGAAAAATCTGTTTGTTCCTCCGGTCGACTGCAGTGGGTTCTTTAAAGTTCATAGTTTGACTTGCGTCTCGATCATTATTACAACATTTTGTGTGGAGAATAATATATTATTTAAACTCGTTTTATTTGTTGACATCGTTGAAAAGTTACATGGTTTAACTAGCAGACACTTTCGCTTGTTACGTTCTAATGTCACCAACGAAGACTTTCTCGAAAAGTATTTTGCACTTTTTAAGAGAAATTTGATTTCTTTAAATTGCTTCATTCGTGGATCACTTCGAACGTAGATTCAGTTTTTGAAATTGCTTTTCAATCATCCTCGATCCGCTAAGTGTTTAAACAATCACAACCGATGGTTTGTACACTGTTTAACGCACTCTAAATAGTTGCTTTGTGTTTGTGTAAATGTTATTCTTGTAGTTTGATTGAAATAATTCAGTGGATAATTTCTTTACTCTTTAAAGAACGTTGGACTCGTGGAAACGTATCGATACGTTATGGAAGATGCGGCAGGTAATTAATTTTATTACTAAGCTTTTTGCATTTGCATAATCGTTTATTGTATTTATACTTCTTGGCCAATTATGCGTGTACACGTTAATAGTTATTGAAATGCATTTAACGTTGACTCTTAACGTATCAAAATCTTAATTTACTTCTCCTTTAAGTGGTTTTTGCAAGTGATGTTGTAAGCAATTTTTAACATTGCAATTGTTTAAAAACAACAACTGATAAACACTTGGACTTTTATAAATTTATAGTTACACCAAATTTATAAATTTTAAATAATTAATTACTCCTGAAGAAAAATGATAAACCAAGAACTGTAAATTTATAGATATTGTATTTTCTTTTTTTTTCTATAAAAGAATTCTAGAATTCTTGCATATTTTTTAAATGTTTTCGTAAACGGAAAAGTGATTAGTTTAGCATTACAAAGTATTGATAAATTGAAAAGGCAACAATTATCTCAATAAAACGTTTTATTTGTCTTTCTCCGATTTCTTTTCTAGATCCTCGGGTAGCGGACTGGTTCTTAATGGGTAGCCCAGTTCCATTGTTAGGAATTATATCCCTTTACCTCGCGTTTGTTCTTCGTCTCGGTCCACTTTATATGAAGAACCGAAAGCCGTTCAACTTGAATAAGCTCATGATATTTTATAACATTTTTATGGCGACCGCAAGCGCTGCTGTATTTTATGGGGTAAGAATGGGAAGAATTTCCTATCAGTTTAATTATTAAAAACAGCAGTTCAGACTATTGTGCTTCTTGGAGAAATCTACGGAATATTTATGGTCAAAGAGACATCACAAAGTGCACTTAATTCAAATAAAAATTATGTAATCGAATAAAAATATTTCAATCTTCGAGTGTAACGCAAAAATTTAATTTCATTAAAATTAATAATATTTTATAAAATTCTCTGCTAAAAAATTCGGATACTATTATCATTGTACTCGTAAATTTGCTAATAATTTTCTAAAATATTTTTATACTTCACATTTCAAAAACACAACGTAGAGAATATTTTTAACGAGTGCAGTTTAATTTTGTAACTTATTATTGACTTAACGTTTGAAGTAGTTTCCGTTCGATTCAAAATTTCAAACGGCTATTTAAATATTCTACGCGATAAACAATTTTGTTTTCAACCGCAAAACTAATTCCATTAAAAACAGTTTCGCACGTGCACGGAAAATATAAAACCTTCATTAAAATTCTCTAAACAGAATAAAGTTATAGAGGACAGGAAATCCACGGATGCAACATAAATACGAGATCCCGAGGAAATTACGATTAACGAAAAATTTCAATTTTTTTTTAAATAAAATTTATAAAAACATTTGATTCTCCGATTTCGTTCGATGTTTGCACAAAAGGTTAATCAAGTTTTCTGATTCGACCGTGAATCGTATTTTTCCCAAATGTAAAATGTTTAATATTGACGCGGTACGTTTTTGCAATAAAAGTTGTGTCGATTCTGTGACAAAATAACGCGGTACAGTCTCTCAACGAATTACATTCGTTTTATCAATTATCGTACTAAACCATTGAAAATCAAATTTTCAGCTTCTTACGTCTGGCTTCACCACGAAATTCTCTTTAGGATGCGAAATTCATGTTGTTTCGCACGATCCTGAGTCATATCGTGTAAGTTGTTTTACCATCGCCAAACAAGTATGTAATATACGATACAATAATCGCATAAATGAGATACCTGTCGTTTCTGTTAGATGGCACGATGGATATGGAGGCTTTTGATATTGAAGCTGTTCGAGCTGGGCGACACAATAATCTTCATTCTGAGAAAGAAGTTCAATCAGGCGACCTTTCTTCATGTCTATCATCACACGTCCACCGTTCTTCTCTCTTGGATAACGTGCAAATTTGTACCAGGTACATCTGCACATCATTTATGAATTCATCATACTCCTTGAAAAATTATACAAATAATGCACAGGCTCCGGATTTTGTGTATGCACAATATAAATGAATACTTAAAACACAAACTAAAAATTTTCATATTACTGGTAGATTATTTCCAAGCTACTAAAATAATCAACCCTTTAGACTCGAATTGTGACTACGAAGTACCAGTAAAAATTTATTAACGTGCAAAATTGTACTAGGTACATCTGCACGTCATTTATGAATTCATCATACTTCTTAAAAAATTATACAAATAATGCACAGGCTCCGGATTTTGTGCATGCACGACATAAACGAATAGTTGAAACACAAACTAAACATTTTTATATTGGTAGTAGATTATTTCCAAGCTACTAAAATAATCACCCCTTAAGACTCGAATTATTTAAATTATTAAATTTGTCTGAATTCCACAAATTGCTAAAACCTTAACTGAGAAAGAAGATGCATACAAGGAACAAATACTTTAGGTTGAATTTCGAGTTAAAATTACTTGGAGTGCAAAGAGTTAAAGAAGAAACTAATTAAAAACTATAAAACTACAGACAAAGGGTTAAGTAGAATTGATTTCTTACGATTAACACAGTCAAAAGGGAAATTACATAAACATTGATATCTTCCCTTAATAATTTTACGAAAATTTTTATTTTGCGGTCAAGATTCTGGCAGTATAATAACGCGTTAAGGTAGCTTCTAGGGCAAAAGGGTTGTCGTAATCGAGATATTTCTTCATCCGCGAATTTCGAAAATTCCCTTCGATCGGAGTATTAAACTTGTGTTACAGGCGGTATGTGGACGTTCCCGATTATGCCGAACTGCATAGTGCACGTGATTATGTACTCGTACTATCTCCTTGCCAGCTTCGGCCCGGAGATGCAAAAGAGGATCGCGCCTTGGAAACAATACATTACAGGATTACAAATGGTACGTTTCCATTTTGTATCTGACTTGACTATCTGCCGTGGCACCGCGCGGTGCATCGCGCGGTGCATCGCCCGGAATGCATATATATATATTGTCGTGTGCTGTTCGTTGCGCTGACTGAATTGCCGTGCTGGGAGCGTTATTCGCTCATTTCACCACGCACAAGCCTCCCGGTATCGCGTAATCGTAAAATTACATTCCGTCGCCGTGGTAGCATTTTTTTCGGCCCCTCAAAAAGTGGAATTGTTATTGACATTTGGACCTGGGAAATACGGTTAAAGGAAATTAATCTTGACCAATAACGCGTCGCGATGAGAAACAACAGCGTTTGCGAATGGCTTGTCACCGAAACGAAGTTGCGGCCGCGTTCTGTTGACGAATTACGCTGTCGTTATTCTGTCACAACGATTTTTGCCACAAGCTATCGGCATTCGCTCGGAGAACGCATATTTTCCGGCGCGACTATCTTTCGCTAAACTTTTTTTAATCTTTCTTCACTTTAAAATTGCACATTATGCAATTAATCGCTGCGTTTCTCGTCTTCATATATTTTTCCGTAATTGTTATATACTACCCCTGGCAACAATTATTATTATTATTTCTCGTTACAATTGATCATAGTTGCAATGCAAACAATTTTTTCATTTGCGATTAAGAGAAGAGCAAGGGTGAAAGTTAAGATCTTTAAGGGAGGGTTTAATGGTTTTCGAGTATTTGAAAAATTTTTGTAATAATTTTAGAAATACTAAAATGTAATCCTATTTAAACATTTTTATACTTTTCACGTGGAGGCAGCCAGTCTTTTATTTTACACTTGGCAAAAACAGAAAATAGTTCACCGTTTTATTAAAATTTTCATATTTGTATAATATCTATGCGATACTTTTTCCATATTTAATATGGGTCTAAATAATTCGTTGAACGTTCGTGTTCACGGTTTTGACCGGACATTTTCCGCCACGGATAGTATTCCACGCTGGTTCTGCGCATTTTTCACGTTGTTTGCGCAGAACGTTCACATTCAAAATTGTATAACTTAATTTTTCCAAAAAATATATCGATCCGAACAAGAGACAAATATTCAATAAGTTCCACGTAGCCGATGGTTATAGCTGCAATAAAATTGTTCTTTATGTTTCTATTGGTTTACAAAGAGTTGTAGATGGAACACATGTAGCCGTAAAATAGAAATGTCAGAAGGGACACAAAAATAATATTTTATTTCGGAGAGACATCGAGACAACGAGAATAAATCAGATTTTCAAAACAATCCGTTCTCGTAGATTCGAAACTACTATTTCGAGATTGCTTGCTATAATTTGGTCGACGAATCGCCTGCTGCTTTTAAAATTATGCATCCTAACTGTTCAGAACGAAGCCACTCAAAATCGACCTTCTAATTTATCCTCATAGAGCAAACGACATTTTTCTTTCAAAAACTATATCCGTCTGTATAAATTCATAATTTTGCAATTTATCTTTTCATTTTCTTTGTAATTTACTTCTTTATTTATTTAATCTATTTCTATTTATGGAAACTTGTGTTTAAATTGAAGTGCAATTTTTGTATCCATGTAATTTGTTCCAGTAAATTTTGTTGAATGCACCTTACGAAATGGAACTTAATAAATTAATGGAGGTGGAGGAAATTAAAGTACACCAAGCAGAATATACAAAATAAGTCGAGTATAAGCAGGAGATATAATTGGTTGGTTACGACGAAACGTATCAGAAAATTACTATCTAATAGCACGCGTATTCGCTGCATTTTCAAACTCGATTTTCTCGAAAACGAAGCTCCGGATGGAAAAACCTTACACCAAAATTTTCTATTATTTTCTTTCGTGTGTACAATCATTTCCTGTCCGGTTGACAGACTGGTCGACCCACCATATATAATAACTGTTGCAAAACATTTTGACACTGCCATTTTTAATATGTGCAACCATATTGCGCCGGCTAAAAAGTCTTTCCACGTTCTTTTTAGTGCATAGACGATATTACGTTCGAACGTGTGAAAAATGTCACGATATAATACTAAATTGGACAAACTTCTTCATTATATCTCAATGGATCATTAAACAAATTCTTCGTTCAAACAATTTCCTTCACTCTTCACCGCGGCTGCCCGCACCCATGCAAAATACTTGTAATTTCAAATTTACAAATTCGTTTAATCCTTCGCGGTGCAGTATTTATATATGTTGCACGAATTTGGATACGTACAATCTACTGTCTATTCGTAGAAGAGACAAAAGCGTATCGTAGTGTTTCGACAAATCTAAAAAATTCGACAGACGAGACGAAAATGGCTGCTCGAAGGAAACAAGTGGAAACGAGAGCAACATTGTCCACAGGACGACACGCTTATTAAGTTCTCCTCGTTGCATGCGAGAGTGACACTTCACTGTGTCGCGTTCCTCTTCCGGTCGTCCCACTTTGCACGGTGTAAACGCTATGCTAGAAATTAAACGTCCACGTAACCCGATAAATCGTTCCGTCGATATCTCGCCAGGAATAAAAGTTCTCGGCTGACGGATTATTTAATTAAAAACCGTTGTCGTTCGTCCGGATCCACCCCCGTCGCGGCTCTTTCGCCGCCCTCCCGCGCTCCAGCATTTCATCACCCTGCTGTTCCTCCGAGGACTCGAGGCCGAAATCGAATCGGGGACGACACGTATAATTTTCCATCCGGCCACTTACGAGCTCTTCAGACCTTCGTCAAAACCCGGTTATCGAGTCAGGAGGGACGATTCGCGAATATGACCTAATATTCGCATTCCGGGACAAGTGCTCGCACCGCTCGCGCTTTCGCATCTCTATCTCTCTTTCTCTTTCTCTCGTCTCTCT
Organism: Agapostemon virescens; assembly: GCA_028453745.1. Taxonomy (NCBI): domain Eukaryota; kingdom Metazoa; phylum Arthropoda; class Insecta; order Hymenoptera; family Halictidae; genus Agapostemon; species Agapostemon virescens. The sequence goes on from CM052083.1 coordinate 6,616,749, forward strand.
CTCTCTCCCTCTCTTGGTAACATATTGCGTCTTTTGTACAGTGATTCAATATCCAAACATTGAACCGCGCCCCTTATGCCGAGCAGTTTTGCTTTGTCGAGTACAAAGGTCCGCGACGAGACGCGAGGGAAATTGTTTGAACGACGAATTCTTTCAGCAAAGCGAGCCACGAAATTAGAATAATTTTTTAAACATTCAATCAGACGACTTGAATTTTCTTCGAGGCACTGAGAGATGTCAAAATGAATCGACATTGCTTAGGATATTTTATTAACCTCTTAGGCACTGCTGAATTTTGCGCGGGGCTGTTTCTCTGTACGGCAGAGTTCAACGAGAATTACGTGTAATTGATACAGCACTGCAATGTGTGACGGATAATGCTGTTCTCTATACAACTACATTGGAATAAAGTGTTTGATCATAAAATTATGATTTTTCTTAAAGACATGATACACGTATGTTGACTTTAACAATTTACTTTAATAATTAATAATACAATTGAGTGGCGCGTCGTTCAGAAAAATGGCGTCCGCGAAAGTCACTATAGTGGCGCATTGTGCCTAAGAGATTAAGTTATATCGTAATGGATATAACAAATTTAATGATTAAATGAGATTCGCTAGTTTTCGCAGTCTAATAAAATTACTTTTCGAACCTCTCACTAAGTAATAACTTTAAAATTTATTTAACTAACAACCAAAGCGACTGTTTCATATTACTTTATAAAAATAACGAGAATTCGTCTATCCAAGTTTTATAAAAGAAAGAAATTAATCTGGTGATCTATTCCTCATGGAGGCATCTTTGCAAATCCAATAATCGCAAATAAAAAATATTACGACGCTTCATTTTGAACTGAAGCTAGTATTAATATAAGAAGCAGATTTTATTTGCTAGTAGAAAATATTTTTAATTATTAGTAACATTAATGTGTAACGTTAAGGAAGATCCATCAAATATCTAGCGTTATATTTTGTAGCAATTGTGCGAGGGGAGTTAAGTTGTGATTGATAGAGGGACTGTAGATGAAACAAAAATTAGACTATTCGACATCAAAAAGATCTTTAATAGTCACAGCTCGATGAACCGCAAGCCTCCGATATTTGTAGAACTTCCAGCTGACTGAAACAAAGAACAACACGACAACATTTACTGAATATGTATCTTTCTGTGGTTGCAGATCCAATTCGTTATCATGATAGGCCACACATGTCAAACTTTGTTCCCCTCTTGCGAGCCAAATCGAAAACCAGTGGCGTACATCTACATGTCACAAATCCTCACGATGTTTTACATGTTCTGCGACTATTATAAGAAATCGTATCTCAGAAAAAAGACGGAGTAACTAATTTATTGATCCGTGAGCTCCGAGGTAAGTTATTTTTAATGACTTCGCATTTAAATTTCTGTGCTCGTGTTAAAAACTGTCTAATTCCCTTTGGAGAAACCGGGAAAGTATGTTTCATTATTCATTCTCGCGAACGAATGAAATACGTGCATGCATTTTTATTTCTGATGAAATCTGAAGTTGCAACTGGAACGCAGAGTGCACTGATCAAATGACATTTTTGCAGGAAAATTTCTAGTTAAATCGGTTAACTTCTTCGGTGCACTGTTGGTTATTTACAATCCATACGCAGACGTGTAGCCATTATTTGTGTAAGATTTTATTCACACGTTACCATCAAAATTAAATGGATCCGACCGTACTATTTGTTCCATCGAGTTAAGCAAATTTATTTAACGGAAAAAATATTATACTGTTTCGATAAATCGATTACGATTATATGGAAATAATGTTACAATTCACTTGCTGCATTTTACTCGTAATTCGGTGTAAATATTTTTGTTATTGTCACCAGCGTTTTGCAATTATGGCGTACAATCTGGGTATTTTAGTATTTTCATATAAATCAGAAGAATGTGCTTGTTTCGAAATATTGATGATTTGCTGTTGAAAAATATTGCGTTTAAACGAATGGAAATGTTTGTAATACAATGATATTACTTCACTATTCATTTATTTAGAGATCATTTTAGAAATAGCATTCGAACTATTCATTCGTAAGTGTTCGAATTTAATTGAATATTTAGATCAAAAAAACGATACCAATTTAACCAATACATTTTTTATAGGTCTAATAATTTCAATGTAGTCAGATAAAACTCAATTGCACTTCTCAAACGAGAGATCATACACAATTTGTTAATAATACGTAGTAAATTATCAATATTTAAAAAGCAGCACATTATTTTCATTTCTGATAAAATTCAAAAACTTCAAAAAAGAAAATTTAATGTATTAATACTTTTTTCATCCACTGTAGTTAACCCTAGAACAGCTTTTCATTTCTCTGCATTAAAAAAATTCTTTTTTCATTGTTCTCTGAACAAATTCCCTATAAAATTATGACTATACTACACAATTTCTATTTAACACGTTGACTGCTCCACAAATTTCGTGTTTATTGCTTATTCCCTTCGCATAAACGATCAGAGTTGTTAATAATCATTGGAACATGGATCTGATGCATTTCGAAATTCTGAAAAATAACAGATATACCAAAAGAATTGAATATCAATATATCTGGTAGTAATAAATATATACAATTTAAAATTGCAGATACATCAAAATAATTTTAAATCAATGCGTTTGTTTAATAATTATTAGAGTACGGGTCCGATGCATTTCGGGTAAAACTGAGTATCTGCAAATTAAAATGGCAGACAGTCTAAACGAATTTAAAATCAATGGGTTTGTTTAATAATTATTATAGTACAAGTCCTATGAATTTCGGATAAAAATGAGTATCTGTAAATTAAATTGTCAGACAGTCTAAACGAATTTAAAATCAATTTGTTTGTTTAATAATTATTAGAATATGGATCCAATTCGTATCTGGTAAAAACGAGTACGTGAAATTTAAAATAACGGACGCACTAAAACAATTAAAACACGTATCTTTTTCAGCTAATTAAAATGGTTAGAGAAAGAATTTTCCGCTCGACTCCTGTTAATTGAAATCGATGCAAACAATTTTTATTTCGCATAAATATCCGCGGTGTAATAATTATTATCGATAACGTGATAACATAGCACAGCACCTTACGTCGTAATTTAATTAATTTCAAAACGAGTAAATTAATGTTCAATGCCACTAATCGTAAAGCAATCGTTAATAAGCGAAATCAATACCGTCGGTCACCGGTGACCGGTGGAGCAGCTAACGTGTTCCAACGAAATCGATAAAAATGTATACGTTGTTTCAACAGTCCACGATATTTATTTTCGCTTCTGCACTCTAAATGAAAATTCGGCGAAGTTTCTGGTAACCGCAGACCGTTGTTCCAGGGTTAAATTTCACCGCGATTAACACCCGCCAACTCCGCGATGATTAATTTTATTGAAATAAGCACCTTTTGTCGGCAGGTCATTTCGGTAAGAATAACGACGGTCCGCACAAAGGCCGTAAAAAAATCGTAGATTCCAGCTTTTGTCGCCATCTCTTCATTAGCTCTTCCGCCCTCGAAAGCCAGCACGCGTGTTCGCATAACGATAATTCTCTGGAGAGGAGAGAGAGAGAGAGAGAGAGAGAGAGAGAACGAGAAATAAAAAGAAAAAGCAAAAACAAAAAAGAGAAATAAAGAAAGGAGCATTGTCGAATGAAACGATCGTGTGTATGCGAGCAGTTACGCGTCTTCCGATGCATCGTGCGTGGATGAAATGCACTTATACATAGAATGATATCTATCGTGGGCTCGAGGAAACCATTCCATGATACGAGGATAAAATTTGTGTTTCCAAGTCAGCTTACGTTTTGTTCGCGGGGAATGCTTTTAGCCGAATGCTCACCTTTTTTTCTCCTCCTCTCTTCTTACTTTTCCATCTTTCTTTCTCCCGGCGTCCCCCGCGTCCCGTGGATCGAAGCGCATCACATTTTGTTTCATGTGTAATATCGACAACAAGGCGTGGGGCGACGCGCGAGACCTGCCACGACCTGGATTTTCCGAAAATCCAACAGATTCCCGTCCGATTCTGAAGCCACGGATTTTCATTTTAGCACTGTGCATCTGGGAGTCGACTTCCCTTTACGCGCGTCTGCGAGAAGCCAGAGAGAGAGAGAGAGAGAGAGAGAGATCCGCCGAAGAGAAACGCATCTAAAATGGAAATTATTAAATTAATTAAAAAAAAAAAAAACGAAAGAAACGTTCGAGCGGAGATCCTAATGGGAATTTGGCCATTTGTCTCGCCAGGGATCGAAAGACGCCGATTAACTTTTCGTTTGTAAAAGCTGTATTCAATTTGTAATGTTTCGTTTCAACGCTTTCAGCGCCGCGTGGTTTTGTAAAATTATTTGTGGACACACAAGTGCCTATGGGAACGTCTTCGAGACGTGTTTTCATCGAGCAGGTATTTTAGAACCTGCGTCGTAAATGTTTCCTGGAAACAAATGATTTTAGGATTATTTAGAATTTATCACAGAACGTTTCCTGAGAGAAACACACAGTCGAGCTTTTCGAACTATGAATTATCGTATCTATTAGAAGTATCGATTTAACTGGAACAATCGATATCGTCGCAGTACTGTCCATTAACGTACGTTTTTAATATTTATGAACTTATTTTTTAAGTTACATAAATTTTTTAAAAAATATTCGATCCCTGGTTTCGACACGATGTCGCTAATCGAGGACATTGTGCATTAACGATGGACGCTCTAATTTCAGATTGTTTTTTAGAAAATTATTTGTCGACCGAGTCGTGGATAACGTTCGAAGCAATTGAAACGAAATGGGAATAGCAAGGGTATGTTTCTCATTTTTCAAGTAACGGTTACTAGAATCAATAATGAATTCAAACAAATGGATCGTTAATAATCTTCGACCGGAGAAAATGAATGGTATTTGCGACTCGGACCGACGACCGAGTGAATTATTCAAGGAGGAAGTGTGTCTTCCTCAAGGAGGAATGTTTTTTATAGAACAATTATGCTACGTGTAGTATTCACATTTTCTTATGTTCCAGCTGTGTTTGTACATTTTTATATAAATAATCGTCACGGATGATTTGTTGTAAATCTTCGGTTAAATCGCATTTAACAGTACATTAACGAATATTACGATAGACAGATATCAGCTATGTAATCCATGTCAATAGGTATTTAAGAAAGGTTAGCTGAAACGATATAAAATATGTAATGTGCAATACGGTAAGTGAACTACGTAGTTTTTTAATAATTTAAAAAAAAAATCGTGTGGAAATACTAATTTCTTGAACTAGAGTGTCAAGATTAACGATGTACGGAGGCCTACCTTCGCGTGAGAAGAACAGCACTACGTATTACAAAATCTGAAAGACATTATTCAGCATCCTATCATTAGATATTAAATTTGACGAGCTTACAGGTAAGAACGGTTTACTGTCTTGTCGCGTGAACGCAAGTAAACTCATTGAAGCTTGTTAAAATTGTGAAATCATTTGTGGCCAGATGTTACCATCGTGTCACGTGCTTTTAAAAATTACCACGAATAAAATTACTCGTTTCGGTAGAATAAGAAAGCAGATAAATATATTTAGAAATTGTCTATTAACGCTTTGTCCATGTTTAAAAATAGATTTGTACATTAACATATTCGTTGCACTATATTTAGTTAAGATAATAGAAAAGAGAATAAATATTTTCAAATAAATTTTATCAATATTAAAATCTTATTTATAATATTGTTAAATAAATTTCTTTGATTTTGTGGAATTTTTCGAGTTATTGATTGAGCATTAATATATTCGTTGCACTATATTTAGTTAAGATCCGGAGAATAGAAAGGGGTTGAAGGATAACTTCGTGTTGTACACTTTAAGTTTTCAATTGTTGATTCGTTGAATAAATTTCTTTGATTTTATGGAATTTTTCAAGTTATTGATCGAGCAGTTGAAGTGTTAATCTGATCAAAGTATTGCACAGAAAATCTATTTGGCGAGAAAGAAACATTGAAATTGTAGAATGAAATCGTTTCGTATGCGGTTTCACTTTTTGAAAATCGTTTGTTGTAATATTGTGTAATTTATTTGTTTCTCGCATATAATCACGAACGTTCACGCAACGTGGCAGTAATCCCACTTTACGAGTATTACAGTAGGCAATGTGTGAGCGTAGTAGAAGCGAAGCTTTCTAAGGTTAACCAATAAGAAATTGTTTATTACAGTTACTATTATAGATTACCAATTTATTCGTCACAAATATTTTATACATGTATTAGACTTACAAACCGAAATGTTTGTAATAAATATTATTAAATTATGCTTTGAATGTATTGCTGCATACAACAATTACCTTTTACACGTTCATTCCCTATATCGGTTTCCGCTATTTGTAATCACGTAGCTTCCGGTTCGCCGTGTTAAATATTTTTGATATTTCCTATCTTCGACTAACAATTCCAGAGGAGAGTTATACGCCTTCAAAATTCATAAAATACAAATAATAAAGTACAATGGGAATTTCTGTCAAAATTTTAATATATTAAATTTCACCAGCACATTCATTTCCATTAAATAAAAGAAAGCACCCCTGTTCATACTGCCAAAACAATTTTTCCCCGGTTTATTAAATATCCGATATTCGTTTCAAACATTTTTATCAAATTCCTTACTTTTTGTTGCAACAGTTACAGTACCGGAAGAGTATTCCTCTAATAATCAAGGAGACGGGGACGGAAGATGGTCGAGCGGAGACGCCGTTTTCGGAAAAAAAGGAGGGGACGAGGATTCAATTAAAAAATTCAATTAAAAAAATTCTGGTTCTTTAATGAAAGTTTATTTTGTCGGGGCAACGAAAATTCTCACACTCCGTGGTTGCGTGGCAGCCTATCCCGAAAGCCGAGCAGAGAAAGTCATGGTGGAGCGGAGGGTCACGGCTCGGACGAAATTACAGGATAAATAAACCTGACGTTAATAAAGTCTTATCGGCATGCAACCATGCGTGTCTACTTTAAGCCACGGACGCACTAATCCTCTATGCTAATTTCGGTTGGCCAGGAAAACGGCGGCTCTAATACCACCCTTTCGGACACGCGTACCAAAGAGAGTGGGGCGCGGTCACTATGCAGAAGATCACCGTTTTGTGCATGGATGTCTGCAAAAACGGATATACATTCAAATTCCGCGCTTCGAGACAACACCCGTAATTATTCGAACGATTTCACACGCGCAATTGTCGCAACGTCTTCCTCCGAAAAATAACAGGCTTCTGATTCAGCAACTTCTTAAACGTTTTGAGATCACAGTTTGGTCCAAATATGACTCTCGTTTTTCACAATAAGTCGTTTTTATTCTGTCATTCAGTGGTGGTACATGTGCAGTAGCACGCCTAATTATTCATATAATTTTAAACGCTCTAAATGTATAGTAGTTCGATTAGGAAATACCGGCTTCTGGTCGATGAACTTTTTAATCATGTCGAAATCACAGTTGGGTCCAAATACGACCCTCGTTCTCCAGAATAGGCCATTTTTATTCTGACATTCAGTGATGGTGTACGTGCACTAGCACGCCTAATTATTCGAATAATTGTAGACGTTCTAAGAGCACGTTTAGGAAATGACAGGTTTCTGGTCGAGGAATTTTTTAATCGTTTTAAGCTCATAACGTGTTTCAAATATAACTCTCAATGTTCACATAAAAAAATAAGTGCCGCCATTTCGTTCCGAATCAATATTTCACAAAACTGAACGATTAATAACTACGCTCGTCTACTAAAGAAACATTTTTTCTTTTATTCCAGATAATTTGTATCTCAGAAAATGTTCCTCCCAGAAATAAACGTATGCTTTTTGTCTGTAAACTGCGAAAGGAACGTTTAATCGACTGTTTACGGGCGTGCAGCGCGTCTGAAAATGCGTGGAAATGCGATTGCTAAAAATATTTAGCCTGATAAAAATTGTAGGAATTTTAGTATCGCAGTGCCGTGTCAAAGACTCAAACCTGGACGTTTACATTCGTCGTTCGGTCTGTTCAAGCAGGCTCCTTTGTGCGGCATAAAATAGAGGCTAGCAGCGGGGAAACGGCAACTATTCTCTTAAAAAATTTGCGACATTGGTCGTGGGGCTGGGAAACAGTGTCGGGCACGGGCGACGGAACTATAATGGACACCGGCGGAAAATTCAAATTTTCGACCAATAAGAAACGGGCGCAGTTTTCCAGGGCGCACAGCGCAATTCCGCCGTTCCCCGGGTTCGTTGCGGCAGAATTTATATTCTTGCGAAATATGTCGCGGTTTACGAGGGCGAGCTTCACAAACTCGGGCTCTTTTGAATTTTTAAATTTGGAACGCGAGCCTTGGTATTTCCCGTTCTTTCCGTGCTTCGCGTTCAATAGGGCACCTTTTTGATTATTGTGATTCCGAAATACTATGGCGGCGTGAGCCCGGCGACGTACAACCCCGGGTCGACGACAAGTCGAGCCACTGAACCTCTGACGGTTTTTTTTCCGAGCGAGAGAACACGTTAACAATCAGGAAATTCTCGTTGCGTGAAAACGAGAAAGTTCATTGGTGTTGGCTCGTGTTTATTTCCGCGGAGAACGAGGCCCGAACGAATTTCCGTCGTCGTTTCAGCACGGCGAAACCGAAAATACCGGATGGAGGAAACGGGCCCTTCGTTATCGGTCAGAATATTTTTGCGGAACGCTGTCCGAGTCGAGCGATTCTTCAAGTGCCGGATACAGCTTCCAAAATAACGAGGAAATTGTACCGAACCAAATACGAAATTGCTTAAACTTGGATCTATGGAAACCGAATTTTACATTTCCATTATAAACACTGATAAAAATCGGGTCCTTCGTTTCTTCCACCAATATTCCGAGCAACGGTTATTAAAAATTTCTTTTTTTTTATGTTAATTGGTAAATTAATCGTTCTAACATCTAAAGAAATCTGTACGATTTTAAAACAGCTACTAGTTTCTAAAGGATGTCCATTTTATTTTATTTCGATGGTACATCAGATAATTGTATTACCACGGACAAATAATAACATAATTAATAACATTTCATAGATCTAATTGAGGATTTAAGGATAATTCTGTACATTCTGTACAAACTGAATATTAACATTCAAAAACAAAATTAAAGAACCAACCTAAATATAATTTTCAACGTAACAGAAGAAACTTCCAATTTGTAGTACAAAGTCAAATCTAGTTTCGAATTTTTTAATACAGGATTAAATTTAATTTCCCCGTTTGAATATTCAATGGGATCAATTACATGCTATTATGTGATAAGGAACGGTTAATGGGAAGGTAGTTGGAACCTGAAATTACCAGATTGGAGAAAGTATGGTGATCAGAATAAAATTGGAGCTACTGTTGAGTATCAGAGGGTTATTTCCGCGATGTTCTTTTTTTTCGAAATTTGCAAATCGCAAAGCCGGGAACACGACCACAGCTTCGCTGCGCTGAATACGAGCAAACCGCACGAAGTTTAAAAAATGAATTCACCGTGCTGAAGCGAAGCTGAAGCGGGAGCACGGTCATACATTTAGCAGGAGAAGATCCGCCTTCCTCCTTTTTCTTTCACAGTAGCGAGTATTGCATGCGGCAATGGAAGGTTCATGCATTATTACATGCCTCGGAGTAGTGCGCCATTTACAAACTTTTAAATATTATTAATTCATTCCGGCGAACGCTAATCTCTTGTCGGTACTTGACGAGTTTGAATCGAAATGATGGGAATCGCGTGCGTGTCGCGATTGAACAACAACACTCTATAAACTTAGCGAACCATAAAAAAAACACGCATTTCAAGCATTTTATGGTTCCGAACGAAATTAGATTAGAAAAAGTCGTTTGCTTCTTTAATCACCGCTAAAACGTTCCGCCTCTTACTTAATTAAAATCATTCGAATAATTGTGAATGGTGTTTTAACGATGCAAGATTAACACTTTGACTGCCGTGTCACCCATATATGGGTGACGGAATTATTTGTACGGTTTATAAATAAATTTTTGCGTTAATATATTAATTTGTACCAAAGTTGATGATTATACAAAAAGTGGAAGAAGGTAGAGGGAGCACATTACTGCATACATTTTACTTTTCCAATTTTTATTTCAGTCAATATCTCGTTTCGATTTTATAGAAATTTCGTGGCTGCTAATTTGGTAGCCAAAATGTTAAATCAACACTTTGTAATAATTAGTAATTGCAAATAATTACTATGATGGTGTGTCTACTTCTATTGCTTTTCGTTGTTGGCGAGGATTAATTTGTACATTTAACCCTTTGTATTTGAAGCAAATTTAATTCTAAAATTAAGAGATTTCTTTTAACCTCGACCATTTTTATTCGCTGCAATCCTTTTTGCTCTGTGCACTCAATGTTAAACATGTTTCCTCATACAACAATTGAATTTTCAACAATTTATAGAATACATAGAATATAGAATATAGAAAATATAGAAAATATAGAAAATATAGAAAATATAGAAAATATAGAAAATATAGAAAATATAGAAAATATAGAATATAGAAAATATAGAATATACAAAATACAGAATATAAAAAATATAGAATATAGAAAATATGGAATATAGAAAATATAGAATATAGAAAATATAGAATATACAAAATATAGAATATAGAATATAGAATATATAGTTTGATAATATGATAAATGTTTTGAATATGATATGACAATTCTTACTGGTGCTTCAGAGTCACCATTCGAGCGCAAAGGGTTAATAATATCGTTCAATTTTAATCGCCGTGTATCCGCTGAAACGGCTGACACGCGAGTATGCAAGTAATTCCAGCGAAAATGTTTTAGTTCACTTTTTTAAACATTGTTGTTGTATCAGGTTGTTGGCACGCGTGCAAGATAAATTGATAAAAGAGGAAGCAACAACATCTTTTGTGTGCACGTTACCAAAGGACTTCAAAGACGATACCTTTCCTGCAGCTATTTAGTCCTTTGATTCTATAGACACCGTCCATAATCGATCATCGAACATTCATGTTTAAGACAGGGTCTCGCAGGTCACCTTACCGATGAGTCCATTAGCAGGCTCAGGTCGAAACACTCCACTCTTCTTTCACCACTTTTACACTCCCTTTTTTTTTACCCAAGCCCTAGCAAAAATTAAAAATGGAGAAAGTTCGATCTTGTTACATGATATAATCTGCATTGACGTCTAGTCAGCGTGACGCGGACTTCTTTCAGAAGCGAGAAAATCAATAAAATGCAGTGACACTTCATCTTCTTGTGAAACCAAATCTGCTTTCTCAGACACTGCGTGCTTAATTTTCTAAAAACCGTTGTGTAATCTCCGAACACTCGAGAGCACGTAACTTGATCGCGGTGGTCATCTAAAATGATCACTGCGCACGGTAAATAAATAATAAATAAATAAACGTCATTATTTTATTCCCTATTATCTTCGTTTCCAGCAGACATTATTTCCAATCTTTAATTTAACCCTTAGCACTCCAAGCAATTTCAATTCCTAATTCGAGACATCTTTCTGTCCTAGAATAATTCCATTGCACGTGGTTCATTTCCTTTCGTACGTATCAAATTTGTTACTGTTAATCGTACGTGCAACATTTTGATTTTTCCTAACTTCTTAACACTTTATCGAGCGGCGATTATTTCAGAATTTTTGTAAGGCCTATAATTCATGACTGAAAATTTTTTAATGGGTCCTTCAAGGCTGACAGCAATTTTTATTGCGGATCAGCAATGCATCCCCAATAATATTGTCTAATAATGTTGTTACAAATTGGAATGTAAAAATAGAATTTTAAGCTTCATTTTGATACAGCGCGAATATTGAAAAGCCTATTAATAGGCTTCCGGTCGATAAAGTGTTAATTAAAAACATTTGTAGTGTACAAATTGTTTTGAATAATAGTCTGACAATTTTCAGTGCCTCAGAGGAGCCATTGGAGTGCTAAGGGTTAACACTTTCGATCAAGGTATCGTAGGATGAATGGTCCTTCGTCCATATTTGGAAAACTCTAATAACCGAAAGGGTGTGAATGAAAAGTGTTATATATGTCTGTATTTGTTACGTTTAACTATTGTATATATTTTTTATCGAATCGCGTACTACTCTGTTTTGCTCACGTTACTACGTTTCGATTTCGTTGAATAAACATCGGAGGTAGTTTCCCGCGAGCAACCGGAGAAATCCTACAGTATCGTTAAAATAAGGATGTGAAATTTCAACCCTGCATCGCTCACACAGAGTGTGCGATTCCCGTTGAATTAACATTGCATAATACTTAATTATTTCGTCTACAACATAAGCTGGACTACCGTTTCACGCAAATATTATCTCGGATGTGTTTCGCGCGAGCAATCCAGGTTCCAAGTATTTCATGCTTAAATTAATTGATCGCGCAAAGCTGTTTTAACTAAACCGCAAACTCAATAAATTATCAGATTCAAAAAGTTGAATTCCCCATGATTAATAATTAAAAGTGAACGATGCGATTCACGCGAGTAGACGTTTTGTTGTTGCCGATTCTTTATCGGCAGAAGCGTATGCGCGGACGTAATCGTAAGAGAATAATTAAAACAGACGAATCCACGTGGAGGTACAATGTAAGAGCAATATAGGGGACCACCATATTTACGATTGGTATAAAACATAGGCAGAGTCGCGACGCGGTTTGAATAGGAAGCGTGCTTGGCGATAGCATGCTGGAATTTAATAACCACCGAGCACGGACTTGAACCCGTTTAGAATTTAATACTAATTTAAAAGAGATTAGTTCCGTATCCGGCACTAGACAAGGATCACTACCCTTTCAGCCAGCCCCTTCGTCCAGGAGCGAATTTCAGGGGCAGTAACCGGGCACAGAAGCCGTGTTCCCATGGGGGAAGCGGCTTACTTAATTGAGCTTAATTTAAATTTAATTTAATTTCCCCGCCACCCTCCTCTGCCGGGCTGCACTCGTGCCAACACGCGTGTCTTTTCTCATCTTCGGATTCTTTCGAATAAACCTTCACGCTGCGAGATACAAATTTTTACAGTTACCATTGTCAACGTCTCAATTTGTCTAGAAATGTACTTTGTGCAATTTATGACGATGAACGCGAGTCTTCGGCCACCCCGTAGAGACCAGGGGAGATCATAACTTCGTCGAAGGACGAGGTGCATTGACGACAAGCGTCGAGCAACCTTACTTTCCACTTTAGACATCACGCAGAACACCTTTTGCCATGCATCCATTCAGTCTCATAGTTTTTAGTAACAGTTTCCATTTTTTGTCAACATTTACACCACCCCCAAAAACCATCCACCTTCCAAATTTCTCCTGGAAGCTTCTCTTACGCTTTCTTTCTACCTCCATTGTCAAAATCGTACCTCTAACATTTAACTCTTAGGCACAATTGAATTTTGTGCGGGGCAGTTTCTCTGTACGGCAGAGAACATTGAAATGATGTTTTTGATAA
>CM052083.1:6630704-6642626 GCA_028453745.1 Agapostemon virescens
TGTTTTCATTAGTTTGTTAAATAGGTGACCATGTTGGTGTCTGTCAGATTAGGTTGTTTATGGAATTTAGATCAATACAACACAACAACTACGTTACAACAGGCATTTTCCCTTTAACAAATCTCCCTTGCCGAAGTATTCCGATCGAATAAGCTTACAACTCTGGAATTGGTCACAGGACCGTTCCACCGATCCGTCAAATCAGCGATCGCATTATTCTCGGCGAACTCCGATTCTCCATCGAGTTGAAATCCGTAAAACACGACGAAACGCGACACAATACATATCTTCTCATCTCGAAAATTCTCTCAACAATGCATTCTGATCAAACAATTCCAAACCAGCTCGGTATAATAATTCTAAACTATCATGCTTCCCCAAGCGCTGCCATTTCCGAAATCAGCTGCGCCATTCAGGAGTGTACCGTTTTCTTCCTCGATTCCGATCGTTGCGGTTCCACGCGAAAAGCAAGGACTAACCGAAACCGGGAACATCCTCGAACAAGCGTAAGCAGCTTGCTAGCAAAATTCCATTGTACACATGCTTTACCTCGTCCGCCGTTCCGCGATATTGACGTGTCCCCCGGAATGGCAATTCCGCCACTTAACATCGCAAACGGTGTATCCGGGTATCATACGTCAGCCGGTCGGCAAGATGAATAGCGCGGCATTTCGGGAGGTTTACTCGAAGAATACCGTGTATCCGGGAAGACAATGCAAAGATTAGGAGCGTCATTAGGCAACGAAGAGGACATTATTCAGCACTGGCCTCGAAACAAGCGCGGGCCGCGGTACGGTTTTGGTCTTTGGTCCTGTTTGTAACGGTCGCGTCGAGGCGGATTGAAATGGCCTCGTCGGCCCTATATCCTGGTATATTGGTACTGTCACTCGGAAAACGCGGCACAATGACCTAGGTAAATCTAGTTGAAAGGGCAGGCGGGAAGGTGGATGTCTCGAAACAGAAGGGAGGATCCGCGCGGAGCCCGCGGAGTTCCGGAGCTTCTGAAACAATGGCAACTTGTCCGGCTCTCCTCGCCATGTTGCCTCGCGGATTAGGCGGAGAATGTCTGTTCCCTCCCCCCTACTCTCGCCCTGGTCTCCATGCACCTAATAAATAGTTCCTTCTTCGTATAATACCCGGAGATCCAACGGGGTTATTGGCTCACGCTCAAATTCCCTGGGTGAGCACGATGAAAGAACCGCGTGCCGTACTTCTAGGCCGTCTAAACCGGCTCCAAAGCCAAGCCCTGGCCTGTTTCTCCGACGAGGAAAGAGACTATGAGGACCTTTTTTTTTGGTTTTCTAAATAAGTGCAAGTAGAGGGATAAACGTACGCGGAGACAAAACAAATTGTCGGCTCGTACTCGCCAGGTGAGTAGAACCGTCCGACAATTGCGTTCGTCGGGAATACTGTTGAGAAAGTTTCGGGACACCGTTGGTAGACGGTGCTTCGGAATCTAGGATTTGGAGAAGAGATTGTCCGATGTATAGAGAATGGACCTGTTAAGTGGTATTAACCCTTTGACGTATCATTTCCTTACAATCTGTATTGGAATTTATTTCATAAATTTCGAACAAAATTAATCTATTCTTTCTTTAACACTTCGACTGCCCTGTTACCCTTATATGGGAGACAGAATAATTTGTCCATGTTTAAAAATAAATTTGCACATCAATGTAATCGTTGCAGTAAATTTAGTTGAAATCTGGAAGTACGAGAAGGTTGAAGGATAACTATGTGTAATACATTTTAAATTTTCAATTGTTGCTTCATCAAATAAATTACTTTGATTTTGTGAAATTTTTGAGGTTGTTGGTCGGCCAGTTAAAGTGTTAAAAGGAAGGATACTAATAATCAATAATAATCATCATCAATAATCATCAATAATCATCAATAATCATCAATCATTATCAATCATCATGAATCGTCATGAATCATCATCAATAATCATCAATAATCATCAATCATTATCAATCATCATGATATCATACAATATAAATCTGTAGACATACATTCAATGGTCTGGGTTAGGTCAAAAGTCAAGCAAACATAGTTAATAATTATCATAATAATAATAAATAATAATCATCATCAATAATCATCAATAATCATCAATAATCACCAATAATCATCAATAATCATCAATAATCATCAATCATCATCAATAATCATCAATCATTATCAATCATCATGAATCATCATACAATATAAATTTGTAGACATACATTCAATGGTCTGAATGAAAAGTCAAGGAAACATAGCTTTGCAAGGAACATAGCTTAACACATTGGTGACCGATGACGAGTTAACTCGTCTTTTCATGCCCAAACGTTTTTGACCGATGACGAGTTAACTCGTCATTGCACTTGCATTATCTATTTCAATTTACGAAATGTTTAGTTGTGTCCTTATTATAATAAAGAAAATACTTTTCTTAAAATAAAATTGATTTTATTTAGAATGAACGAACGAATAAATAGATATTTATTTAGAATGTTTTAACTTTACTTCCATATTCAATTACAAAATAATAGCCAGCGACATAAAATTGCTAACAATAAAAGTGTTAATAAGTGAATAAAATAAATAGTCTGGCCCGTTCGTTAAAAATTAAATATTGAAGCTGACATTTGTCAAGGTGTTTTCTAAACTTTCGTTGGGCGTTCGTTCGATTGAAAATGAGTTTCTAAAATGCCTCGAATTGTAAGGAAACGATTTCTAGAGCAACGAATGCGACTTGATACGACAGGAGATGGCAGCGACCGTAATTCACAGTGTCCGAGCGTATATCCAGGAATTTATTTGGTCCCCAGTTTCGCAAACGGTTCAATGTACCGACAAACGAAAGGATAACGGAGAACGAATGGACAAGGAGAGACGTCCGGCGAGATATTTGTTGAATATCGATAACGATGAGCCGGTAGAAAAATTACAACATTTCGGGGACCCGCTATCGTATCGTAAGAAGATCAACCTACGTCAGGGCCCCATAAATTGTAAAAAGGGTAGACTAACCGATACCGTTGGTTCGAATCCCAAAACCCAGGAGCTTGCGAAATGCCGTTTGCGAACTGATTAATGGGCCAGACTTATGTACCGCAGGACTTCATCCACTTCAACATCGAGAGCCATCGACTCGAACATTCATCCTCTCGAGTATCTTCGCAGTGCGCGTTGGTGGAAGACGATAAGCCAAAAAGAACGGGGAAAAAAGACCGATAACGATGCCGGAACCGATCTCCCGGTTGCGTTAAACGTAACCGGAAGTGGCCGGTTACGTATGCTCGACTATCCCCCCACCACTCCCCAAAATAAAATTAAGACGATATCATGTAGCTCGGAGAAAAAAAAAACCTGATGCCGGACGCATCGGCCACGCTAACCTCGAATTTTTAATGCCCTCGTTTCCGGGTATCAATCGATCGAACAATCCGCAGAGCACACAAATTTCGAAGCGGTCAGGCTTTGCTCTAGAAACTCTGAGCTGGATAATTCATTTTCGGGGCGAGCAGTGCCTCCAACGAAAATTAACCCCTTCCAGGGACGAAATTTTTTTCAAACGAATCAGACGATTCTACCGACGCAGTCGAACAGCGCGGCATTTCCGAATCCGTTTTTTGCACTGATTTTTAGGAATTTTTTTGCTGAGAAAATATAGGACTTTTCGCGTGGGGCCTTTGCACGCGTGTTTACCGGTGTTTGATACCCCTGATTCCGTTCAAGCGAAAATATTAAAGATTTAGCGTTTATTATTTTAGGTGACGCGTTTGTAAATCAAATGTCGAACTTTCTACCGATCAAAGACGATGTTTATGGATACAGAGATGTGCCTCGCACCGAAAGGAATGATAACTCTTAATTATTTATAAAGCAGCACTTTGAAGTCGTACTGTAAATTTGCAAATAATCTGCAAGTTTTATGCATATGGAATAAAATTAGATTCGTGTATCCGAAATCTGGAAAAGAATCAAGTTAATTACAGAACGAAGATATTTCTATTGTGAATCTGTTAAAATTATTCAAGAAATAATAAAATATGCACAACGCCCCTGTCTCGCAGTTGACCGAGGGAAATGTTATTTTGCGTAAAGCTGTGACAAGAACTACAATTATACTTTTCCTTATTCGGCTACGATTCACAACGAACACGAGAAGAGACATCACAGCTGTGAATGAACAAAAATTGAAGCATGCCACAGCCATGATATTTTCGCTCGTGCTTTTCCAGCTGAAAATCCGTGTATCTCGTGCGAAGATTTTTTAATTTGGAAGATATTAGCGCGCCGGGAACGAAGGCGGGCTAAAGCATCGTTTCTTCTTCGGCCGGATATAATACAAGGCGAGAACGAAACGATCAACGGAGGAACGGCAAAAAATAGAATTTTGGATTATCGTCTGTCCTCGGATGTACTCGGGAGTACCCGTGAGCGAAACAATTTCCTCACTCGCGACCAGCAAAAAGGGACGATAGCCTGAGCTCAACGTCGGCAGGACATCCGGACATAACTCGAGCGTAATCGTACCCTGGATAACTGGCTATCCGCTAGAAAGAGGATAATTCCACGCTCTTCCTGCATTTCGTCCCCAGACCACTTTCTCGTTCGAAAGGCGAATTGGCTGGTTTAAAAGGAGCGTAAGGGACAGGAACGGGAATGGAAGATAAAAACTGCGCGAGAATGATCCTCTTACAGAAGGATACCGACGGCGACGGCGAGTCGAACGAAAAAATAAAGGGCAAAAGAGAAAAGGAAATAGGAAAATGTGAAAGGGAGAGAACGGAGGGGCTTTCTTGCCGATAACACAGATTTAACGTTGCCCGTCCGGGAATGATCGAGTCGAGAGGCAAACACGATGTTGCATCACCTGCGTTCTCTTAAGCAGACAAACACCCGAGCCCTGTAAAAACCGGTATTATCGGGCAACGTTTTCTTTGTTTACTCGTTCGGTGGAAATAACGTTCTTTGTCACGGCACACGATTAAAAAGAATCCAAAAGAATACATGCAGCTTCATTATAAAATGTAATCACTCTATGCAATAACAACGAACGCGACTGTCGACAAACACCGGGAACGGCAGTTATTCTTTACCGACAGTTTTATTATACTTGAGATTCGTTTGCTCAGTGGTCAACGAAATAAATTATTTTCGTTTTGGCTAATTCTGAATTTTATAAAACTGAAGTTTATATTCGATTGCCGATCGAATATTTGTAAGGTTTAATTGGAAATTCGGTAGCGCTGTAGTGAAATTGAAGATTGATACGCTACAGGGTGTTTAAAGAGTGAGATGATTCGAGTTCCTTGAAAGAGGAGATAGCTGGAACTATTCGGTTTCTCGGTTAAGGAAAAAACAACTAGACCCTAATCTGCTGCATCGATGCATTGACACGTCCGAATTTTTGTTAATTATTCCACAAACTATAGCGTTAAATTGCGAATTGACCAAGGGAAATGTTTCTTATAACAAATTTAGGAATCACTGTTTTTACAGAGCTTGAATATTTTTAGGACACCCTGTGTGTCGCAGACGAGGTGCTTTGACTATGTCAAAATTATAAACGCATGTATGGCAAATAATTTGGCATTGTTAGTTTTGTTACTTAAAAGTATCTATGTATTAAATTAAAGTCGCTCAAATTAATGGAACTTATTATTAATCGATTCGACGATGAAAATGATGAGGATGATGTTCGAAGGCCTAAATTACGTTGGAAAATTCAAACTAAATTTTCCCGTGTTAATTCCAAGGACCAAGAACAGTGAGCACGGAAGAAAATGTAGAACTTTTTTAGAAATCGGATTTAGAGAATTACACGAGAAGAGAAAAAGCGTAATACATTTGACTTACCGTTAAAATGAAATTGTACTTTCATATTTCATTCTTAAGGCGATTACATCAAGAGCACGAAGTTAAAACGGATGTAAAAATCGTGAATGGAATTCTTAAATCCATATCTTTTTACAATCCGTTTCCTTACGAAAGCCTGAAATATTTATTCGTAACTTATTAAAGAATACAGTCGTTATTACGATCGTGTTTACTTTCTGTTTCATTCCAAAAAGTATCTGCAAGGATTTACACACGCACACACCAATTTATGCACTTAAGATAATTAAGCTTCGCGTTTCAGTAAAAATACTCTCCCCATATTTCTTTCACAAGGTAACTACATTATACCGTATTTCGTATGTCCCGTGCAACAGTTTACTATACTTATTCTACGTGTATCGTGATTACGCTAGTCGTTGATCATTCTTGTAAAAATTAGAAGATTTAACTTATTCGAATCTTGTACGATTTTTATTACAATGTGCCTACGATCGAATAAGAGAATCTACGGAATCGAGGCAATTGTTTTCCAATTATCGAAGTTACAGTTTCCTGTGATGGCAATTTTCTATTACATAGTTATCGAAATTATGAAATCGAATTCATTCAAAGTAATCGATTCCTATAAGAGCAATTTATATTTTACAATGATTGAAGTTATAGAATTGATCTGATCACTACGAAGACCATTTTTTATTTAATAATTATTGAATTAATCCAAGGGCATTTTATTATTTTACAATTATCGAAGATATAAATTGAATCCGTCCCTATAAGGATAATATTTATGTTACAATTATGGAATTCCTTCCAAGAGCATTTTACTGTTTTACATTTATCGAAGATATGAAATTCAATCGTTTCCTATAAAAGAAATGTTTATTACACAATGATTGAAGTTATAAAATTGAACCGATTTCTGTGAAGACCATCTTTTATTTAACAATTATTGAATTCCTCCAAAGGCATTTTATTATTTTACAATTATCGAAGTTATAACATTGAATCGATTTCTATAAGGACAATTTATTATTTTATAATTATCGAATATATAAAATTAAATCACTTTATATAAAAGCCATCTCTTATTTTATATTTATTGAAGTTGAAAACCGAATCTATTCCTTTATGGGCAATTTATTATTATACAATGATAGAAGTTGTAAAATTGAACCGATTTCTGTAAAGACCATATTTTATTTAACAATTATTTTACAATTATCGAAGATATAAAATTGAATCATTTTATATAAAGGCCATCTTTTATTTTATATTTATTGATGTTAAAAATCGAATCGATTCCTTTATGGGCAATTTATTATTATACACTGATTGAACTCATAAAATTGAATTTATTCATAGGAATCAATTCCTACGAGGGTAATTCTTTATTTTACAATTATTGAAATTATAAAATCGCATCCACAGAAATCGATTCAATAGATCTTTTATTCCATCTTACATTGTGTTCGATCATATTCTCTATTTTATAATTATCGACGTTACAAAATCTGAAAGGGGTTATTCGACTCGCGGTGGTGGACGTAGCGTTAAATGGTCATAAGCTAAGAATCGACTCGCAGATCGGAAGGACGATCAATCCATGTAAAACCATTTTCAACGAGGATTCGTCAACGATCGGCCAGCAACAGGCGTCAAGTATCGCACAGTATAACCTCGCGAGGAGTCAGCGTAGATTCGCGTAGGAACATTGATCGTTGACGCGATCGACGAATCCGGTGCAACGGCGGGAGATCAGTAATTGGCTGTTACATTTTAAACAACCGGCCACGTGCGCTTTAATTTACTTTTATTTCCGCCGGGGGAATTTCGGTTCCCATTCTCGCAGAAGTTTATAACTGGACCCGGTTCTCTCCCAACCAGCATTGACCGCATCCCCCGGAAAAAGGGGTCTTTCGCGGATCTGACGCCCTCTATCCCTAGTTTTATTCTCAATTTCGCAGCAGTCGCCCGACGCCATTCCTGCTAGAATTACGTAACACTAACTGCACGGTTTAATAAATATGAAAAGGAGAGTGTGTGTGTGTGTGTGTGTGTGTGTTTGTATGTATGTATGCGTGTATGCGTGCTTGTGTGTGAGAGAGAAGAGAAAGGGAGCGAGAGCGAGAAAAAAAGGAGAAAACTGGGAATATACCGGATGCCGGGGAGAAAACCTTAAAGTTCGTCCCAAATGCATTTCCGAAGGGATTACGGGGGAAATTGTAAAAGAAACACGGCAGCGTCGTTGCAGAGCGACGACACGACAGGAAACGGTAACCGGAAGTTGGTTTTATTCCCGCGGTTGAATAACGGTTCCCAGAAGGATATTTAAAGCGGGTCGTAATTTCGCAACTGCAAAGAAAAACGTGAGAATAATCAAGCGAAACGAATTAAAAGTTCGTCAGGGACGTATTAAATTATTTAAATTCAGCGGCCTCCTGCTCGTTTGCGCACCGGAAAAGAAAAGGGTGGAAACCTTATTACGCGAGTTGCACCGTGCCGGAATCAGAAATTCGTTTCAAGTATTCGTTAAAGTTTTAATTCCTTATTCATCAAAAAGTTCGCGGGAATGATATTTTCCTGTTCGGTCGGCGGCCCTTCAAACTATTCCGAATATTTATCCGGGACCGGCTGCTCGCGTCCCGTTTTTTTATTTTTTTTTTCGACCTTCTGATACATTTCTACGGGAATCGGTAATTAGATGTGGAGCCCGTTATTGGACAGTTCGTTCTGGACACGGTGACGTAAGCAGGATAGCGAAACAACCCCCGTGGTCGACGGTAAAGATTACCGAAACGAAATGCGAGACGCGAAGCTAATTAAGTTACAGCCACAATTAAAATTCCCGACCAGAATTATCCGGTTGCGAACCGAATGTTTTCTCAACGTTGCCAGACACTGGCTGCGAATCTCGAAACACGTGGCTGTCCTCCCAGTCGTTTTGCTTCAATACTTTCGATCATGTCAAATGTCACTGTCAACCCCGAAGATTCCATAAAATCAAAGTAATTCGTTCAACACGTCCCGTGCCGCATGTACCACCGGAGGTAAACAATGACATATTTATTTAACGCGATAAAAAGACATATTTTATAATAAGTTTATAACCAAAGCATACGTAACCCGGATCAGAAGAATCAGACATTAAAAAATATGTAGTATGTAACCGAAGGTTACATATTAACCTCTTCAGCACGGCTGAATTTTGCACGGGACTGTTTCTCTGTATGGCAGAGAAAATTATAATTTTTCTTAAAGATATGATGCATATACTTTAACTCAAATAATTTAGTTTAATAAATAATAATGCAATTGAGTGTGCTCAAGCCACTATAGTGGCGCATCGTGCCTAAGAGGTTAAATGGCCTGTATGAAAAGTCGAGCAAAAATAACTTGGCACGGAACGTGTTGATGAAACATCGATTGCAATCCTCGAACCTTTTTACCATATACACTCCAGATTTAAACGTTGATGCAACAAAAATCAGTCTGTGAAATTCAATCAGCGCTTCTTTATCTATCGTCTCTTCCGATCCCCCGATGAAACAGCAATGCTTCTGAAACGTTCGGAAAATAATTCCCCAAGGACACGTGAAAACTGTACGACATTTAGTGGTGTAAGCTTCGAGTCTCCGATTACAAAATTCAAATTAAAAAAATTCGATTTCAAGTGTAATCAAATTCTGAAACGCTCTGTATCTATGAACGGGTTACGCATGTTGTGCTCCTCGGACGTGGCGGAGGAATTGTGTAGCAAACGGTGAATGGTAGCGGCGAATCGAGGAGCAGCGGAGTCGTACTGGTTTTAAACTAGTGGCGAACTAAGAGGAGTGACAGGGTCCTTGCGGTTGCGAAGCAGTCCGCCGCGAACGATTCAGCATGCCGCGCGTACATAACATAATAGAAAACGGAAGGAAGGTGCGACGAGGCAGAGTAACTGAAGCGAAGGGGCGGAAAGGTAGAGAGGGTGGCCGCCCATCCTCTTCGTCATTCCCTGGGTTGCCGGAGACAGCCGCAGAAACTTGAGAATTTATGGTTCTGCGGCCTGCGGATTTTCGTTTTCTACCGAACGACCAGTCGTTGGAAATTCTGCGCCCCCGTACGACGACGGCGATGGAGACTCAATTAATATTTATGGGGATAGCTCCATCTCGTTTTGCTGCCTCTCGCACCCCTACCTCCCTCTCCCGCTTCTCCCTTCGTTGCCAGCAGCAGCAGCAACCCCTTTCCCCTTCAACCCCCATCCTTCTCGTTACCGCTATGACCGCTGTGAATGTTGGAGCCACATTTAAACGAACCGCAGGATTAGTTTAGCTTTGTCGAGCAAAAAGGTACACCGCTTTACAATCCGATGTACGCTCCGCATCGATTTTAAGTCGACTCTTTTAACCCCTTGACGCTCGGTGCCTGTGTCTCGCAGGGCCACGTGAAATTGACAAAGAACGGTTTCCAACCTCGTCAAATTTTTTCGACCCTCTGCGGGTCGCGCGCCGTTAAACTGACCTCGGGTGTTTTGATCTTCGAGCTGTCAAAAGCTGACAAATTTTTATACCCGTGTCTGTATTTTTCCTACCGTTGTTACAACCCGGCTACGATAGACTTTTCGATCGGGACTTCGAAAATAACCGCAATTTTCATTCGAAATGTAACAAGTCACATCCAGCATCGTTGTTGACTCAGGTTCGGGTTATTATGTACAGGAAGATATTTTCATTTGATTCGTGGACTGTCACACCTACAAATATTAAAATAAAGTCAAAATAATAAATATAGTAAATTGCGTAAGTATAATCAAAGTAAAACACTTTTATGAAAGTGTTTACTTTATTAAACACTTACAAGGAGAGTGCAAGGTCTTCGGGTCACCAATTCAGTTGACACTTTGTACATTGGTAGAGTATGTTCTTCTGATTAAGAATATATATGGTTATACCCGTCAACACTCAATAGTTTTTCAACTATAAACTATAAACTATATCGATTATGATTGACGATGATCGACTATGATGGATGATGATTGATGATAATTGATGATGATTCATGATGATTAATGATTATTGATGATGATTGATGCTGATTAATGATTGATGATTTTTGATAATGATTGATGATTTTTTATGATGATTGATGATGATTGATGATGTTGAAATTCTAGTTTATTGTAAATTTTAATGTTTATAATAAATATTTAACGTGCAAAAGAATTACTATACCTTATTAATATTTGCACCTTGAACAGTTAATCAACACAGTTCAGTCTAGCGAAAAAGTATTCCGTCCACAGCGATGGTCAGCGCTGGCCGCGCGTCGTTCGTACGGACCGCATAGGCCGGAAGTATTCAGCACTCAAAGGGTTAAAAAGCGAGAGAAACGATTCATAAGAGTAAGTATGGCGTCGCGAGTCCGCGATCACGGGTTCAACGACCGTAGACGGCGTATTACTAATGAAAATGTGGATCAGAGGGGAAGATCGATGAAACGAAATTCTAAAACGTACGGGTCTCTCAATCGGACAGTGGTCCGCGATTTTTCTTCCGCCGGGTGACGGGAGAAGTTACTTTCTCACGGTCCTGGAAACGATTCTTCCAGGCACATGTGGATTCACGATCGTTTCCGACGTTCGGTGCATTTTCTGATTGCACATTTCACGGGGTACGGGGAATCTTTCCGAAAGATTACCGACCAAACAAACGGCTGACGTATTTGACGGTAATGCGCCACCTTCGTCGGACCTCTAACCCCTTTTCGAAAGGGATGAATTTAACTGGCAGCTACGGGGCTAACGTTCCGCGTATTGTACCTGCAGGGCGCATACCGCGCGCACCGTTCAACAGGAAATAGACTCAGTCAATTTCCCATGTGCATTCCTTTGTGGTTAATGGTCAAACTAACTATAGCCTTCGGGAACAAGCGAATAGAGGTTTGCGGAAACACCTGTGGTCCAATTATGTATATGCAATCCGATAACGAGGAACACTCGTTTTCTCTTTAACATTCGCGAGATTTATTCCTTGAAATCGAGTTTTAACCCTTTGCACTCGAATGGCGACTCTGAGGCACAACAGAAATTGCCACGCTATTATCTAACAC
>CM052083.1:6647626-6661119 GCA_028453745.1 Agapostemon virescens
AACGCGTAGTAGTAGAGCCGATGTTAATGCAGTGTTTTTATAGAAATATTATAAAGAAGCTTAAAAATACCTGTCACGTTAGCGTTGCCCGTTAATCTCGGTTCGATGCACGTAGCCGCGCGTAATCCATTTATCGGAATGGCGATTTGTTACGGTATAACTCGAACAGCTGCAGAAGGAATCGCAAGACCGCTTGATTAGTCGTCGCACTTTCTTCATTTCCACCCTGTTTCTCTCTTCTCCGCTGTTTCCGTTCGAGGAGCGCTGCGTTAGGGGAGGGTAATGGTGTCCGGCGCCGTTTCACTCTTCGTTTTACCCTGCCCCGGCAGTTCGTTAGATTCCCCGTTGTTAAAAAGTGTACGAGAGATACACTGAATCCGATAAACTTTGTTACTTTGTTTTTTCGCAACGATCGCCGCCAAAGCCGTTAACAAATATCTCATCGTTAGAACGAGGGTCTTTCCACGGCACGTAAAATCTGAAATTACCGGTAAAACACATTTTACGGTCGACCAAATAGGTTGTATCGCGTGATTTTTATGCAAAATAAAAATATTCTCCGCACCAATTGCAAAAAACAGGAGCACGTTTGCACGGTTTCTTTCTTTCCTGAATCATTGCGTAAAGTTGGAAACGATGCAACAGTCTTTTTCTACCTTCGAACAATTTTTCGATCGGCTTCGTACGTCAATTTGGAGATCGCGTTTGTTTATCGGGAAATAATTTCAACTCAAAAGTAGCATTCTTTTCGACCATCTGGAAAACTGTTCGAAGAGCGAACACATTCTAGAACAAAACGAGCAGATTCGTTCTTCGTCGCTTCTGTTTAACACGTTGAATGAGGAGCCATTTTGCTTGTTAGGCGTGACGTTTCGAGGCGCCATTTTCGCAATTTGATTGCGAATGTCATTTTTGAGACAGAAATCTCTTCTCTAGGTATTCTGCAAGGTATTCAGCCCTTCGTGGTCCCCGGAAGATGCCATTTCGGAAAAGGGTATGCCTCAACGTCCAAACCGACGACAACCCCCGAGATCTCTGGGTCTAACATTAGGGCAAACTTAAAGAGCACCCTTAATGGTACCATTTTGAAAAAATTCTCAAGTAAACTATGAATATCTGACTTGATCATGCCGTTGGCGGAGCCTTAAAAATCTCAAAGGGAGTATCACAAAAAAATCGAGGGTTGAACCCACCTCCAAAACTCGGTATCGCCACCTCGGTCGAGGTGTACTTAGGCATGATGCTGCGACCGCAATTCGACTGCGAATTTTACTTTTGAGACAGAAATCTCTTCCGTAGACATTCTGCAAGGTACTTAGCTCTTTGTGATCCCCGAGAAATGTCATTTTGAAAAAAGGCAGTCCTCAACGCCCAAACCGACGACAACCCCCGAGATCTCTGGGTCCTACGCTAGTCCAAACTTACTGTGCACCCGTAATGATAGCATTTTGACAAAATTCTCACGTTAACTGTGAACATTTAGCTTGACGATGCCGTTGGCAGAACCTTAAAAATCTCAAAGGGAGCAGCACCAAAAATCGAAGGGAGAACCTATCTCCAAAACTCGGTATCGCCACCTAGGGCGATAGTACTTACAAGGAGAGTGCAAGGTCTTCGGGTCACCGATTCAGTTGAAACTTTGTACATTGGTAGAGTATGTTTTTAATGTCGCCTCAGAGGCACCATTCGAGTGAAAAGGGTTAAATATTTGTGCCTTGTAGAGAACGATTAGCTGCACCAAATAGTGCATAAAAGCGTATATGCTTCTTTTAAACGAAACGAAGGCGATTTGTAAATCTTTAAATCTTTGAAACCAAATAAGGGTCGTTACTATCGTATCACGTATTCTGTTGAAATTTAAACTTCCATTCACAAGGTTTTCTCGTATTTTCAAGAAACGGCGTAGATTATGAAGTGTTAATATTTATTTATCGAATAGAAGTCGTCTTAGTCGCTGAATTGGGAAACGCGATTTTCTCGAAAATAAGCCGAGAAGAAATGGGATTTTTATTTTCTTATTTGTTTTTAGAATGATTTCGGAAACACCGTGTATACAAGACGGCAGGCTTTGATAGTCAGGTGTGTCGTTAATCGTACACCAAGATTGCATGCAATAGAACACGAACGTTCGTGTTGAAATGACGGCCGTTCCTTATGCGAGTTTGATTGCTACATTAAGGAATAATTTCGCTTGCTCTGTGTACGCGACACGAGATCACTTTCTTCTGAGAAACACCAGAAAGTGTTCTGCCGCTATCGAATTTGAGTCGTTCAGACACGACCCCAACTCCCGAAACCGTCAAAAAATTTAATTTCCCCGATTCTTTTCTAACTTTGGCTACAAGTAACTGGACGCGTGGGCAATGTGTATACCAAATTTCAGCCCGGTTGTAATCATATTACGGTCGTGGCGCGACTTTGAAATTTTTGCTTAACACTTTATCAACCGGCGACTATTTCAGAATTTTTGTAAGGTCCATGATCCATGACTGAAAACTTTTTAATGGCTCTTTCAACACTGACAGCAATTTTTATTGGGAATCAACAATGCATCCCCAATAATATTGTCTAATAATGTTGTTACAAATTGAAATGTAAAAATAGAATTTTAAGCTTCATTTTGATACAGCGCTAATATTGAAAAGCCTAATAATAGGCTTCCGGTCGATAAAGTGTTAAATAACAATTTTACTAAATAAAACAATCTTTGCTACAATATAATGAGTATAATTTACGTCTTTGTTATTATCGATTGATGCATCGTTTGGATGCCGAATATATGGGGTGACGACCCAGAAGTCGTCGCGTGGCCGCCGCCTGTAGGCGGCGCTCAAAGCGAAAGGGTTAATATACAAATTTCCTGTTTCTCTTAGCAAGTTACGAACTATAAAGAAACACTGCGAACTAAATAATGTAAAAATAAATGGTACGGCAAGTGGTTAAAGAAAGAACCTGAGCCAGTATACCGTTTCCTGTAAGCGATGCGAATATCTTTATTTTCCACGGAAACCCGCAGCGTAGTAATTAAAAATACGAATAAATCAGCGTTCCAACTCTTTATTTGCAACGATTTCTTTTTACAGTTTGCTACGAGTTTTCAAGTGACGCCGCTGACTGTCGTGTTAATTTCATTTGACGATAACGCGCGTTACGAGAGTTTGGATTACGTTTCTTCGTTCAATGCGATTCCAGCGCGCGCAATGGGCGCTTTATTTGATGATTAGTGAAATGTAATGAAGAGCAAGAAGACGTATCGTTGGTTCTTGTAAAGCGGAAACCGCGCGTATCGGAAAGGAGGGCGAGGCGAAATGAATGGTAATTGGAGCATTTTAAAACTCATCACCATCATTCTTTGCGATTCATACGTTGCGGCCACAGCTTGTTCGTTTTATCCGAGCCATTCGTACTAATGAACGACTCCGGTCCATGGTTAAATTTGTTTTAAATGTCCGATAGCTGTGGATTTTCCCCCGGTGTACGATCATAACAACATTTACACGGCCGGCGCAGGACAAGCGACGACGCGAGAACCTCGATCGGCTCTTGAATAATCGCACGAATTCGCACTTTTACGTGTCCGTTTATTTTAACGAAAAATTTAAATTATCCACAACGATTTCAAATTCTTTTAAATACTTCCACCGAAATTATTCGACGAATTTCGCTTGAATTATTTAGCTGTTACGCCGTTTTAAATCGCCACTACTCATTTATATCGTAAATGTATGAAATCAATGATATCAGCGGTCTACGTAAATTACAGCAAACAGAATAACAGTTTAACTGCTCAACCAACAGCCTAAGAAATTTTACAAAATTAATGGAATTTATTTGATGAAGCCACAATTGACAATCTAAAATCTACGGCATATAACTATCTTCCAACCTTCTTGCGTTCTTCAGATATCAACTACATTTATTATAATATATAATACATTAACGTGTTAATTTATTTTTAAACAGTCCGAATTTTCGAAGTTTTCGCAAATATTTTCGGATTTCTACTAGGAGAATATGATAGCGCAAGAAGTGGTACAAAATTTTAATTTTTCGGGAGACCTCCTTCCACATTATATTCTCCTAATACGAAGATCGAATTTTCGATGTTTTCGCAAAATTTTCGGGATTTTCGGATTTCTACTACGAGAATTTGATAGCTCAAGAGCTGGCACAAAATTATATATTTTACAATATTATATATATACAATATACATAAATATATATATTTCCTACATATTTCCCATATATACAGGGTGGTTGGTAACTGGTGGTACAAGTGAAAAGGGGGTGATTCTACATGAAAAAATAAGTCGAAAATATAGAATAAAAATTTTTCGTTTGAGGCTTTGTTTTCGAGAAAATCGACTTTGAATTTTCGCTGTCATACTTTAAAACAATCGAATACGTTAGAAAGTGTTCATAGAAATTTAATTAGAAGAGCAGAAGTATGCGTTCGGCAGAATGGGCAACATTTTCAGCAATTTTTGTAATAATAAACTTTGTGATTACTTCGTAATTTACGTGTCCCATCGAGACAACGATCTACAGTGAGATCCGTTATAACGAGACGTGATCAAGTGCACGCGTACTTTGCGAAAATTCAAAGTCGATTTTCTCGAAAACAAAGCCTCAAAAGAAAAATTTTTATTCTATATTTTTGACTTATTTTTTCATGTAGAATCACCCCCTTTTCGCTTGTACCACCAGTTACCAACCACCCTGTATATTGTACATTTCCTTTGCAAACATTTAAAATGAACTTCTCCATGAAAGCATATATTGACATGAAAATTGTACGAGGTGTTGAATAATTGCAACCTTACTATAATGCAGAGTATATTAGTCTCGTTTAGTGCTCGGTAGTTCTATTGTTAAATGCGAAAACACTATCGAATCAACACGAATTCGACGGATTCGTGATCTGATAAACACCGTTTTTCCTCGGTCGTGAGCAAGAAGATACAATCTAATACAGAGGAAAAAGTAGCGTAGAACGATGACCTTGATAACGTACACCAAGGTCATCAACATCGACCGTGCTAACCTCAAAGCTGCACGGTTACCAAATTTTAATTTTCGAAACAACTTCGCAGCAACTTCCCCACCGCAGAGCTCCGGATACCATTGCCAGTTAGCTAGTCCAGCGTTATCACTTGTCACCGCCGCTGGAACCCCTCTTCTCCGTTAGTTTGAAACTTCCAACCCCGTGTCCACCGCCCCTGTACAGAGACGATTGGCCCGCCTCTTGCACCTACACACACCCAAACACACACACACACACATACACGTAGTCCGTCCCATCAGCCATCCCCCTGCTTTCGTTTATGTTTATGCTTTATGGAAGTTCCGTATTAAATTTATGACGTTGCTCGTCCCGCGGAGTTTTATGATTTCGCGACTATAAACGCCCGAACAGATTTATGCTCGAAATTGGAATTAAAATCGTTGGAGCAACGCAAGTTGACATCGAAAACGGCGAACGTTTATTGCCGATGTTAACGGGACCAGCAAAAGTCGCGTATCCAAGGCAACCGAAAAGAGCACCAGGAAGAAAAAGTTAACCGCATCGCAACGGTATCGCGGGGTCTATCGTGACCCCAGCAAAATTTTGCTCTGTGTGGGAGATAGAGGAGGGTCGATGCCGACGCAGAATGATTTTGTTGGTCGTGGGGTTCGGTAGAGATTCAGGCCCCTCCCCGTGAGCCTAAGATGATCAGAGTGGGAGTTTAGCTTCTCTGTGAAAGTCTGACATACTCCGCCTCTCTCTTCAGGGACAGCGGGGTAACCATCACGGGTCCTCCCACCTCTAGTGTTGAACACTAGAACTACCGAGTAATAACCGGACTGATGTATATTGTCTGGTAATAATGACAAGACTGCATCTATCCTCATCTGTCCTAAACCTTGTCCCATTTTTCTCACAATGTCTGCTTCAATGAAGAAATTTAGTCGAAGTTTTCCAATGAAGATATTTTTATAATTTCTGGAATTATGCAAGAAAAAATTACGAATCAGTCATTTTGACTGGTCTGGTAGTTCTAGTGTTAAAAGAAAAAGGAAAATGACGATAACGTTTGTCGCGATCTCTCCACGTTGTGTGTTGCAGTGTTAACACTATAAACGTACCCAGTATTAAAATTAGCTGGTGTATATTGTTTTATAGAAATGTCGAGATTTAGATTATTTGGATTATTTGCGATTTTTATTGAAGCACACGCTAACATTGAAATTGTAGAAAATCTTAAGAAATGCAATGTTAATACTATCAACGTACCAAGTATTAAAATTAGCTGGTGTATATTGTTTTATAAAAATGTTGAGATTTAGTTTATTTGGATTATTTGCGATTTTCATTGCAGAGTATAATTGAAGGAAGAGGTCTATTGAAGGCGATTCCTACGAAGGCAATTTTATAACTTAAATAATTGTAAAATAAAAAATCTAAAAATGGTAGATTTATCATTAACGAGATCTTTTATTTATATGAGTTGACAGTTATAAACTGGAACGTACAATTACAGTTAATATATTGATTTCGGTTTCGCTCGGTAATTAGACATCGATTACTCGATTGTCTGTCGGTACAACCAACCTGGGACAACCCCTAGCTTTTACTATTTCCTTAGGGGTTGTTCACCACTGGGAAGTTTTATATTACGGTGACGTACAGCTTTTCGTTGATGTATTTCAAGATAACTGTAACTACGAAGGATTTGGAACGATCGGATTTGTTAACTCTAAACGATATGATTTGAAATACTTCAATAAATGTTTAGAGGATTTTTAATGTGATAAATCGCGAGGAAATGGTATACCATTTGAGGGTTGAAACGTACCTGTCTGTGATTGAAAGGTCTTTTGTCCGGATCGAAATTAGATCCTCTTTGGCTTACGGAGTAATGCGATGTTTGAACAATGGGCTCGGTAAACGACCAACCTTGCGAACGAGGATTAGATGCGTATTCTAAGCAAGACAACGCATTGCTGCATTGCCGTGATGAAACGTTTGTTTGTGCTAATGTCAAAGGTCTTTGTGGTAATTTCCAACTATTGATTGGGTGTTCGTGAATGTACTAGAATTAAATAATTTAGACAATTAGAACAACTAGAATTAAACAATCTCTTTCCTTCTTTTGCACCAAAAGGGTTATCAAAATGAAGAAATTTGTACTTCACGAGCGACATCTTCAAAAAATTCTTTCAGTCTGATACCTCTCGACTCTTTGCACACTTTCCAAAGAAGTGGTTCCCAAAAATTGTTTAAATGAAAAATCTTCAGTGTCCAGTACTAGGGGAACTCCCCCTACATATTTTCTACTATTTAAAAAAGATGAATATACAATAAATCCATAAAAATCCACAGTCGTTCAGATACTTTTGAGAAGCAATGTATATTCTTTCTTACCTTCCTGCACTTTTCAACAATGAGATTCCCAAAAATTTTTTAAATGAACAATCTTAAGCCTCCACTACTAGGAAAACTTCCCCCGCGTGTTTTCTAGTATTTAGAAACCATGAATACACTATAAATCCATAAAAATCCGGAGCCTAGTGATTACAAAGCCGTTGAGATACTTTTGAGAGGCAATGTATATTCAAGGGGGCTAATTCGAGGTGCCCTGCGCAGCACAGAAATAAGTGCAAAATAATAGCAACGGTACACACGCGTCGAGCAGGTATCGCACGGAAAAAGTTCGTAATTTTAACATAACCGTGAATTAGGCTGGCGAATCGATAACAATTCTGCCGCAGCCCTTTAAATAATGGCGTCACTTGCGTCGAACGCGATTTGCATGTATCTGGAAATGTATGCAGATATAAACGGCCATTAATCGGATACAAGCGACGAATTAAGCGATCTCGGCCGCATACAAAGTTCGCGGGCACGTGATCGCATTAAATGCCGGCCAAAAATGCCTGGTAATTGCAGCTCGCTCGTCCCGAGAACTTATCGCCGACGATTTTTAACCAGGACCAAGCAAACGCGCGAACGGAATACCACGGCGAGCCGCATGAAATCACAGTTGAAACGGCGCCGGGACGCGTACCGGTCCAGATCGCTTTACCGATAACTAGCCTAACGGATCTCTATGCAAAATAAAAATTGCTCTCGCCGACCGCGAGGAACATGAGCTAAATCCAAATTCTCCATAATCCAATAATCCTATAAAATCAAAATAATTTATCTAACGAAGCAACAATTGAACATTTAAAATGTATGACGCAAAGTTATACTTCAACCTTCTTCTATTCTCCAGACTTCAACTAAATTTACTGCAATAAATATATTCATGTAAAAATTTATTTTTAAACATACACAAACAATCCTGTCACCCATTTATGGATGACATGGCAGTCAAAGCGTTCACAAAAATTCTATTGTATAGAATATATAGACAATAGAACACTACCACCTAAAATCTCCACCCCCGGGACACAAATGCCCCTTTTCTAAACGATGTCTCAGAGTACGCCAACGGTCCCGCTTTCCGCATTAGGCCTCCTTAAGTGACGCTTCCATTTAACTCTCTCCATCGCAGCTTTTTCTTTTCAGTATCTCGGCATACTAAATTCTTTCATTATCGCGGCGACGTGAAATGCCAACGGAACCCCTGAAACGTCCATAACCTACGTTCCTTTGTTCGAACGATACGGAAAACAGCTGGTCGTGTGTGTGTGCGCGCGCGCGTGGGCTCTCGACAACTGTATTTCATCGGTCAATTGAAGCGGCGCGGTTCGAACGTGGAAACTTTTAATTTACTCGGAAGTTGCGACGGGCCTTTTACAATACACCGTTCGCGGGGCGCAAAGAAAAAACCAGCAACCGACACAACAGGATAGGACAGAGCAGAACAGAGCAGAACAGAGCAGAACAGTACAGTACAGTACAGAGAGCGGGGTTCGGGACGAGACGGGATGGGTCGGGACGGGTACAAGTACGGGGGACGGGTGCAGCGCAAACTGAACGAAATTTCTGTGTCACGTAAGCCACTTCCTGTTACAAAGTGCTCGCAGTTTCCACGAGAGCATCGTTGCGTCCCGCGGCGCGGTGGAAGTCCGCCAAAAACAGTCCTCAAAGCGCGCGCGCGCGCCAGTGCACAGGCGGGTTTTTACGAGGCGAAAATCTAAGCGCTGACACGAATTGGATAGGAAAAAGGAGGAGGGCAGTAGCACGGGGTTAGAGGAGAGGGAGGGAGCACGGGTGAGGCTAAGATGGGCTCCGAAGAAGGAACGGGGAGAAGTTCGCGTCGACGAGTACCACCAGTGCATCTTTTACGTGTGTTCTAAAATGTCGGTCTGCTTAATGCGACGTGAAACCGACCGTGGAAAACGGGCGTTGCGAGTTAATTCCCTCGCGTGTCGTTTTACCTCGTTTTTGCCGATTTTCTCTCTTCCACCCCCTTTGCCCCTTGCCACTTTCCTCTTCCTCCCTCCCTCCCTCCCACCGTCGTTTCTCTCTTTTCCCGCGCGCGCGTGCACACACACACACACACACACACACACACACATCCACCACGCGAAGCGTTTTTTCCTATTTGTTCCCTCTTTTTTCTCTTTTTTACTTCAACGTGAGAATTATTCCGACTCGATGAACGTGCGCAGGGATAATCAGATTTATCGACCGAGACAATGAAGTATACCGAGGAAATAGCAGTGTCCACTTTCCATTCAGTTCGGTCGGCCGTGTTCTATTTGGTTTGCGTTTACTGTCCGGTCTTGCCATGCCCCAAATTTTTCCTCTGTCTCCGTACAACGGTCGACGCTCAAAGGAATCCGGTGACTGTTATTTTTTTAACCGTACCGAAACTGATTACATGAAACCCACCGATGCTGTTGCTGCTGCTGCTGCTGCTGCTGGTGGTGTTGCTGCTGTTGCTGTGACTGGCTGTCGCACACCGATCCAACTGTTTTGGCTGAATCGCGACGCTGCTGTCGAATTGACACGCGTGCACGGGGAACAATTTTGCTAGTCGCGTTGTCGGGGTCCACTTGTGCAATGCTCGGTATTCCGTTTCGTCGATGGGATCGTTATTAGTGTAACTTTTGCTGATTAACGCTGCGTCAATCGAGAACTTATTAACTGTTAATGAGTGTCGGATATTGTAGCACCGCTCATGCGAATTTCCCGATATTCGATGCTCCTCTTCACAGGAGCATGGGGCGACATTAAGTGGACACCGTTTCCGAAGTAATGACCTTTTTAACTGGTACGCCGACACGAATGCTGATGCCGAGGCACCGCTTCAAATTGCCACATTATTATTTGCGATTTGTGTAAGCACGACAAAAAATTCTACACGCATAAGCGGAAACGCGTCGTGAAGAGTGCAAGCTATTTTGGAAGAAGTGCCTTGGCTTTTACAGTGAACCTGTTAGGCACGGCTGAATCTTTTCGCGGCGCCGTATCTTTGTACGGCAGAGCATATTTGAACGAGGTTCCTGATAACTGAATTATAATTTTTGTTAAAAACTAACGTGCACATACTTTAATTTTAATAATTGTGGAATAAAGTTTCTGATAACTGAATCATAATTTTTGTTAAAGCTAAGTTGCATATACTTTAATTTTAATAAGTTCTCTCCTTAATTGGCGGAGGTGGTCCCTAAATACATTCCTGCTATCTCCTGAACACAAACAAGAACGTCTCCGCGGCAATGGAAGACAAGAATTAGTATGTCGAGGTACTGATTTATTATATTTTATTACAAGGCATTTTATTACAATTGCCGAGGTATTGATTTATTAGTTACTTAAATACAAACAGCGTTCGAATATTTCCGTGAGCCACTTCAAGTTCTACCTTCATATACGCGATTTATCCTTGTTTTATCAACTAACATCAGTCCCCAAATTTTTCTTTACACTCTTCAACAAATGCATCCTAATCAAACGATCCGTGGCCATTTTGTTATTACGTTACACGCATCGTCCCTAAATTTTCTCGTACTACAGCTACCACTGTAACAACACTTACGATCGAACAACATCGATCTCTCCGTTTCTGCATTTAGTTAATTTCTATTATTTTCCTATTATTTTTCTAATACCTCCCGTTAATCCAATCTCACGGTCCCACCGCTTCGGTGCGAATAATTTGTGTTTCTCGGGAGGATCCGCGGTCTACTCGTCCCAGCAAATATTACAGCGAATACAGTGCCGTTATTTCCATAAGGGAATGCAAACGAGTCACTTTCGAGCGTTCCGTGTTCGCCGCGAGCTCGAAGAAAAACGGTGCTCGGTAAAAATGTTCGCGCCCGTTGAAAACTCCGCCGAAATGACGTTGCACAACCCTTCCGCGTTGTGAACTCGCCTGTGACCAGCTGGCAGGCGAACCCTCCCGCCCCGCGTTGCGTAACATGTCATTTATATTTTCCGTCTCGCGGATGCCGTAACAGGTTCAAGGGCCGTTGTGAACGGGCGCGACTGAAACGATTTCCTTCGGAATCACTGCGCCCGCTGTAAGGCTCCGGTCTTCGCGTCAACGAATCCCATTAATTAAGGCCGACAGGCGTCAATTAATTACCTCCGTCGCGGCGCGGAGCTTTCCGTCCGTCCCCTAAACGCTTTCGTCCCCGAATAAATTTCCGAGCGGACGTATTATACTGTCTCACTTTCTCTTTATCTCTCTGTCTCTCTTCGTCTATCTCTCATTCTCTCTCTCTCTCGCGGCCGTATAATTTTTTTCTTCGGCGCTTTCGCTAGCGCACGACAAAAAAGTCGTTTTATATCGTTTTTTTTTTCGCCGTAGCTTTTTTCCTTTTCCCCGTAGCCCGAAGTCTTTGTTTCGCGCGAGACTCAGGCGAGAGGCTATGTTATTCCCTTTCCATTTGCCTTTTGTACCGCGTTCCCGATATTCCGTGTAATATTCCCGGGGCCCCGGATATTTACTAGTGCTCCGCCACTCCGGCCGGCATTATTTTTCATTGTACCTTTCGATGCGAATAATCTCTGTCGGATTTCGCTATATTTATCGCGAATAAAATGAAGCATAATCCGCGGACGCGCGCGGACCGAGCTAACGGAGCAGGGCGCCGCGCTTTATCACGCGGGGGGTTTTTGATGGAACCAACGGGAAAAACTATCGAACGCCGGATAGAGAGCCGGGACGACGCGGAACGGGAACAGAGGGAAGATAGAGAGGCGGTCGGGGAAAAATGAGAGAGAGAGAGAGAGAGAGAGAAAAAGAAAAAAAGATATTCCGAGAGGTACAACTGTGATTATCGATCCCCCGCAAACAGAAAGATCTCGATGGTCCATTTGAGTTCGTGATCGTTATGCGGATGCCAGGGATAACGGCGCGTTTGCAAACAGCGCCGGACACGGTGTACCTATTCGAATAAACTGCTTCGTGTCCTAGATAATTTGTCACTGCGAAATCCGCGGGGATTATTTGTCGAGCTAATAATGTGGGTCCACTGTCCCTGCTCGCTGTGCAAACAATAAAATCAGCGAAAATGCGCCTACGACGAGTAATTGCACGCGCTAGTATCCGTACTCGCATCTGCCCCTATAATTATCAATGAAAATGAGGGAAATTATATCGACGCGATGTCCGTACGTAAATATCTCTATAACTTTGACAGACCATCAATACGCGATATTAAATAACTGACGGAACCCGCCCCGTTAGGACGTGTATCTCGCGCCATGCGCCGGAGAACGGGGCGAAAACGTTTGGCGCTTGCAAGAACACTGCGAAGCCTTCTTATCGTCGATTGTTTCGCACGAGAGAGAAGAGACGATCATGAAAACGTCCCAACTGTATAGGACCCTTAAAGGATTTAGTAAAAATTGCGAAAGGATCATGTGACACGCAGACATCGGGTTTCAATAAGTCCGGACAACAGTGATTCCTTCGGTAGTCTGCAGTTTCGCTAAAAAGCCATTACTCTTTCGGGATTGAACATCTTTATTCCGTTACGATCCACAGTTTGTAACAAGTTAACCAGAAACTGAATCTTCGCGCTAGTAAAAGACTAAAAGGCGTTGAAAGGCGTCTTTTCGGGTTTATTGCCTGCCACGAATAACTCTCGAGACACGCGGATTTTCCGCGTGCGCCACGTTCAGGTACGATGTGTATCTGGGAATGAGCAGTTGTTTGGGCGGTTATGTTTCTCTTCCACCCAAATTAACACTGCAACTACCGAATAATAAACGCGACTGATGTACAGTGGCTCACGGAAGTATACGGACACTGTTCAAACCTAAATAACTTTTTAACTTTTTAGGCACGGCTGAATATTGCGCAGAACTATTTCCCTGAACGACAGAGTACATTGGAATAAAGTTTTTGATAACTGAACTATAATTTTGTTTTATGATATAATGCATATACATTAACTTTAATTATTTTGGAATAAAGTTTTTGATAACCGAATTATACATTTTTTAAAGGTATAGTGCATATACATTAACTTTAATCACGTTTGTATGAAATTATATAGTTTATTTTAAAGATATGATGCATATATTTTAACTTTAATAGTTTTTT
>CM052083.1:6675153-6693628 GCA_028453745.1 Agapostemon virescens
ACCGAGCTGAAA
Organism: Agapostemon virescens; assembly: GCA_028453745.1. Taxonomy (NCBI): domain Eukaryota; kingdom Metazoa; phylum Arthropoda; class Insecta; order Hymenoptera; family Halictidae; genus Agapostemon; species Agapostemon virescens. Next base: position 6,675,166 of record CM052083.1, read on the forward strand.
CAAGCCCGCCTTCGCCCCACTCCGATTGGTCTGCGTTTTTCTCTAATAACTTGAAAACTAAACGACTTGGCAGAAGTTTCCAAAGACAAAAGGTGTTCTGAATTACCTCGTTCTTCTCTTGTTTGCGTCTCAACCACGGTGCGACACTGGCGCTACGCTCCCGAGGTTCTGTCACCGAGCTGAAACAAGCCCGCCTTCGCCCCACTCCGATTGGTCTGCGTTTTTCTCTAATAACTTGAAAACTAAACGACTTGGCAGAAATTTCCAAAGACAAAAGGTGTTCAGAATTGTCTCGGGAACCGCTCTGTTGGCGTTCGCTTTTCGGCGCAGCCTGCATTGCGGCGGGTTAGATAAAATTCGAAAAGCAATGAAATTCGTGACACGTCGACTGCGCGTGCTCGTTCAAGGTCGCAGCTTCCGGAATTCGAGCGGGGACCGTAAAAGTGCAAATTCCAGGGACGTTCGGCTAAAGCGCGCCAGGGTGCGGGGCTCGCCGATATTTTTTCGCCGTTTGTGTCCGCGTCGAGCAGTGAACCCGGGAATTTCTGTGAGCGTTGTTGCGTGCAATTCCTCTGTCTCCTGTAAGTTTCTCGTGGGGCCGGCGTTCTCACGCGAAAGTTCCGTGGCACGACAAACGGCTTCCTTTTATTAACGTTCGCAAAGCTCGGCCGGGCGAATACGTCAGACGTTCCTCTATTTTCCGGTCCGCGTCTAACGCGAATTTCCATATCGAGGCATTAACGACGGAAGTGCAAGCTGCTCACCGGCGATAAAAGTAAACGTCTCGAGGAAAGTACCGTGCGAATCTCATGGGCGACAAGCACGCGATCTATTCGGCGTTGGCCGCATGTGTGCATAGGCCGTTAGCCGAGCTGTTTGTGTGTTTAGCGATGCACATAGCCGTGCACACGCGTGCACACGAGCGGGCGCGCGCGCGCGCGCACGTGTCGTGCCAGGGCATGGTTGAACTTGTGTGAAAGACGAACTCTGAAGCACAGAGCTCGGGTCGCACACGTGTGCACGGTGAATCAAGGATTTGTTCCCTTCAACGACACACCAACCCCCAACGCCTTTCCACGAGATTGAGGAGTCTCGAACGAGCGATGAGAGTGCCGCCGCGATGAAAGATTTTGTCGGCAATGGTTGAACGCAACGAAAAACGGAAATACCCCGTCCCGAGGTAACTGCCGGGTTTTTAGTGCCGACGCCTGGGTTCATTGACTGCCGAATGGAGGGACTTCGCCGAACGGATAATTTTTGATCACTTTCGAATTTTTCAATCCGACAGGTCCTATCGATCGTTCCCGCCGACCGTTTCTCCCGCACCGGCATAATTCGACTGTTGAGTCTTCGCCCGAAATAGATATTGCGGGGATCGCGAAAAACTGGTGTCAAGGAACTTTGAATTATTTTGAGAAATTCAGATCTTTCTTCCGGTTCTGAACTTGTAGAGCCAATTACCGTAACTCTGGATAGTATTTTTCGGTAGTGGTTGAAAATGTTGGAGAAAGGGAGAGAGAGTGAAAAGGTGACAGGGAAGGGAGAGCGTTTCATTTTGGGTCCGCTAGAAGACTCGTCAGTTAGGTTTATTTGGCGGACCCCTGCCTTAGATGCTGGGATATTGGAAGACGGTTAAGAATGGTATATTTATGAATTGGATCAGGTGTTAGCGGGAAAGTCTTATCCTACTGTCTCTCTGTCGGTGAGCGCAGGAGACACATATTACATATTAAATTTATTCAGATTGTCCATTATTTTCCATAACTAAATTTTTAGAAATGTCAGAGTTGGAAAATATGAAACCGTTTGACCGCGGTAAGGCTGCGACAAACTGCGAGCTTTGAATGTTGACGTAACAAAAAACGAGCGTACTCTTGGAACAAAATGGCGGGGACGGTAAGAAGGGAATAAGAAAATTGACAGAGCCGTGCAACGTCAACAGGACAAACATGAGGACGGAGAATTGAACACGCGGGATCGATAGCCTTGTCCATAACCTGAATGGCTGGTGCAGGGCGTCGAGATGCACTCGAGATCCATTTGTGTTTCCGTAGATCAAAGCTCGAGATGTTTCACGCCCTCGGTGGCAAATAGAATGCTACAATCCTTGAGCTCTCCGCACCTTGCAGGAAGATTGAGAGCAGGAGGGGAGGACTTGAAAGGGTGCGGTAACGAACCTAGGGGTGCTAATCGGCCTTTTTTTCTTCTTCTTCTTCTTCTTCTTCCGCGTGATCTTGGTTGGCGGGAAAGAAACTCAACGATTGCGGGTCCGCTGCACCGGTTCCGCAAGGAACGAGTCAAGGACGAAATAATAGCGATACTGGCCAGCGTAATGGCCGGAAAAGGACAAGCGCGCAGGAATAGCTCTAACGGCTGCTTTCACCGTTTTCACTTCCACCGTGCAAATTTTAGTGAAATTGTCGTGCACTCGGGGCTCTTTCCTTCGAGACGACGGCGAACCCATTCAGCCACCTCTCCAAAAACATTCAAGTGCCCATTGTACGAGTGCCGGGCTCTGTGCGCGTCTATCTCTTCGGTATGGCTTACCTCGTCGTTCCTTGTACACCTGTCCTCCGGTCCTTCGCTAAATTTTTGGACGAAATCACCCGGCCGTAACAGCAAACTGCCACTCCCACTTAGAACCGTCAATTTCAGGCAATTTAAGACATCGTTGACGGTAATTAAATTACCGTTCGCTGCCATTTCACAAGAACAACCTTCCGAGACTGCGTTCTCTCAATCTTAACGCTACACGCATTCCACTATTTGCACGACACTTTTCTTACACGGTAAATTAACCGGGGAATAATCTTTTGTTCGACTCGTTTCAGAATGGCGACTTTTTTCTTTTTTTAATACTTATTCTTCACATATAATTGTAAACTTATATAATTGATTTACTTAAATAAGAACTACATAAAATGTAATGTGTTCTAAATATTACGGCAAACTTCCATGACGAAAAATGGCGTCGTGGCCATCCTAGTAGTAGTTCGTGTATGACGAAATATTTAAATGTGCGAAGGCAGAGACAATTTTAATTTCCAACTCGAGACATCTTTCTGTCCTAGGATAATTCCATTGCTCGTGGTTCATTTCCCCTTTCGTGCATATCGATTCTTCAATTTTTACTAACTTCTTAACTACAAACATAATGTACAAATTGTTTTGAATAATAGCCTGACAATGTTTAATATCGCCTCAGAGGAACTATTCATGTGCTAAGAGTTAAAAGTCATATGCTTCGCATTTATCCATGTTACAAATAACAACAAGTATTTATGGAACATTTCTAAGAATCACGAGAACGTAATTCGTGCGAAAGGGTCGATGCATGTTTTGAAAACACAGCGAAAACTGTTTCCAAAATAATTAACTAAACCTACCAACCTCCAAGCATTAGCTTAGTTTTTAAAACGTTCGCCGAGTGCTGGGCTAAAGAAGCAATGTTTTTTAATAATTCATAAACAACTGCACCGCGTCAGAGAATATATATATATATACGTAAACATCAACAAAACTTTCATTCGGATTTCTATGCGGCAGCATATTTTTCCGCGGGAACACTGCCGCGTTTGCTTACTTCTGCATTCTATTTGCGCATGGTCGTTCGTAGGAGTTTTTGTAAAAGTAGACGGAGCCCGATAGGTTCGACTGAAAACCGAAAGCACATTACCGCATAAACACTATTCAAAATCCATTCTGGCCACGGAACGGCCTGTATATTAATGCGCGAACCGGCCTACCAGTTTTCTCGGCCTGTTCCAAAATAAATTATGCTTGCATTTTATTGGAAACGGTTCGCATCAGTATGCATCGATACCGAAAGCTCGGCGGCAGCCTGGCAAAGGCAGTATTCCGTGGAAACAACGTCAGCGTTCTCTTGCAGTAATACCGGTTTATTCTTCGGGCGAAGCTAATTCCAATAATATTCGAATTTAATCTCGCTCGGCTCGTCGTTATCGAGGAATTCAACGGCGCCGGTCTTTAGCGATTGTTCTGTCTATTTTTCCACAGCCCGCGTTAATATTCCGACTTTGGGGGTGAAAGGCGGCCGATCGGAAGCCGGATAATAACCCCGGATCGTTTTATCATCTCGAAAATTAGTAGATCACAAGTGTAAAATGGCCGCGGTCGCGCGGCCGGCTTCGGGGTAATCGAGAACCTCAGGGTTTAGAGAGAGAGAGAGAGAGAGAGGAAAAAAATAACGTCGAACGCGAAATAAGGGAGGGCAACGGGTTAACGAGACGGAAATAGCTATCTCGAAAGTAGATAGGAGATAATGCCCGGTACAAGCGACCAAAATTGCAGGTATCTACCCGACGTGTCCTGAAAATTACGTCGACGCGAGATCATGATGAGTTTCGAGAGGCTAATAACAATAACAAGTTTGCCGATGCTTCCGGGTTACGAGAAGGATAGTTTGGGTTAGTGCAACTTTGTAGATAACCCAGATTTATGCGGCGAATACAGAAGTTCGTTGTCGGATTACGATCGATTGGCCTATGCCTACAATCACTTCGTAATTTCGACATGCACGTTCGCCGAAATAAACAGTAAAGCGGGATTGGGGCTGGAGCACCGTGAAACTGCCGAAATCGGTGCCACCGATTGATTAGCCCGATAAAACGCCGGACTCTTTATAGACAATGTTGCTCGAAATTCGCCGGAAATCGCTTTGGAATTTCGCGGCGCGGATTTGCATGACAGATTTAACTCTAATCCCTTCGCGTCCGTTCACTTTTACTTCTTTGTACTATTACGGATTGTATATCATTTCGTGGAGTTATTGTATATACAGTGGCGCACGAAAGTATTCGGACACTCTTCAAACCTAAATAACTTTTTTAAAATTGAACCAAACGACTTGACTTTTCTGGAGCAACTAGCAGCATTGATTTACTAAGTGATATGCAAAAATAATTTTGAAATAATTCTAACTGGTAGAAATTACGTGGGAAAGAAGAAAAGACATTTTTAAAACATTTTTATTTCAACTCGTAATGAAAATTTAAAATATGCGTTTTTCAGAACTGTGTTAGTTATACACATGCTGAAAATCTCACCGAAATCGATTAACGCGGGAAAAAATGACACGCGTAGAAAGATGTAAGAATTTCTGTAGTTTAAGCAGAAACTGATCAAGAATCGTGAAAAATTGCGATTTTCACCATTTTCGATGACACGTAGCTCGTGTGTACGTCGATCGATTTTAATGAATTTTTCTGCATGCGTATAACTATCATAGATCTACCAGATGCGTCTTTAAAATTTTTTGTGCGCTGCTCAAATAAAAAGTATTTAAAAAGTTACTTTTTTATTAGTCATGTAATTCACATCAATTTCAATATTTACAAAATTTATTTTGTATATCATTTATTAAATCAATGCAACTAATCGCTAAAAAAAAATCAAGACGTTTGGTCCAATCTTAAAAAAGTTATTTAGGTTTGAAGAGTGTACGAATACTTTTGTCCCCCACTGTATATATACGTAAATATTGTAAAGAATATGCTTGTTCCATTTAGCTCAGCATGCTTTTGCAATCTTCGAATCTTTACTTATTTATAGTTTGAGTGTTTGTTGTCGCATCTATTTCGTGCTCGTTAGCAACTCCTTGGGTTGAAGTTACGTTTCCATAAGTAGTTTGGTGTCTCTCGAAAAGTTTCGAATGCTTTGCATTTATTTTTGTGTCGTTAAATCCTGTGGGACGTGTTGTTTGTATTTTATTCTGTCGTCTTGGTAATTCGTGCATTGAAATAGTAGGTAGTATTTCTCCATTGATCCCTTGCACTCCATAGAAACGATTGCATATTTAATTCTTTGCATATCTAATCTTAAAAAATAGTCTTCTACTTATAACCTGACATTATGAACAAATAAATCTTACAATATATACAGGAAGGCGTCAAACGTTTCTGCAATACTTTCAAAAAAACCAAGAGTAGCGTATAATATTTATACAAACTATTTATATTTATAGTTTGATACCACTTCTAAACAATTTCAAAGCTATTAAACAAAACAATTGTAACATAATTTCAAAGAAGTTTTCTCAAGACAAACGTAATATCGTTCGATATTATTAACTTTTATAAAACAATCTTAGTTCCCTATTAACACTTTATCGACCGGCAATTATTTCAGAATTTTTGTAAGACCTATGATCCATGACTGAAAACTTTTTAATGGGTCCTTCAAGGCTGACAGCAATTTTTATTGCGGATCAGCAATGCATCCCCAATAATATTGTCTAATAATGTTGTTACAAATTGGAATGTAAAAATAGAATTTTAAGCTTCATTTTGATACAGCGCGAATATTGAAAAGCCTATTAACCCTTTGCACTCGAAGCAATTCCACACCAAAATCGAAACAATATTTTTGTCTATAATAGCTCCACTGTAGATAGTCTATTTCCTTTCGTTTATACGAAATTAATTACTATGACTCGTACTTAGAACTTTAACATTTTTGTCGATTTCGCAATTGCAAACCTAGCGATGTAAGTGTTGTTTAAATAATGGTATGGTAAGCTTTAGTGTCGCCTTAGAGGCGCCATTCGAGTGCAAAGGGTTAATAGGCTTCCGGTCGATAAAGTGTTAATATATTGGGTTATCCGGAAAGTTCGTGCCGATTTATTTTTATTTTCAATAAATATATAGCAAAACTTAAATGCGTTGCGTTTCAATCATCAACCGAATATAATTAACTGTTCGAACTATCACAATTTCTGCACTACATTACTCTTATCTACGACTGAATAAAATGCAATTAAATGTCAAGGTGGCTAAGGAGACGTGCGATTTTATTCTGAAGCGACCGCGTCCGCGAGAATGTGAAACAAAATGGCGGAGCCTGCCGTAAGCGTTTGGCGGGCGACGGGCCATTTATTTGGGACCATAAAGCTGTCATCCAGCAACGAACAAAAATGTACACCGCGATGGTCGGTGAAACGTGAAATCGCAAATAATTCCGTGCAAGCGTTTTACAATGAGCAAACGATTTCCCAGCTAATAAGGCACGTTCCTGCGTAGCGCACGCGATCGGAACCGAGCACAGATCGCGAGTAGGCGACCTGGCATGCATGAGTCGTGCCTTTGTTAATACGCGCGTGCATAGTATTAACGCGGACGTTCGTAGTAATACTTTAACGCGGCGTTATCGTGCGGGGTACAGGTTCATTCGTTATCCCGAGCTGATCCTGTCACACGGTGGGAATGACGTTCACCGATATGAGTACCTTCATTCTCGAAATGGCTTTGTCGGATAACCGAGCTTACGCAGGCTGAAACGCCGCGCAACGCCGGTTAGAACGATTCGCGAGTGTCGGTATTATCGACGCATTTTCGAAATTGTAAAACCCGGCCGCCGATTTGTCCGCGCGAAATCCTTAAATGCAATATGGAGATACGAGGATGACGCTCCGCAACAGCGTTCCCACAGGCGACAAATAAATTCTATTTTTCGTGTCATCTGCCTTACAACGCGTCATCCTCTTCCGGCGGTATCCTTCGTTTCCTTTTTTTCATTCGGATAAACTAGATTTGGGTTTGATGACGTTGTCCGTGCGGTGACACATTTTTCTCGGAAAATAGGAAAATATTTTAGAATGGTGTACAACGATTTTGAAACTTTTCCAGAATAGTTTTTCATTCTTGTTTTATTTTGTTGTGCATTATGGTTGCATCACCAAAGTACCAACTCGTTGAATTAATTTTTAACAAGTGTTTCGAACACGATCAAACGTTTGGCAAAATTCAAGAGACGTTCGTGAGAATGATAGTCGAACTGTATAGTAATATGGCTTTACAGTACGAGTATATGTTTTACTAAACTGTTTGACATGCTTTGATCGTGTTTGAACGTGTTTGAACCGTGCTCACTATCAAGATGCAATCAGTTGTTTGCTTTTAACCAAATATTATATATTAATTTTTTAACGTCTGTCTGTCACACCGTTGTTTGACTTTGTTTGAAGATCTTTTCTACTATGTTAAAAATTTAATGAAATTTATTTTAACGAAAGAGAAATGATTCCAATTTTTGTCTTCCATTAAGAATAGAGAATATCCTAAATACATTATATATATGTGTGTGTGTGTGTGTGTGTTTGAACCTGTTTGATGTACAACTTTTTCGACAATTTTGTTAATATCTGTTACTTAATGAATTTTACATTGATAAGAGAGCAACGCTTCTTCTTTGTCCCTTTTACCAGACAATGTGAAAATTTCTTTAACACTCGTGTTTGTGTTGGCGCCGTTTGTTTGACGAGTTGTCAGACTTGTTTTATTCATTTCTGAAATTGGATGGCGTATAGAAGTAATTTCCGTTCGTTTCTTTGTTTCAAGGATGTAGGAGATACCGTCCCACGAGGGAAAGAGTACGTGAAAATTTAATTAATGAAGATGGACATAGTTTGCCTTGACCGTACTGCGTTTACGAGAGTATCTCAGGTTTTACGACCATACTCTCCAGCGACGCAGCAATTGGGTGAGTATGAAAGGCACTCTATTTCGTGCGCAATATTGCGTGGTTGCTAATACGTACACGCACAATTGTCCACCATTCTAACACACTTATTGCAGCTCAAAATAAAAGTCCCATGTGCCCCAAATTGTCAACAAATTTCGAGAAATATTTCTGTATTCTATAATCGACCGATCCAAACTTCTTAAAAAATTTATAAAACAATTCTTATTTAATTCACACGTTTAACCCTTTGTACTCGAAGCTGTTTTAACTTTCCAAAACCAAAGTATTTCTTCAAATCTGCAACATTTTCATTCTACGTGAATTGGTTCTAATTTTTGGATGCATCGTTGTAACTGGAAAATAAAAGTCTTCTCCAGCTAATAATTTTAACCCTTCGCACTCGAAGCTGTTTTAACTTCTAAAATTAAATTTGTTAGAACTGCAACATTTTCATTTTACGTGATTCCCCTTATGCATATGCAGAATTTACTGTTGCTCCTCTAGACAATATTTAAATGTTTGTCATTTTCTTAGGTACATTGCGATGTAAAAATTGCTTTAAATAATAATGTGGCAATTTTTAGTGCTACCTCAGAGCCACCACATTCGAATGTCAGATTTTAACAATTGTTACGTAAAACCTTTTTCTTGATTTCCTTCTTGATTCCCCTGAATGTGACATAATTCGAAAGAAATACTTTTCTGGAAACTGGGTATAGGTAAGGCTTGAATAAAATGGGTTAATTACCGTCGGATCCATAATTGTCGTCCGGATCCAACCAGTTGTCTAAAAGCGGTTGCGGAGAAAGAGAGAGGAGAGAGAGAGAGTGAGAGAGGAAGAGAGACAAAGGCCGAATCATGACTACTCACGACGCAAACGGCAGCTAGGTCAAAGAAAAGACTCTTTGATAACGCTGCTATGTTCAGGAAAATTGAAAACCACTATTACGAACATAGTTTGCGACGGCATCGGGTAACCGAGGGACGGCATAAATAGAATATGAAAGCCCGAATATCTCCAGCGATCCTCTATCGACGCCACTCCTCGGTTTCCTTTGACATCGGCAATCACCCTATGCGCTACTGCGCTTCAATCGTCGCCCCATCCTCGTATCGATTGCGAGGTATCGCAACATGATTTTTCATATAAAATACATTTCAATTGCTTCCTATTTTTCGCGTACATAATAACGCATCTTACATCTTGTGTCTGCTTCCTCGCGAAGATCCCCCTCCTCTCTCTGTCGTTGCCTCCTTGCTTCTTCGATCTCTTTTTGTGGCCAATCACGATGTGAACCACAGGTAACAATATTTCTAAATGCTAAGCGAGAAACTACAAAAGACTGTGGATTTTTATGCAAATTAAAAGTCTCTTCCACTCTGCAGCAGGGTGATTTAAACAGAATATTTTATTTATCAAATATTTCATCTCTCGAATTCTAAATTTGAAATATTTCATCTATCGAATTCTAAATTATAAATATTTTATCTATCGAATTCTAAATTAAATATATTTCATCTCTCGAATTCTACATTTGAAACATTTCATCTATTGAATTCTAAATTAAATATATTTTATCTACGAAATTCTAAATTAAATATGTTTCATTTATCGAATTCTAAATTGAAAATATTTTATCTACGAAATTCTAAATTAAATATATTTCATCTCTCGAATTCTAAATTGAAAATATTTTATCTACGAAATTCTAAATTAAATATGTTTCATTTATCGAATTCTAAATTTGAAATATTTTATCTGTCAAATTCTAAATTAAATATATTTCACCTCTCGAATTCTAAATTTTAAATATATTTTCTACACAATCTAGACTCTGTAGATCACTCGATGACGGCATCGTTTTTACATCGCAGCAGACGCGAGTCTCATTTACCGAAATTTGTCATAGACACAGTTTGCTGAGAAATAGAAGGATCGATTTATGTCGGGTGTTGGCAAAAACCTGAAAAGAATCTGATAGCTCGCAGTTCGTGCGAATTTCATCGCAGAAGATTCGAGTTTGGTTGAGCGCAAATGGAATTGTAAGTAGAATCTCTCGAATCGTTCGTTAAAATCAGAATTGTAGATCAACCGGGATAGAGTTCCAACAACGAATGCGAATGCGAAGCTCAGGTAGAATTGTTATTTCGGGGATAACGATCGTAGATCCGTAGATAAGGCTACCTATCCTAGTTTCCTGTCTTTCGCTGTGGAATATCCCCTTTTCTACTTTCCTGTAGTACCGGCTATCGACTTCCCATAACCCTTTTCTGCTTTAGTTTATATTCAATGGCTTCACGCATTCCCGTTATTCCTGCTGCAACCCGGTTCTACCGAATGTCTTTTATCACCGCAAACATGTCCGTTTGCAACTTGCGACTTCGTTGCTGTCAATTTTCGTTCATTTCGTTTCGATGCAGAAATTTTATTCATGGAAAATGTTATCGATAGACCGCAGATTTTTATGTAAAATAGGAATAGTCTGCCTCGATCGCAAGAACCGCGAGTTTTTCAATGAAAATTCATTTCGTTTTTTAATAATTTCAACACCTTGCCATACCATTCTCTTCGGGGCTACAGTTATGTAGCGTCTTCGTTGCCGAAACTGTTACAGAATAATCAAGAAAATTTACTTCTCTTCTACAACTATATTTCGTTCAAAGTTTAAATATAGATGCTTGTTCGTAAAATGAACATCGCTATCGTAGACTTCTATCAACCCCTTGCCATGTCATTTTCGTTGTAACTGAAGTTAGTAGAACCGTCTTCGTCACTAAAAATGTAACTGAAAAGAAAAGGCAATTCACATCTTTTATATTGCTACATCTACATCGATGCTTAAATATTAATTACAAAAGAACAAGATTTGCTTTCGTCGCAAAAAGAGAAGACAAAACGTTTACATTTGTTTGAGCTTGTTTAAAATCTTCGACGCGAGCCTAACTCGTGACATGGCAAGCGGTTAATAAACGAAAAGCAACGTAATTGCGATGCTCTGCTATTCTGTATTCCATCTATAAATTTTTGTATTTTGACCATCTTTTAACACAAAACATGGGAAAATATAATCTGTGCCATCTTCCTATCCCGGTGTGTATATTCACATGCGCCGAGCAAAATGAAAATTGTCTGCATAGATTGAAAGACATCGGAGCAACCTGCACGATTGCCCATACCATTGAAAAACGGTGCAACGGCATTTCCAAATTTGATAAATAATTTTTCCGTTTCACATATAATATATTCGATCGACTGGTTCTTACTATCAACTCTTAAACTCGCCAGTTCAATTCTAAGGAGAGCCGCTGCTTTGCGAAGTACGATCTCGATACACCTCAGCAGAAATTGGCTATGTGCTATGCTAACAATAGCATTGTTTTCACGGGTAGTTGAGAACATTCTAACGCGAAAGTTTTCATTCCCTCCGGCTACAGTCCACACCAAGCGAACGTCATTATTTTTGTTCGTCGACGATCAGAGCGTCGCCGTGATCACCCTATCCGTCCCCGTCGTATTTCTTCGTCACCGAGGAGCCCGTTTATTACGCACTATGCGATACGTACAACAGCGGTGAAGTTCGCCTTTAATTAAAGCCTCCTGCCTGTTTAATCCCCGGGAAGAAGCGAACGGTCGAGATCGGAAGTCGGGAGGGGGGGGGGGGGGGGGCATTTGAAAAAGTTCAACCAATTGGAATACGTTCCGAGAAATAATGAGAAAAGTTTTTTCCTCGTTCCCGCCTCTCCCCGGCCGTGTCCGGGGGTTCATGCGGAATTTCGTTGGATCGTTTGAAATATAATTATGGATGATAAACGTATAATAAACGGGCGGGGGCAGCACGCGTGGATTTTCAACGGAGGAGCAGCCGTGTGATAGGGGAGGATAGGCAGCGGAGGAAAAACAAAAGAAAAAGGACGACGGGCGGCGGGCAGGCACGTTCGTTGATCGTGCAGGAAACGCCAGCATGAATCGCTCGAATCGCTCGGTCGATCGTCGGCATAATTTGACGAGAGCCGCAATTAGATTCGAGCAAACGTTTACGTTTCCCAAGTAATTAACGTCCGGCTCGATAATCCACGGGGAAAGCTATCAGGAAATGGCATTGTGTCAACGGCGGGAGTATACCTCGCGGATTTTATGCGCCGGTAAGATGTCCGGTGCGCGTTTCTGATGAATCAAATTAATTGGTGAAGCGACCGTGATATGCCCGCTGGTATTATCATTATGAATATCGGACTATTCATGGAAGAGGACTAGGAATTGCGGGAAATTCGTGGCGATCGAGTATATCTAGATTTATTTCATCTCTTGCGAAGAATGTTACCCGTAATATATTCTGCGGTCTTCTTATCACAGATCAACTTCTATGCTCATATTATTACGTGTCCGATTCGTGTTGAAGATTTTAACCCTTGGCACTCCAATGGCTCCTCTGAGGCGACATTAAAAATTGTCAGACCATTATTCAAAATAATTTTCACATTACAATATTTGTATCTGAGAAATAAATTAAAATTGAAGAGTCGCATGTACGATCGATAGTAACAAATTCGATATGCACGAAAGAAAATGAACCACGTACAATAGAAGTATCCTAGTTCCAAGAAATGTACCGAGTTAGGAATTAAAATTGCTTGGAGTTCAAAGGGTTAAATAAAGTTTAACAAGTATAAATGCGAAATGCAAAATGAAAAGTGTCTATCTGAAATGTAACAGTACTCAGGTGAAATATAAGTTTATATGAAACTAGTGTAGTTGTAGTTTTAAATTCATCGAATGTTTTTGTTGTTTGAAATTACATATTTTGTTATCAGAAACCTGCAAGTTTAAGAATACAAATAAATACCTTAAATGAATGTTTCAATTCGTTATATGGACATGTTTATATTTAATTATAAGGGGAAGAATCGTGTATCAACGCTAAATATACACCGAAAAATTACTGTGGTAGAAACCAATAATTGAACAATATATTCTCATTAATAAACCGTTTTGATTGAATTTATTATATGCACTGCGAAGAAGCTGCTTCTTCCAGTTCTAAATTCCGTTACTCCGCATAAAGATCCGCGGACAAATTATCATCGAATTAACCGGACATTTTTACGGTATATTCGTGTGTCTGTGTGTGCGTGTCGACACTAGGAGAATGCACCACATATTACGGAACACCTTGCAGACCGCACTCCGTTGCATGCTTGATAAAACAGGGAACCCTGGCGATATATTATTCAAGGTGCCGTTTTCTTAGAAAGGAGTTTCGATCGTGTCTCGTATCTTGATTCAAGGTTTTATTCTGTTTATCGGCTGGACGGTTCTATCGAACGCGGCAAATAATTCACTTTTATTATAGAAATTACAGGTCGGTGAAACGATCAGCCGTCCGCGAGCGTAGGTGGTCAATTTCGCACGGATCGACGAAGATTTTGCACGGTGGGGGTGGGTCCACGAGCATGATGCAGAAAACTCGGCATAACGCGACCGGCAAGCGGACAGGGCTTTAGGCGGGTGCATGACAACGTGCAAAAGTTTCCTGTTGCACTATTCAGAACATTGCCAGCGAAGTAGAATTTCGCACTTGACCGCAGTTTGCGCCAGATTCGACGTACTTTGTTTCCTTGAAATCTTCGGAGAAAAACCTGTGACCGTGTGTTCAAAATTGCAAATTTTCTGCAAAATATAAATAGTCATTCGTTTTAATAATTCATTTCAAGACACTTATTTCTGTTCTAAACACCAGGTCCACGGACCATCGAAAACGACTATTTTATTGGACTGCTCGGAAAGTTCGTGCCGATTTATTTGTATATTTAATAAATATATACCAAAACTTAAGCGCGTTACGTTTCAATCTTCTGTAAAAATCGGCACGAATTTTCCGGACAACACAATGCATTATTTTATAAAAATAATAAGAATGTTTCTATTCAGATTTTTAGCGATTTCTTTTTATGACAGATACCGGAAGAAATAAATCTGTTGACATAATTCTCGTGGATGTATCTCTACAATTTCAATAATCGTAAATAGAAGCTAGTTAGCTAGTTAATTATTTGATTGCGTCGGAAATAATATCGCACCATTTTGAAATTTTGCAAATGTACTTACGAGCTTACGCTCGATCCATTCATTGTTGGCATAAAAAACATAAGTGTTGAAATTAAGTTTAGTATATTATTAAAAATTGAAGAGTTTCGTTTTTAAATTATACCCGTCTAAATTTATTTTTAATTATAATAAATCACTTTTAAAGTATTCTTTAACGTGGTTAGACTAAAGATTGTAATGCACCTATTCAAATCATTCGGATTTCATTAAATTTGTCCGTTTACGTTAAAAATACCATACAACAGCAAAATGTATTGTTAAAAATAAATTTTTCACTAGATTGAAAAATTGAAATATTAGACAACATTTGTTGACTATTTAGCAATTTAACCCTCGGATAAACGAACCTTTCATACAATATTGCAGTTAATACTGCTCGAAGCTACTTTCAGCTTCATTATCAATTTTTTAAGCGTATTTCTGTAAATACTTCTTATAGATAATCTTTCTATTATTCCTAATACAACAGCTATTTCTTCGATTGACTCATTCGAAGGAATGTAGCAGTAAATAAAAAAGAACTTCCATGTTCGCCTAATAAAATTGTCGGTTCAGTTGTAAACGTACATCCAACCGACACTGGACGGAAACGTTCTAATGGCGAAAAAGCAATAATTAATTAAAGGTCACGTAGATCCTGTGACTTCTTTATGACCACCTTGTGAGGGTATAATACGTACCGGAGTCCATCGTCCATTGGTCTGTTACGTCGAAACTCTCTGGCGCAAATTCAAGCTTGGCACGAGGTCGAAGCACATTGCACAGCTGCAAAGTACCGCATTTTCTAAATCCCAAAGGTCGAAAGACGCAAAATTCCTTCCGACGAACTATCAGAGGGAAATACGCGAACGTGTTGGAATTTTCCGAAAAAAAATTCGGAAAAGATACAGATCAACGCAGTACGCGAACCGAGCATCAAGATTCCCCTAACACGTGGGCTATACCAAAAAATGCTCACGTTAAATTCTACAAGAGTTTGCTAGTTCACATTTGAAACGTTCATTCTTGAACTACTTCGGTTCCATCTCTTTTAACCTCTTAGGCACGGCTGAATTTTGCTCTGGGCTATTTCTCTGTATGGCAGAGTTCAACGCGAATTACTGTAATGTGTGACGGATAATGCCGTTCTCTACACGAGTACATTGGAATGAAGTGTTTGATCATAAAATTATAATTGCTGGGCACTTATACTACAAATGTAGTACAGGAATCACCTTAATGTTTTCACTGTGTTATATATCAGCTGCTTCTCCTTCTTATCTTGAATATATAAAACACAAAGTCGGACAACAATTTATAAGTGCGACGATTTTTAGACTTCAAAACACATTATATTATCATTTGAATTTTTCAGAACAGAAAAATCGAGATCACCAGTGTAACACAAGAATTATCAATTATTTGTTGACATTAATATCTCCGCGTAACCATGGAATTAATGAAATCCGCAAAGGGGCTTGGAGATATAAAAAGTTCGATTTATAGACTACTAAAATGTTTGCAGTATTAAATCGACTGTTAACTAACATCCTTCAGAAGCGTAATGTAAAGTGTTCGCGTAAAATCCCAGTCTCGTTTCGCAGTTTGTCGATGTTAAACAAAAGCATCATTGGGACAGCAACGCGATACAGAGCATAACTCATCCGATTGTATAACTTGTTATTTATTAACGAGGAAAAAGTAAATCGCTTTGGGAAATCGGCGGATCGTTAAATTTCAGCGAGGGTACTGTAATCAACATCAAACACAGATGGAATCGCGAGGACCGTATTGAATCAATACCATAAAAAGTTCACTTACCGTATGCGGTCGCAGAAAAATAATACATAAAAATAATATATATATATATATATACACCGAAAACGCTCGATTAAACCTTTCCGGAAATAAACTAATAAATCGTTTCGATTATGTGCAAGGAAAGCGCGTTCGCGAAACACGGCGCGCGTCGAGCATAAAATACCTACGAACAAACAAAGAACAGAATAAAAAAATCGACTTTTGTCAAGGATATTTGTTCGTTAAAATCAAATGCAATTGGTCTATTTACCGACAATATTTATCGACGAAGTAAAATCAGCCTTTTCAAATCGGACGGACGAAAAATGGATAAAGCAAGCCGAGACTTCGAAATGAAAAATTTGAACACGAACCGTGGAACGCGCAGATTCGAAATTTAAAAATGTGACTTTGTACCTTCCATTAGAAATATATGTTACAATTTTTTCAAAACAAATTTTATAACAAACATCATTGCTTTTGCATGAAAAGTTTCTTTTCATCGTTTCGTTGTTTCGTTCCAATTCGATTTGTGCTCTGCATTACGAATAGAAAAGTTTGTTAACAATTTTTCTGCTTTTTTAAATAACTGTAGACTAGTTTACACTGAATGCTACGAAATATTGTAGAGAATTAAGTAATGGCTGGTGAATAGAGTACCGCATTAATTACATAAAGAAAGAAAAGATTATAGAGCAAAAAATTTAAATTAAATTTTCTGCGATTTCTTTTTCATTGAAATCTCACCTATTCTCATTTCTGCTATAAATGTGCCAAATCTGCAGTCTACCGTGCTATTGGATCCGCGATGAGAAAGTATAATGCTTTTATAGAGAAGAAACAGAATTTCAATGGCACCGAGTTGCGCACATCGTTGTTGATACGAGCACTTCCGACGGTTTTATCGAAATTCGAATTTTCGTGGGTCCTTACTTCGCGAGGCAAAAGAATCGACGGAATTAAAGTGGAAATTTTACACCGAACTCGTTTATTCGGTCCCCGAAGAATGGCATTTTGAATTCAACATGAGAAAACTTTCACAGGACACCGCACTCTAGACACGGCAAATCCTCTAGCGGCTTTCGCACAGTTACGTAGCCTCGAGAATCCCGGATTTCGCTCGAATGTTTTCGATACATATAAATTTGAAGGGGAAAGTCCACGAATATTCCACCGCGGAGCTATTATTTTCACCGCGGCCGAATCAACTGCAATTTGAACGTCCAGTTTAGTATTATCAAGGATTATTTTTCATGCTCCGCGTGGACCTTTGGGAAAATTAGGCTAAACTTTACAATTGTCCCCCGAAGCTTTTGGTACTTGTTACAAATCATTCGTCTAGCCGCGCCGAATACGAATTCATTTTTATTCTTGGCGAAAATTAAAAGATCTTATTGGGACATTCAATTCTACCCATGCAGTGAATGGATAAATTATTACGATCACTTCGAAATGAAATTAATATTGTATTTATGAAAATTGCTCTTTTATTACAGAAAATATTGTTATGTTTTTCGATAGCACATGGCGATATTTTTATTTTGTCTTGTGTGCAGAAAATAAATATAATGAGGAATATAAAATATAATTATTGTTGTAGAAAGAACTGCAGCAATGTTTTTCGATAGCACATGGCGATATTTTTATATTGTCTTCTTTGCAGAAAGTAAATATAATTATTGTTGCAGAAAGAACTACTGCAATGTTTTTCAATAATATATGATGATATTTTTATACTATCTTGTTTGCAGAAATTAAATATAATGATGAATATAAGATATAATTATTGTTGCAGAATGAATTGCTGCAATGTTTGTCGATATTTTTATATTGTTTTGTTTGCAGAAAATAAATACAATGAGGAATATAAAATATAATTATTGTTGCAGAAAGAACTGCTGCAATGTTTTTCAATAACATATGATGATACTTTTATATTGTCTTTTTTGCAGAAAATAAATATAATGATGAATATAAGATATAATTATTGTTGTAGAAAGGACTGCTGTACTGCTACAAGAGCTATTACAAATAAATATACAAAACGTACAAAAAAATTTTCATCAAAAAGTATCGAATAAATTTCTTCATTGAAACAAA
>CM052083.1:6694028-6706032 GCA_028453745.1 Agapostemon virescens
AAAATTTTCATCAAAAAGTATCGAATAAATTTCTTCATTGAAACAAACATTACGACAAAAATTGTACGAGATCTGAATGGACGCAATTATGTCATTATTACAAATCAATATGCATCGGTCGGATTTATTACTCGGTAGTTCTACCGTTAAAACGAATAAATTTGCAACAAATTATACCGTCCTCGGCAGAACGTCTGTCGCAATATCAAAAGTGACAAGGCCGCCGCATTACCGCCTCTTTCGACCGAAAAGGGTTAAGCCTGCGCGATCGCGGTGGCATCTCGCCCTTTCGAAAGTCCCGTCGCTAAAAAGTTCGCGTTTCCCGGATGGTCGGGACGGCATAAATAGGTCTGCCAAAAAGTGTATAACGGATTAGCGTGGGGGCATTGTCGTCGGTTCCGAGCGTAAGAAGCAGGCCACGGAGAAAACAAGGATAAGCACGAAGCGGCCGCTTTGCTCGTAGGTTGGAGAGGCGAGTCGCAGGGGTGGATTGCGGGGGTGCGGCTTGAGGGTGTCTACCCACTCGGCTACACACTCATCCTCTCTTCTGCGAGCTCCCGCACGTTCTAATAAGTTCAACGAGGCAACTGCTTATGGCGTCATAACCAGGCTCGCGAAACGTTCGTCGCCGGCGACGACGCGACGTTGTGCTCTGCTCCGCTCTGCTCTGCTCTGCTCTGCTCTGCTCTGCTCAGCTCTGCTCTGCTTTGCCCTGGTCCGCTCTGGTCCGCTCCGTTATATCGCGGAGCTAACGGCTCAAGCTAGCTCGAAGGTGGTTAGAGCCACGGTTGAAGTCGGCTGATTCCATTCTAGAGTGGTGCGCTCCCACGGGTCATCCGAGCGTGCACCAGAGGGGGATGAAGACGTTTACGTGGGTAAACCTCGACGCCTTCAACGAATTTTCTGCGAGAATTCGAGCAAGCGATGCGCGTCGTTGGATGAGCACGCCGACTCCCGCGTATGTATCTGTTATGTCCCCGTTCCACTATCATCCCCGAGCCATACCACATTGAGAACTGTCTACCGCAGAACGGGAGTTCCGCGATTTTAAGGCCGGCGAGCAGCCGCGGCCACGAAAGATGCCAGAACTGTTTGCCGACCCAGACGCACTGTGCCGTGCGAAAACTTTCCTCGAGCCGCGTTTTCGAAATCGCTCGGGAGCGCGTTACGCATCCGACTGTGCAATGTCGGATTAACACCGAACCTATCGCTGGTCGAATAACCCGTTTGCGCGCGTTCTTTGGTTTAGAATCATCGAGGTTGTTGAATTTGTCTTCGCAGGAACGGATTCGTTAGACTTCAATATATATATCAATATTAGAAGACTAGTTCGAACTTATTCACCTCTTAGGCACGGTTGAATTTAGTGCGGGGCAGTTTCTCTGTACTCTGTTCAGAGCACATTGGAATGAAGTTTTTGATAACTAAATTATAATTCTTCTTAACACGTTGAATGCCACTTGAATTTTGCAAGCTTCGAACAAGTTTCATTTGTTCCAATTATAGAAATGATCAGTGTTATTGAACAAAATTGTTAGCTACTAGAAACGAAAGTTTTCACCTCGTACTATAATCTGGTTAATTTTGACAGTACTGCGTTAATGTTCAATGCTGTTAATTTATTGATAACTTAAAGTTAACTTTAAAGTTAATTTATTAACTTTAATAATATTGGAATGAGGCTTATCATAACTAAATTGTAATTTTTCTAAAAGATATGATGCATATACTTTAACATTAATAATTTACTGTAATAATTAATAATAAAATTGAGTGTGCTCAAGCCACTATAATGGCGCATCGTGCTTAAGAGGTTAAGTCTCGTCAGGTTTATGTGAATATATAGGCTAGATTATTTCTTTGTTCGGTAGGTACAGCTTTGATCCATTGTCCCTGTGGCTCGCAGATTTCTTGGCCGTTTCTGTCTTGCAGATTACAGGCGCAGTGTTTGCTTCGATTGTCGCTGATTGATGATCAGCGATGTTCTTGTTTTTGCGATTTTTATCTGGTTATTGAACTGTAATTTTATGACTCATGTGCTGTTTTTAGTACAATACAAGAGCTCGGTTAAAAATTTGTACGTGTCGAGCTTACAAGAGAACATATTCAGATGCGAAAATCCGATTTTGATGAAACTTATGGGAGCTTATAGCTTTATTGTTTAAACAAAAAACTTTTGTTAAAATTTTCTTGCTGGACTACATTTCCCATTGAAAAACACACAATTAAATAAAAAAATTCAAATTTTTTCGACCTCTGGTTTCCGAGATATCTCAAAAATACCCCACTTCTGAGTGCTGTTTTCACCCCTTCAAAGTCTATGGTTGCCGATAAGAAAAAGACATGTCAAATATTTTTCAAAGAACTATGAGCTCCCATAAGTTTCATCAAAATCGGATTTTCGCATCTGAATATGTTCCCGTGTAAGTCAGAAGAAATACCTTGGTCTTCAAGTTAATACAGCTACGAGAGCAAAGGGTTAAAATGTGCTTCCATCGAGCACGCGTCTCTAAAACATCATCCTCTTTTGTTTGCAACATTGCGAACAGTGCAAACTCGATGGAAAACGGCAATTGTTTAAGGATTGATTTAAATGCCGGAAGTCTGCATTAATTATTCTTATTTGATCGATATTAATGCGTATAAATGAGATTTTATTAGATGTATCACTGTTTGTCGTTGGGCGAGGCTTAACTGCGACGACGAGGAGAGGACGGACACACCTGAAAGTAGGTAACGAGTCAACAATACGATGGAAAACAGGCTGGTTTATTGTGTTATTATACTTTCATGCCTTAAAACCCGCGGCGAGATATTGCCGCGGAAGCTTAAGCCAACGCGAGCAAGGATGAGTTGTAAAGTCGCCCGGGTTATAGAGGCCGTTAAAATGTTTGGCTGACTCGCCGCGCCAGTTACTACTTGGCGCGATAGTGATCGTTTACGTTCCCGCGAACTCGTGGCATCAGTATGCTTTCGTTTTCACCTGAGCTCGGGTTTTATGGGCTCGATAGTTTTTGCGGTTTAGCGATATGGAGTGGTTATATGGTGGTCAACGGCTGAGAGGAATGCCGAATGATCAGAGAAATACAAAGATTTTATTTCAGAGAGACAATACAGTCCCCACTGATTATTAGACTGTGGATTACTGCGGAAAAGTTAATATTGTTTATACGCGCTGTGGAATACAGCCACCGTTTACGAATGTTATTCTTCACTTAACCCTTTTAGTGTCGAACGATATATCGTCGTTCGTAACACCTGCGAAAAATCCCAACGACGATACATCGTTGCGTATCCGATTGCACTATCTCAAAATAAATCTATAAAACGTTATAAATGGTCTAATCTCATGGCAAAAGAATTAAAGAAATTGTTTTTGTGTTTAACTTGTTAGAAAATAGCAAATTCGTTAAAGTTGATCCGGCGTTCTTCGCGTAGGCACGATACTTTCGCTCGGCACTAAAAGGGTTAACATTTTGAGAATATTGAAGCCATCGTGTTGGTACTTGTAAATTCTATCAAACAAACTATCGGACCAGTTAAAATATCTGGTTCGAAAGTTTTTCTGTCACAATCACTAAAATTATAAAAAAATTTGAAAGAAGCAGACATTGTAATAAAAATTGTAAAAGATCTGAATCGATGCAGTCTGGATCATTATTATTTAATCGCATTTATTATTCTCTACTCCAATATTAACTCTTAATCCTTCGAGGCATAGGGTTTTTAAAAAATAAAAAGACCCATGTTGTTATTTTGGAGTCGAAAAAATAAAAAGATGGGACACTTTAAATATCACCGTGCCTCAAAGAATAACAACTGAAAATCTCCACTACAAGAATATAGCACTTTTCCCATAGAAAAAGAAACCTCTCTACGTGGGTACGTAGAAACAATATTTTTCGTGACTACAAAAAAGTATTAAAGTAAAACTTTATTATTTTATAATAAGCAAGCATTATAAAAAAATCTCTCACTGAAAGTTAAAATCAACAAAGTCAGAGAGCGTTCTGTGAATGGAAAAGTTTTAGCAACTTACTAAAAATTAAACAAGTGACACAATTTAATTATTGTTTATACAGACTACATTCCGCGGAATAGCAGTCGCAAGGAAGGGCAAGAAACAAAGGCGGAAGGTGGCGCAAGGCGAATGAAATTTATGCATTAACCGTACACCCAATGACAGAGTAATAAATTGACATAGCGCCAGAATAATAGAGTTCGTCCCCGTAATTAACTCGCTGTAAAACAAGACAGACAAATGCGGTCTGCGCGTGTGCGCTGTGGCCGCGTCAACTACAATTACCAGACCTTTGTTAGCTCGCCCAGCGAGACCGTCTAATTTTCGGAAAAAATATCAACTGTAAACGCGCGCGCGCGCTTATTGTGTCCGCTCTTCGACGCGAAACCGGGTCACTTTTCGATTGTCCTATTGATTTCGTTAGCAATAATGATCCGTGTAGACCAATTAATTACGGTTGGCTAACCGCTTGATTGTTTCCTCCGTGCATCGAAACTAATTGAGTCTCTCTGTTGCGACTACTTTGAAAAATTTCATTCATTTTGTGTTTTACTCGGTGTTCGTAATTTGAGTACTTAATCACTCGCCGCTTTATAGGCCATGAATTGTAGCCGGTTCTTAGGTCACATTAAACGATTCGTGAAATTTCAAGAATACATTTCGTGGCACGTTATTTTTTCGAAATAATTGCTTTAAAGTATTGAAATAAACATAAAAATAATGGATTTCTTTTTCCTCAAGCTAACAAATTGTCTTTTCTTTTCTGTAACATATTTAGGGATGAAGACGTTGGAATAACTTTAATTTTTCATTTTCCATTATGTTTACGTTTATTGCAAGACTTAAAAATAATGGATTTCTTTTTCCACAACCTAATATTACAATTACTGAAAACAAATGACACGTGTACATATACTCCGAGACAAAAAGATAGCACACCTTATATTTTCCCATATTTTGTGTTAAATGTTGATTAATATACATATTTCCTTTTACCGATAACTCAGAGCATATCTGTACCATACAATTTACGTAATATTGTCCACAAAAATATAAATATTATATTTCGCCAGCGGGACAAAATGATAGCACACGTAGTAAATATTTCCAGTTACACCGAAGCTCGCGAATTGCGAACATCAACCTCGGAACATAGTGAATAAAATAAAAAAAAATTATTGATTGAATGATTGATTGATTAAATGATGGCTGTTATTAACCCTTTGCACTCGCAGCAGTTTTAACTTGAAAACCAAAGTCTTTCTTACGACCTAGAATATTTGCAGTCTACATTATTTATTTTCTCTTATGCACACGAAGTTGGTTTATTTTTATCAATCTCTTAGATACGGACATAGTGATGTAGAACTCGTTCTAAATAATAGTGTGGCAATTTTTAATGGTGCCTCAGAGTCACCATTCGAGTGCAAAGGGTTAAATGTAAAGGAGGAGCCACAAGATATTATTCATTAAATATTCATTTATTGTTATACATAATTTTAAGTTAAATATGCTATCATTTTATCCCACTATATTTCCTTAAAAATTCTTTTCTTTAAATAAAATTGTACAGACCGGCGAAATTCAATTCATTTTCATTTATGTACGTTTATAGAGATATTTTGCAAGAATGTATAAAAAAGAAACCTTGGTTGTAACATTAAATAAATAAAAATTACGTTAATTTTAAAGTGTGCTATCTTTTTGTGCCAGAGTGTATTCTAACAGACGTTACTATGTTTCATTTAAGTAGCCGGGGAAAGTTTTAATATTGCATGTACGAGTAACAGTAATAATACGCAGGAAAGAGAATGAACCGTGTACAAGGAAACTATTCTACGTCAAAAAGCGTCTCGATTTGAAAATTAAAATTGCTTGGAGTGCTGAGGGATAACGATGACAGAAAATGCAGATAGATATCGCAATCCTATATCTTCTAGAATCGTTTGCATCCCGAAGAAACTGTGATCGCCTTGTCCGTGAAATAAATCACGGTTCAAGCGCAGTTAGCGATGAGTTTCTTTGAAAGAAGTTCGAGGGACCGCCGAGTTTTTCACGCGATACGCTGTTTTTCACGGAGCGCCGTTCGCATGGAAATTTCTGTAGACGGGGGTCGAAGACATGGCCGCAGTGAGCAATTATCAAGCGTGAGGTTTAATCACTCGCCCAGAGCGCTATCTGGCGAAAACACTTTTCCGCGTGCACTCCTGACGCTGTAACTATACGCGTTTATGGCGCGGAAGAGGAGCTCGAAGCGGACGGCCGACGAAACTGATGGCGGCGCACGGAAGGTAGTATAGAACTGGTTACTGGTTCGGATGTAGGTGGTTGCATAAATGCACATTCGAGCGAACAAACTGTTGGTCTGGCTTGGTAGCGTAGTTTGTCGGAACGCAGAAGCAAGAGCCGGTTGCCTGCGGAAATGGAGGTCCGTTCTGTTTCAACCTTCGTGATTCTCTCTCTTCCTCCCTTTCTCTTTCTCTTCCTCTTTCTCTCTCTCTCTCTCTCTCTCTCTCTCTCTCTCTCTCTCGATCCACAGTACCGTATCCCCTTCTCCTTCTTATTAGAGAATCCTCTGATCCTCTAGGCATTCCATTCACGAACTGCGGTTTCATACGCTAATCTAGGGGGACCCATTGTTTTGTCAGCTTGTAGGAGAGTGAGCGACTTGTCCTCTTCCTGCACCGTTGATAAATATCGCCGTTGGTGTTCCGCGATTATGGTTATTTCACTTTCATTCAGAAAAAAAAATTGAGTCTCCTTTTGTCTTTCAGAGAAACTTAATTTATATATTAACACTTTATCGACAGGAAGCCTATTAGTAGGCTTTTCAATATTTGCGCTGTATCAAAATGAAGCTTAAAATTCTAGTTTTACATTCCAATTTTTAACAACATTGTTAGACAATATTATTGGGGATGCATTTTTGATCCCCAATAAAAATTTCTGTCAACCTTGAACAAGACCTATTAAAAAGTTTTCAGTCATGGATCATGGACCTTGCAAAAATTCTGAAATAATCGCCGGTCGATAAAGTGTTAAGTAGACAGTATTTATATATATATATAGTAGACAGCACAGTAGACAGAAACACAAAAAATTACAACAATTTTGTATAGAGACTTCGCACACGTGTTGTTTATTTGACCGCTCGCGGAAGAAGAAGGAACAAGCGCTGCGTGACCTATTTATATTTACGCTTAGCGCTAAACATAATGTAATTGAATTCAATAGATGGCGCAATCAGCCTGAATATCTCCAACAAACTGTTTACAGCGTTTCATATTACCCGGAGAAAACAAATTCCTTTTTTATTATTTATTATTAGATCGTGGATCTTTGTGATGATTGATTATCGAATGAGAATCGCGAGAAACGGAAGTTGTACGAAAGCGCGTTTCCTCTTTGAATTCTCTTTGAAACAGTTTCGTGGTCGAGCAAACTACACTGTTGCCTTCACTGCATAAAATCCGCAGTCTATTTATTTATTAATTTCGTTTTTGATCGATAAAATGGAGTGACGGAATGCACATTCACGGTAGTTTTTGTTTAATTACTAAAGCAACTATAGTGGCTTGAGCACATTCAATTGTATTATTAATTATTCAAGTAAATTATTACAGTTAAAATATATGCATCATATGTTGAAGAAAAATTATACAATTTCATTAAAAAATTATTAATGTTAAAGTATATACATCACATATTTAAGAAAAATTATAAAATTTCATTAAGAAAACTATTAAAGTTAAAATACATGCATCATATCTTTAAGATAAATTATAAAACGTCATACAAACATTATTAAAGTTAATGTATATGCACTATACCTTTAAAAAAATTTATAATTCAGTTATCAAAAACATTATTCCAAAACTGTTAAAGTTAAAGTATATACATTATATCTTCAAAAAAAGAAATTATAATTCAGTTATCAAAAACTTTATTAAAATGTACTCTGTCTAAAAGGTTAAACATGAACATTGCGAAAGAAATATTAGAGAAGCAATTTGTTATATTGTGAAAAGAAAGGAACCACGTATAAGGAACCACTGTCATAGATAAAAATATTCTTTCGACTTTGGAATGGAATTGCAAGAAAGTGCAAAGGGTAAATTATATATTTTCGACTTCATCAACACAACTTTTTTAGTGCACAACGTTCCGTGCAATATTTACTAACGGTGGTACACGATCACATATTTATTTAATGCTCTAAAAAGATAGCGTATAGAACAAAGCAAATAAATTTATAAAAATACAAATCTTTGCTTACACATTAAATTACTTGCATGAAAAATCGAGCTGAACTAGCTTAACACTTTACCGACCGGAAGCCTATTATTAGGACTTTCCATAGTTGCACTGTAACGAAATGAAGCCTAACAAACTGCTTTTTACGTTGTAATTTGTAAGCAAATTATTCGATAACGTTCCTGAGGATGTCATGTTGATTTACAATAAGAATTGCTGTCAGCGTTGAGAGATCCATTGAAAAGTTTTCAATCATGGACAATGGACCTTGAAAAATTCTGAAATACTCGCTGGTCGATAAAGTGTTAACACGGAACGCGTTAATAATAATTCGTATATTCCCCAAACACGTAGTTCATCAGCAATTGCCAAAGAAAAAGAGAACGTCGCCAGCTCTCGTTCAGCGACGAGCTGCAAAATCATTGGAACGCCGACAAAGGAATTAATGGATACCGTTTCGAACATCCCCGTCGCAAATAATAAAACTCGCGATCGCAGGGTCCGTGTTTATTACGTCTGCTTAGGTATCGGATCGTTCCCGACCTTTTTCCGCAAATTCTGCGTCGGCTTACCGAGGCATGTTTGTTGCCAGTTTAAATTAATTTCACGCACAGCTCGTTGTCGCATTCCCCAGAGGCTGCACCGCTGTACCAAAAGTAATATTACCATTCCGAGCTATGGCGGAGGTGTCGGCACGACGGTCGTCACGGACGGGGTGCATGGTAGCGAAAAGAACGAATATCCGAAAGAAAGAGACGAGAGAAAGCGAAAAATGCGTGAAACGAAACGGATTACCCGAAAGGCTGAAACACTGCATCGGAGCACACGGTGCAAGCTGCCGAATTTTTTTCAGCAAATTATGAAATTTTGTCACTCTATTTGCCGGAAGCCTATTAATAGCATTCCCGGTAATTGTCTGTTGCAACGGTGTTAATTAGAAATACATTTTTCCATTCACACACACACACACACACACACTTCATTCATTCGATTCATTCAGAATCCGGAACGGGGCGAAGTTAGACAACTAGACTGAAAGCTTCATGGAAATTACAGTATTTCTGAAAGACACGGTTTAATGGAATTTTAATTAGATTTTTATTCCTCCTTTAATTTCTCGCGGCTCTTAATAGAGGAGATAAATTTCTGGGGAATTCTCGCGTTTTACAAAACAGCCTGGAATTTCAAGAATAGCGTCTATCTGAAAAAGTGTTCCGATATTAATACGAATCACTGAGAGTCTGTTTAATTTAGACTGTTTAATTAACTGAATGGAGATGCCCCACCACAAAACCCCTTGCTTCGGAATGATCCTCTAATTATAAATAGTGGTTATTTCGAATTTTATAGAAACTGCATTTAATATGAATTTTACACTTTTATGACAGAAGCGAGTGAAAGTGGAAACTGTAGAAGAAGAAGAAAAGTTAGTTTGGATTTTCCGACTGGAATAGAATTAGAAAATATTTTGCCATTCTTTTAGTTTACGATTTAGCTTTAATTGCTACGTACTCTTGTCCCAAATATTCAATATTAATTAGATTGCACCTCATTTGAATTATATTTGCTAGAATGTCGTCATTCGAGCTGATGGTTAAGAACGTGGGCACGCAATTTCCTTCCAGGTTGTATCTAGCACAGTTCTAACACAGTAAAAAAGATGACGATACTTTTAATATTGAAACATGGAACTTGGATAATTAATAAAAAAATTGCAGAGAAAATATTCGAAATTATTTTTGTGATTTTCACACGAGGGTTTATATTGAAAATTGAAAGTACGTTTGGTAGATTTGTGACAATTATGCGAGAGGTATCAAAACACATATAATTCTACAGATTTGTTACAGTTAGAGGTAGAATGTCTACAATCGAATCTACAAAAATTTCTTCGTTCTTAAATGTACAATTTAAATCCACACGAAAAAGTTGTAGGAAACTATTTTTAGCATGTTCCCTGCAATTCCGGCGAATCGTAATTGTTTCAAACTTTCCTCGTCGCGTCGCACGGTAAACTAATTGTTCTAACTTCTCGAAACTATCCAAGTTCCGCGTTCCAATATTAAAAAAGTTATCGTCTCTTTAAAAGCGTTGGAATATCGGTGTGATACGGTGTACCTGAAATGGAAATAGGCTGTCGCTCTAGACGAGTCGTCGCGAGAGGAGAGATCGCGAAAGGAGAGAAGACTAAATTGCGATGTGCGGGTGTAACGGTCGTCGAGGGGGGACGAAGGGGTTGTGGAAAATATAAGAAGCTTCTTCATTTTCATTAATAAAACATCTCGTTGGATAAGAAGCAGCTCGGAGATAGGATGGGTGGTATAGCGGAGAGGATGAGAAACGGGCTAGGAATGAGGGAACAGATACAGCGGAAAAGCAACGGGCCACAAGATGGTGGCCCGGGTAGCTACGGTTTGTGACTATTTCTGAATAACAACGAAATGCAAAGTAGCTGATAGCACAGTGCGAGATGTTCCAGAAGCAAGCCGTGTGCCCGCTATTCCTCAACCACCGGCTCTTCTCTACCAAGCCACCATCTTTAGGCTCTCAAGACCGCAAGCTCTTCTTACGTGTACCTACCACTAGTAAGAGCCTCTTCCTTAAGATCCTCTTCGTCTTTCCTACCACCCCCTCGCCTTCCTCCTGACACTTCTCTACGGACTATTCCCCCTCACGAGAGGTTAATCCCTCTCCGGGGAAAATTAGCCTGCTGTTCGCAGCTCGTTTTGCCTGGCCCGAACGCGCGGTGTCCCTCGACTTTCGCCAGGAATCTTTCCCTACGACGGAACAGATTGCCCCGGCATTGTTATATCGCACCCACAAGCCTGATTTCCCGAGGTATCCACCTCGAGAGGCTAATTAAATTCGGCCAAATTGCTCCTGATTGAAAACCGGTGCTCAACAGGCGCTCCTTCGAATGCTGCTTGGCTCTGTATTCTTTTCTTCGTGGTTAGAATCGTCAGGAATTCGTCAAACCGTCGAACAAATGACACGGACGCTTGTTTGAACGTTGCTTGGCTCCGTATTATTTTCTTCGTGGTTAAAATCGTTAGAAATTCGTTAGACTGTCCAGTGAATGAGGTGAACGCTTGCTCGAACGTTTCTTGGCTCTGTATTATTTTCTGCGTTGTTGGAATCGTTAGAAATTCGTTAGACCTTAGAACGAATAAGACGGACGCTTCTTTGAACGTTGCTTGGCTCTGTATTATTTTCTGCGTTGTTGGAATCGTTAGAAATTCGTTAGACCGTTGAACGAATGAGAGGGACGCTTCTTCGAATGTTGCTTGGCACTGTATTATTTTCTTCATGGTTAAAATCGTTAGAAATTCGTTAGACTGTCCAGTGAATGAGGTGAACGCTTGCTCGAACGTTTCTTGGCTCTGTATTATTTTCTTCGTGGTTGGAACCGTCAGGAATTCGTTAGATGATCGAGAAAATGAGACGGACGTTTGCTCCAACGTTTCTTGGCTCTGTATTATTTCCTTCGTGGTTAGAATCGTTAGGAATTCGTTAGACTCTCCAGTGAATGAGACGGATGCTTGCTCGACTGTTGCTTGGCTCTGTATTATTTTATTCATGCTTAGAATTGTTAGGAATTCGTTAGACTGTCCAGTGAATGAGACGGACGCTTTCTCAAATGTTGCTTGGCTCTGTATTATTTTCTTCGTGGCTAGAATCGTTAGAAATTCGTTAGACTCGTCAGTGAATGAGACAGACGTTTGTTCGAAT
>CM052083.1:6706042-6721895 GCA_028453745.1 Agapostemon virescens
GTTGCTTGGCTCTGTATTATTTCCTTCATGGTTAGAATCGTTAGGAATTCCTTAGACTGTCCAGTGAATGAGACGGACGTTTGTTCGAAAGTTGCTTGGCTCTGTATTATTTCCTTCATGGTTAGAATCGTTAGGAATTTGTTAGATTGTCCAGTGAATGAGACGGACGCTTGCTCGAATTGTTAGTTAACCGCCTATTATTTTCTTCGTCGATAGAAACGACTTTATTAGTCTTCTTCGCGTATAAAACTTTCGTTAGACGAAAATTCAATTCTGTGTCAACAGTTCTTGCCAGTTTGTGCAGGATTTTATATTCTGGACATACAATATAATCTTTCAAACACCTTCGTAGAATTTATACAGGATGCATCCTTGCAATACTGAAGTGGGTGCTTACGTTAAGAGCCACAGGGTCTGCAGATGTGCGGCTATGGTTCGTCTTTTAACTTTCACTCTAGACCTTCCTTTCAAAGAGTAGAAACGTGCCTTATTCGCTCTTCTAAAATAAAGTCACTGTTACATCGAAACGTATTACGAACTGTTTAAATAGTCCCATGTTTCCAATAGTTTATAACATAAATAAGTTTCGACAAGTCAAGTTAGAACAATGTAATTTTGCAAATGGAAAAATTTGATTCCGTTTCTGGTTTCGTCTATTCTTGTACGCTCAAGACTCGAGAATAAAGAAGGAATATACCTGTTTTGTTATAAATTATGACGTTTCTTCTATTACTGACATTCGAAAAGCGAAGACGTCTCTCTGTTGAGAAATAAAATGTGTAATCAATATTTACCTGACATTTAATATTTAATTCGAATTTAAAATGAACACTCTAGAACAAGTACGATGTGTAGACACGCAAAACGAAGTCCTGTTATCACTTACCGAAAACTGTTACGATGTGCCCAAAAAACAACGACAGACATATAAATTCCTCTAATGTCTCGACTCATTTGTGTTTCGCCTGTGCGCAAAATCCTCGCCGATGACAAATCCGGTAACACTATCTCGCTGCGATATAAAAGCGCGACGGCAACATTAATTAACATATATAATATCAAAAAATGTAATTGCGTACAGAGCTTTTTAAAAAATGCATTAACATCCGAGTTCGTTTCCCGGGCGGCGTAGTGTTGAGCCTATTAAAACAGAGTTTCTACCGCGAATACGAGTTGCTCGTTTTAAACAAAATCTTCAGTGGCTCGCCTAAATTACTCGTCTGCATGGCCGAACCTCTCTTGCAAATTGTTGCTGTATAGGCCGGCGTTAATTTCGCGGGTGTCAGCAGGTGTAAACGAGACTGCGCGTCGAATTTGTGACGCGGGACATCTAATCGGTTTATACGCGCTACGTAAAGACCGTAATTGTCGGGTGAAAGTTCCATCTATAGATCGGACTCTCTCTCTCTCTCTCTCTCTCTCTCTCTCTCTCTCGCTCTGTGTGTGTGTGTGAGTCGTTAGCAATTACTAAGCAAAGAGCCTTTTAAATTATGGATCTGGGATACGCCATGCGATAACGTGTACGGCCTATCGAGCAATTTATAGGTCAACCTTGTGCATTCTTCACGTTAAACGCCACCCGCGTCGTCTTCAAATATTAATCCATCTAAATCGTCGGCTATCGAGAACTTCAGTGTCTCGTACGGCCTTCTACGGTCTAGCACATTTTCCATCGTTTTCACTGTTGTTCGCAGGTTGCACTAATTCGTTCCGCTGGGAAACAGATCGTTCAGATTCTACCTTCGATCCGTGCCGCGGCCATTAAATATCAGATATCGCAATCGCCTGTTTCTTTGGGAACGTCTACTCAACATATTTCGTGCACAGTCACCTAAAATCGCAAGAATATTGCGAAATTTTTAAAAGACTTTTTTAATATTGGAACGTAGGATTTATTTATTTTTCCGATGTTGGAGCAAATGAATCTTTAACACTTTCACTGCCAAAGTGACAACCTCGAATGTTCCATAAAGTCAAAGTAATTTATTTAATGAAATAAAAATTGAAAAGTTAGCATGTATGATACTGAGCATTCCTTAAACGTTCTTACTCCTTCCTTATTCTAAACAAATGTGGTACGATGAATGCATTGGCAGAAAAATTTATGTTTAAATCTGGACAAATAATCCTGTCATCTTCATGTGGGTGACATGGCAGTCAAAGTGTTAACAGGTTCCCTGCTACGTGTACTATTTCTATGTACCGTTATGCGAAACTTGAACTTTAGGCCACGTGTATTATAAGTGGCACACACAGACATACAACATTTTTATATTTAAAGAAAAATGTCCATTTCAAAAATATTTCAATGAAATATTTTTCTTTATGAATGATTTGGTAAAAGAGATTGAATGTCCGTTTTTATTAACACGTTTCGTGCCATAAATGGTACGCGCTAATGTCTTTATTTAATTCATTGGTAACATATATTTTAAAATAAATTTGATTCTGTAAAATATATTTCCACCAAAAGAATGAGGCATTATAAGAAATGCTGTAGAGAACAAAGGACAAGCTAATTATTGATTGATGATGTAACGAAACAAAACATTTAAAAGATACAAACAGTTATATGCATTCTGGGATTTCCTCTTTTGTGAACGCAGAAAAAATGAGAGGCGTCGAAAGATGTAACAATCTCCAGATTTGTTACAATTATAGGCATTCCTGGATAAATATGCAATCGTTACAAATCTACGAAAATGCAATTCTCAAGATCACGTGAAAAGGTTGAGAAAACTGCTATTAGTATTTTTTCTGCAATTTCGACAAATTGCACTTTTTTAAAAATTTCTTCTCCACGGTATACAGTAAACTAGTTGTTTTAAATTCTCGAAAATATCCGGGTGCTATGTTCCAATATTTAAGAACTTAGTATCTTTTTAAAAGAAAGAGATTGCCCTTTTATAAAGTGCGTTGCTTTGTTGCGTTGATATCAACAAAAATGCAACCTGCAGTGTGTCATTCTTCCAACATTCTAATACAAAAGAAATGTTTGTGATTTTGACGCGTTTAGAAAGACCCCGAAGAAGATAGTTGGGATAGTTACCAAAAAAGATGTTAAACGGTGGGAAAGCTTTTATTCGTATGCATATAACATGATTTCTTTGTATGTGTTCTTACGTTTCGATGGTGCATTGAATGCAAAACAGGTGCACGTAGTACCTTTACGTGACTGTGCGTTTAGTGTAACGTACGTTTCATTGCATCATAACACAACGCCGGTCAATTTTATCATTGTACTAAACGAGCTGATGGACGATAATTTCGATACAAATTTTTACCTCCTCGCACCGTAATTGCTCGAACGGTGCTTACGTGCGGAAGCTGAAAACGCTGTTGACATGTTCAGAGCTAGTTTTATTACCGTCTGCGTTATGAGTTTGATAATGGGTTCAGTTGAGCGTGTCTGAGAATAGAGAATACAGATATTGTTTGAACAAAACATATAAAAATAATCCTAAATAGATATTTATGCATTTACAGCCTATGAACGTTTCTTTTAAATATACGAAAACACGTATATTAAAGAAACAGTGATAACACGTTTAGTATATTCGCTATGATGAACTATCTATTTGCTAAACGGATCTTGTTTTCATTTTTACAAAACAACATTTGTAATTTGTATAAAAATCCACAGAATAATCTAAATATTTAAGAAAAGCAGTTTTCTCAATGAAAAAATTTTTATTGCAATTCGTACGTCATAAAATTGTAAAGAACATAAAAATTCTCTAAAACTTCTTTTCTGTAAGATGCATTAAAATTTTTTAAATTTAACACCGAAACTATCGAAACAATAAATCCAACGATATACATTGCTTTTTAATAATAATGAGACTGTCTCTATTAAAACTCCATAAAATACTTATTGTAAGGTATACTTCATTAAAGAAGTACATCCGAAAATTTCTGATGAAAACATTTTTATAACTTAAAAAATGGAGAGTACGTCTGGAATAATTGTATAACTAAGAAAATACATTGCTGGACTATAAATATGATTTTTCTAGCGATTTTGTATATTCGCTGAGTAATCTTTAACGAGGATTCCCCTAAAATCTTGTAAAATCGGGCGCAGACCTTCGAAACAATTAAATCGCATATTTGACAAATTTAAAAGCGGTTATTTTCGAAGGTGCAGTGCACGTTGCGAGAATGCTCCGCGAAAAATGTTTGTAGAATGGCGTAGTTTTAAAAGACGCTCGTAAAATGCAATACCTTGGCCACGCTTCTTAAACTTGAACTTATTTCTCCCCGTAAAAATGCCCTGCGTGAGCAAGGAGGAACGACATACGTTTCCTTACGAGGGTTTTCGAGCACGTGATTGTCCACGCGTGCACCACCTTATACCCACTTATGTTAGAACGCCGTATAGGACTATATGCAACCGTACAGTCGACTACAATAGTACATTCCGATGAAAAACTAAAATATTTTACAATTTCTCCTACGTTCAGCGTGGTCCTTCGCTAATTTTTTTCTCATACGAGGGTGGTTAGGTCAGTTTTTATTCAGAAACCGAAATCAGCCTCTAAACTTTGAGCTGTCTACTATAATTTTGTCGAGCGTATGTTAAATCTCAAATATAAACTATGTAAAAATATTGGGGAATAAATTAAATATCTAAGAAACTGAAAAAATTTACAATTTCTCCTACGTTCAGCGTTTGTCGAGCGCGTATTAGATCTTAAACATAAAATATGTAACAAAACTGGGGAGCAGAGATTCGAATGAACTTGCAGATAAATCGAGTTGCAGAATAATAATTATGCTCATGCAATTATCCATTTTTATGAATTAGACTTGCGAAAGTAGAATTTAATAGGATCCCACTTTCAGTGGTTATTACTTTTCAATTGTAATAATAAATAAAAATCGTAGTGAATTGTATCGAGCGACTTTCGGTAATTTAAAAAAAATTTTAATTACCTTTAAACGATGATATGTTTAAATGATATTAAAGTAATGTTGTAGGAATATTTTTTATTTTGGATCGTGAAGAAAAATCTACTCATTGTCAGCAGTAAATGCATTCTAGCATCTCGAAGAGGGCTTAACAAATAGTCAAATTATATGGTATAGTTCTGAAATGGCCCACGGGGGTATTACACTTGACTGTACATCCAGCACCATGAATTCCTTTCCAGAGAGAAGAATGTGTCGATACCCTTGTTGGCTGCACCAATTCCATCCCCATTCCTTCATCTCTCCTATACTCCCTCCGAGTATTGTTGCCAGCGAGGTACTTCAGAGAAATTTCCAGGGAACTGCAAATTTTTTGTTTGTTAGTTTATGAAGATGTATTAACTCACAAAAAGAAACTCTACTTACGACTGCACGATTCATTTAGAATATGCAGCAACATTCATGCACGTCGTTTAAACCCTTTATTAATACTAGGATTACAGAGCACTCGAAACGACCATTTTATATCACGATATAAGAATCACAAATTTTTAACAATTTTAAATTTAATATTTCTTAATAAATTTCGAAATAAATTTATTGATTTCTTCATATTCAAATTCTTCATATATACATTTTTACCATCTCAATATTCGCATATTTAATCATTAGAAGGAACAAGTTGATCCATTTCAATTCATTTTGCAATTTCATTTTTAAAAGTGTCATTTTAAAAGTTATTATTCCATGTTCTGTTCTTTTTATTGCAACAATGAAGTTAACCCATTTCAGAAGGTACAAGAGAGAAGTTGTTCCATTTTAATTCATTTTAGAATTTGATTTTCAAAAATGTCATTTAAAAAGTTATTATTCCATGTTCCTTATTTTTGTCATTGCTATAATCATAAATTTAATCCATTTCAGAAGGTGTAAAGAACAAGTTGATCCATTTCAATTCATTTTACAATTTGATTTTTAAAAGTGTCATTTTAAAAGTTATTATTCCATGTTCCTATTCTTTTCATTGCAACAATCATTAATTTAATCCATTTCAGAAGGTACAAGAGAGAAGTTGTTCCATTTTAATTCATTTTAGAATTTGATTTTTAATAATGTCATTTTAAAAGTTATTATTCCATGTTCCTGTTCTTTTCATTGCAACAATCATTAATGTAATCCATTTCAGAAGGTACAAGAGAGAAGTTGATCCATTTAAATTCATTTTAGAATTTGATTTTCAAAATTGTCACTGATTATAAGTACGTGGATACTGGCAATATTGAAAATAAAATGTTCGCAGGCTCGTATTGTATAAACGTGTATACGATAAATTGGATTGGTTATACTAACAATCACTTGTCGAAAATAAAAAAAATATTATTGGATAACGTCTTCGTTATTTGCATGCGAAACTTTTCAACGAGCACTTACTTATTCCCATGAGAGAGAAAAAGAGTGACGAGAGCAAACTCAATTAAAATGAATCAGTACTCGTTAACGAGATAAACTGCTGACGCACTGGTTCGCAGATATACGTATACTGTGTTATGGTTTCACTTTCGAACGAGTGAATAAGCAGTAGAGGAATATAATTCAGTGAACAATCATGCTGTGATTGGTTCGATAATTCAATTAACACGAGAATGTCCGCGGTAAAAAATATTCGGTGATAGCTGTCACTGTTTAAAACGTTAATTTACAATTTTTAAATTACTCGAAGCTTATTAAAAGCAAAAAAAACTGTGCCTCTAGTCATTTCACTTTTTAACAAGTATATAAAACATATACATTTATTTAACGAATAAAAAATTACATCGTCATTGCTTTGTCATTTGTCATTGTTATCGTTGGGTTCAATTTTTATGAAGTTGTTGCTTTTTAAATACGATGTTTTCTAATTATTTTGTTTATACATTAACTAGTGGACTGGGGCTTTGAACATAAAAAAGGAAACTTAAGTTGTTAGGTCCAATTTAAAAAAAGTTATTGCCGTCTAAGTGGTGGAAACTTATTTTTCGACGCGACTGTAGGTCTATATCGAAAATTGGAAAGTACACGATGTTTTAAAATATTTTTGTTTATACATAATTAGCAGTACCGATCCTTTTAACGTCAAAAAATAAACTCAATTTGCCAGGTCCAATTTCAACAAAGTTATTGCCTTTTAAAAGGTGGAAACTTATTTTTCGACGCGACTGTAGGTCCATGTAGAAAAGGGAAAATTACACGATGTTTTTAAATAATTTGAAGCACCGATCTTTTTAACGTCAAAAAAGGAACTCAAGTTGCTAGGTCCAATTTTAACAAAGTTATTGCTTTTCAAAAAGTGCAAATTTATTTTTCGACGCAATTATACGCTCACACCAAACGGTGGAAATTATACCACGTTTTAGATTATTTTCGTTTATATATTACCTAGTGAACATTTAACGCCGAAAAAGTGAACAGATGTCGTTAGGTTCAGTTTGCAAAGAAAGTCATTATTTTTTAAAAGGCGTCAGCTTACTTTCCGAGGCGACTGTAGGTCCACGCGAAGAAGGGGAAATTACACAGTATTTTACTGTCGCCGAATCGTGGGACAGGTTGTACTTGCTTCTGCAAACTTACGCAGTCGACGGTACGTCACATTTAAAGTAGTCTAAAAGTCATAAACGTCCGTGGGACGAGGGTGAGAGCCACAGCGATTTTCTCCCAGTATCCCTCCGGTATTACGAGTTTACGAGACCTCCAGATACGTCATAGATGGCACCGTGTCAAGCACCTGTACGCTCTTCGCGTTTACGAGAACTAGGATTGCACGGTAATTCTATTCATCGATTACCATGTTGCTGACTTCACTGCAATGTGACGCAGTGAAAAAGAAGAGTGTCCAACGAATTGAACTCGTCTTTTACGACACACGGCTTTACCTATGTGCTTTTTACTATTTCCCTTTTATGGTTCGACTGCCGAATCAAACCGCCGTTTAGATTCTGTTCGGCCAGCTCTGCTGTAAACAATTGCATTATTAAACCCCCACGTTGCAGCCATTAAACGTTTCCAAAGATGCATCAATTGAATTGTATGTAATCATGATTTAAACCCCTTGTCATGCCATCTTCTTTGCAACTAAAGTTTTTATTACGTTCTTTATCACGGAATTATGCTACAGAAGAGGAAAAACGATATTTTTTATTACTTACACAGCTACGTTTACTTCAATGTTTAAATATATTTTTATTTATTTTTAAATATATTTTATAATATAAAATATATTTTTATATTATTATTGTATTATAAATACATGTCTCAATATATCGCCAAGTTCCTTTACAAGAATCTCTCGCGATATTTAGTTTAATAAATATAATATAATTCATCGTACTAGCAAAAGGTATTGTTTGCGTATCAAAGTAGACGTACACACTCTTCGTAATTAAAATTTCTTGCTCCATTCATCTCCGTGTCTCTTCACATTCGCATATGGAATAATCATTTTTCATATTTTATAAGAGGAGTGCACACATTGGTAAATATCGGTGTATTTAAAATTATTGGTTATTATATCTTCAGGACCAAACATGTGACATGTCACAGTTTTCTAGGACATTTACAGAAGGTAACGAGAACGTACAGAGGATACATGCACGTTATATGACGGCCCACAGAACGCACAAAACGTTTAAACAATCTTTGTGCTGTGTGAAAATAATATTCCCCTTGGACATTTTTCCCTGTCAAAGAAAACAAGATATTCAAGATGCTTGAATTAGATGGGGCACTTGTATACTGTTCTTAACAATATTGTAACATCCCAGTGTCTAAAGCAGGTCCTGCTAGTTACCTTTACAAGCCCAGGACGAAACTCTTCCTTCCCCTTTCTCTTTCGAACTTTACAATACAATTTTTGAGTCCTGGGGGGAGAAGGGGCTAAAATAAAAATAAGGACTATATAAAATTATCTACTTATCCGCATCACTATTAGCCACGTATCAGCTGCAAACCAGTTCGCTGAAATGAGAACAGCTCGATGCCAGAGGCAATTAGCCGAAGACCACGCGGATTGTCGACGACGCCATGAAGTAATTCCCAAAGTCCTTGTCTAAACAAACAGCTTCATCGTGGGAGCGAGCTCCCGGCGTAAATAAATAAATAATACTGGTAAAAAGAGGTCTCCGTTGTCTCAAGATGTCGCAGAAATCAGGACGGTGGAAGTTCGTCGCGAGAAAAGAAATCGCTCGAGAAGTTTCCCGACGTTCTGCATTACAAAACGGGGTTCGGCAGCACTCGTAGCAGGGCGAGCACGGTTGCTTGAAAATCGTCAGACCGGTATTCGCTTGAGCTAATAAAGGGGAATTGTTGACTTAAACCAAGAATTCCATTAAATCGAAATAATCTGTCTTTGCGGCGTGTTAGCCGGCCGGTCTGACCTACCGCGGACTCCGCCGTTTATTACTAAAAATAACATCAATAATGTCGTCGTTATCTTGTCCCTCCCGCCCACCGTAATCTCAGGCTGAATGATGGACTCGCGGTGCATACGTTCGCGAAACTTTCTGATACAGTTAGGAAATAATGTTTGCGGCATTACACGAACACGATACGCCGCGCGCGGTAGTTAAATCTCGAGTGCGGACCGATCCCGAATACATTAGGCCGCCGCACAAGTTAGGACACCGCAAACCTAATTTTTGGACGGGGTTGCCACTGACGGGACTGCGAATCTTTACGCGGAATAAAAAGCTTGTTAGTCAATCGTTAGGAACCTAGGTTAAATCCAATCGATTATCTTCATTTTTACGTACAATATGAAGATTTTACTTTCGCACACCGTTAATAATTTCTCTGTGAGATATTTGTTCTGTGACGCAACAAATGATAAACTGGAGAGCAATTTTTGCACTCACCCTGTACGTGGTAATTTTCGGAAGACTATTTCATCGTCCAATATGGTAATCTGCTATAGTTTATCAAGAAAGTATGCCACGTCGAGCTCATTGTTAGGCGTGACGCTTCGAGGCGCCATTTTCGCAATTCGATTGCGAATGTCATTTTTGAGACAGAAATCTCTTCTCCAGGTATTCTGCAAGGTACTCAGCCCTTCGTGGTCCCCGGAAAATGCCATTTCGAAAAAGGGCATGTCTCAACGTCCAAACCGACGACAACCCCCGAGATCTCTGGGTCCAACATTAGGGCAAACTTAAAGAACACTCTTAATGATACCATTTTGAAAAAATTCTCAAGTAAACTATGAATATCTGGCTTGATCATGCCGTTGGCAGAACCTTAAAAATCTCAAAGGGAGCAGCACCAAAAATCGAAGGGTGAACCCACCTCCAAAACCCGGTGTCGCCACCTAGGGCGATAGTACTTATTGTCAGTTGCAGTAAAGCAACACGTGCCAGTCACTTTTTATGCTTGGTAGGTTTTGTTCGTTTTTTGTAACTGCTTAAAAAATAATTGTAGATCAATAAAGTTTGACATTCTGTGCAATATGAAGAGTTTACTTTTGCACACCGTTAATAATTTCTCTGTGAGATATCTGTTATGTGACGCAGCAAATGACAAATTGGAGATCCATTGTTTCGCGTACCCTGTACATATTAATTTTTAAACAACCTTTCGATCGTCCAATGCGATACACTGGTGTAGTTTATCAAAAAATGTATGCGGCGCGGAACCCAGTCGCAGTAAAGCGACCCAAGAAGCTAATTCACCGTATCTTTTTCGTCGAATGATCGATGCTGGTCTTAATTCATTACGAAGCAATCGATTGTTGTTTTCACTGCGGGAATTAAAAGAAGAGTCGTCGCCTGAACTTCCAGTAGAGTCTTTGTTGCCTCCGCCTCCATCCGCGTTTGTGTGCCGAACGATTGATTAAGCGAGGCTCTCCCGACTGTCGAATTAATTTTAATTAACGAAGATCTCCTTCCCCCGCTCTACTTTCATCCTCTCTGCCCTCTCGTTACCGGTGTTCTAAGTTATTGTATTTTTTTCCACGGAGGCTGCTTCTTCAGAAGTTGTTAAAAACAGGAGGCGAAAAGAGAGTTACTTTATCGAGTTGCTAACGAAGGGAAAGATTTCGATGCATGATCGTATCCCGACGAGAACCGTGGATGAAAACGCGCGGAAACGGATTTTCCATCGGTAGAGGCACGAGTTTTTCCATTTTCTTTCCCGGCAGCGTTATTTATACGCTGTTTGCACGTTATAAGCTCGGCGAGGCTCCGGTTCGTTCAATATTTAATCGAATGTGCGTACCGGTCCGCGTTAGTCGTATAAATGAAGGCGTAACGCAAACATTAATTATTTATTTATGATAATGTGCATAGATTATGGGACGATAACGACTAATTGCACGATCATAATAAATAATGAAAATACATCGACGGGGCACAATCAATATGCGTGTATTAATACGTCGGTACTGTTCCGTTTCATAAATATTCAAAGCCGGGGCCCCAGTGGTTCTCTGATGCAACATCGTAAAAACGTTGACACAGTAACGAACCCGCGGAAAAGAAAATCGGGTCGGAAAATATTTTCCGCGGATTTGTCCGGGTTCGATCCGAGCCGAACGCGTTGTAATAATGAAGTGTTATTTATGAACATTGTTCCGCGGGACACGCGCGCCAATTTATGCGACAATCGGCGTCCGAGATTTTGTATCGGAGAAACAATATCTACCGCCGCGACGCACACAATCCGCCGAGAATGGGCTTTACAGATGTTTTCGATTTCATATTTTTCCCCCGGTTAGTTTATCCAAATTGCATCTGCCGGTGCGCCCCTCGTATTTCGAAATTGACACC
Organism: Agapostemon virescens; assembly: GCA_028453745.1. NCBI lineage: Eukaryota > Metazoa > Arthropoda > Insecta > Hymenoptera > Halictidae > Agapostemon > Agapostemon virescens. Next base: position 6,717,745 of record CM052083.1, read on the forward strand.
GCGAATATTTCAAACGACTCGATGCCGATGCGAAATCACGCCGGAATATAAACCGAGACATAAAGAACTATAATTGGTCGTCTTGAAAATCGATCGCGCCTTTAATCTCTAAACGGACCTCCAAAGTCTGCTTTACGACCACTCGATTATATTATATTTCGCGCTGTATTTATATTTAACCCTTTGCACTCCGAACAATTTTAATTCCTTAGTAAAGACATTTTTTCCCAATAGTTCCATTTTACATAGTTCATTTCCTGTCATGCATATAAAATTTATTGCTATTACTTGTAAGCGCAATATTTTAATTTTTACCGATTTTTTAAACACAACCACAGTGAGGTCAAAGTTATTTTGGCTAACGGTATGGCAATATTTAATTTCGCCTCAGAGGCGCCATTAGAGTGCTAAGAGTTGACGATAGAATTACCCTAATCGAGAATCGCATATATTCCTGCCTAACAATTATAGGATTGTGTTTATTCAGATTTCAGAGGATCTTTATGGTAACGTGTACTTGATTACACGATTATAGTACAAAAATTTCTATAACTGTAATTTCAGTAAAACAAATTCAGAGATCCTGTAATTTCTCAGGAAAATATTTTTATAACGAATTGTGAAAAACTTGAGATAATTTAAATACGAACGATGATTGAAAAAGTAGTGAGACGGTTAAAGATCTAAATCCACAAAAAGTTATATTATTAATAATTACTGATTAACGTAAATTTGAGAGGGTCCGAGTTGGCAATAGTTTACTTAAATATTATATTTATTGAATTTCCAACGTGTTTTATTTCAGTTGAATGATTGACGTGAATTGATGCGAATAAAACGTTTAGCGTGTCTGCTTCCTAGCTAGCATCAAAATGGATTCGAATTCTTCGGGCAATTAAAGTATGAAGCACGTTAATGTTCAGTTTGATTGTACTAATTCCTCCTGTTTAATGGATTTTGGGTACGCCGATGATCAAAATAGTGGTCTACTATAGAAGGTTCGCGAAATCCTGGTTTCATCGGGGCGGATAACTATTTTGTTCAACTATCCACCAATTACCCCGTATTAGATATTTTAAACGATTTGTTAACTTCGCGTACCGGAAAAGATATTATTTCTAGCCTAGCAATTAAGAGAAATATTTAAAACACTGTGATAAACTTTTGATCTTCCCTGGAATATTATGAAATACTTTATGAGTGAAAGAAAGACGGATTTTCGCCATTATTTTTGATAAATTAGCTCGGCAGGATTTACGTTCGCACAGAGATTTGGAATCTCGTCACAACCGTCAGAAAAATTAAAAACTTCATACACTCATATCCTGGGAAAGCTCCATTACAAATACTGCCTTTACATTATTTTGGTTTTTCATTTTATAATTGGTTCAAAATCTGCAATATCATATGAAATACAAAGACTGATACAAACATATGAATTTTTAATTTTATATAAATGTGGATCATGATGTTCATACTCAGAGTACAATAAAAATTCCAGAAATCGAATGAGAAATTCTTTCTTCCTTTTCTCACCGATTTTAATTAGTCGAAAGCAATATGAATAATAATTAAATAATATTTTGAATGTTGTGTAGTAATTTTTCTCACGAACGCACAAATTCTGCAGCCTGATAATAAACAACAGAGGAATCCGTCTAATTGTATGAAATAAATAAAACAACGTGAAGCCGTATGAATTTATGAAATGTAAAAATTCTTGTAAAAATGAAAGAGCGTGTTTTATTCAATTTTAGTAACATCGTATACTTGAATAGGGCAATCTGTTAAGCTGAAAATCTAGAGTAGTTCATCAGTTCAGCAGATAAACGAGATTCTCGGATTTTAATGAGACTTCGCCGAGGATTTTGACGAAATACAATCCCTCGCGAACCATTTCGGTCGAGCGCTTACCTCGAAACATAGTTTCAAATCGTCTTTCTAATGGAAATAGGACGCATGTAAGTTTCTTCGCAGAAAGACAGGGTCAATATTTTAGTAATCACGAAAGGAAAGTAGCTTAGCACGCAGACGATTCCTCGTATTTTCTTTTCTCTCAAAGGGGTTGCTTATATCCCGTGTTCTTATAACAAGACCATTGCTCGCCAGGTTCCTTCTCCCACGGGAGAACTCAGAAATTAAATTCAACATTATTTCAAGAAACATTACTGACGGAGATATTGCGCAAACACCCCGTCTTCCGCGACACACTGCCGTGGACCAGCCGCCTGTAATAATTTTAATTGCAATTACGTTCTCTCCTACTGTATATTGCGTTTACATAATTTACCAAAACAAAGAATGCAAATCAGTATCTTTTATTTGAACTCGATCAATCGAACAAGTCATCCTTATTTTGTTCGTAATTTTAATTGCAGTTACATCCTCTTCCAATAAATATTACATTAATAAAATTTGCTAAAACAAAGAATGCAAACCAGTTTCTTTCATTTGAACACGATCAATCGAAGAAGTCACCCTTGTTTTGTTCGTAATTTTAATTGCAATTACGTCTTCTCCCAATAAATATTGCATTCATAGAATTTACCAAAACACAGAATGCAACCAGTATTTTTCATTTCAACTCGATCAATCGACGATTGAACTCTCGCTACTGAACCATTACTTTGTCGCAAGAACTGCAATTACAAAAATTCAAAGTAAAACACTGTCAACTAAAATTAAAAAGAATCAAGTATTCATGATCGATAAGAATCTTGCGCTATTAAATCTAACCATTGTGTCCGTATAATCGCAACGGAAGAGTCGGGACAGCTGAAAAATGTATAGCTTGGAAATCCCGTGCATTCGAGCCGGATAAAATTAAGAATGACAAAATTATGCGAGCTCTCGGACAGAATTGATGATAAAAATCCCATAGCTTGCAACACCGCGGATATAATCGACATCGGTGCAACGCCCAAGCGTCGCACTTTCCACATGCTCGCGTTAATTATGGCCCGGCTAAATAATACCCATAATGTCTCAATCGTGGAACGCAAAATGGCCAGGAACAAGGCTCTTTTCCCGGTACGTGTGCTGCACATGCACACCGCCCGGTTCGATACATGATCGCGGAATAATCTGCCGGTATCACGCAAATTTTATCTGCTTCCTGTTGATGTTGCCGGCGATGGCCGATGACGCGTCGTCTCGCTATTATTAAGTATTTTGCGTAATCATCTTTAATATCGTCGTGGATCGACGCCGGGATTTTTCATTGTGCTTGCTCGGCCACCCTCGCGGCAGTTATGGCTGTTGTCGTACGTGCGGTGAACAGCCTCGGTTTGTCAGGACGCATTAAGCCCATCCTTTTCATTAATTATGTGCTCCACTTCCCACCAGAAATAAACGCATTCCCCCTTATTAATTTCGGCGACGGCGATTAATCTCCGGCGACAATTAAATTGTTTACGGGCTAGGGGACGCGTTCCTTCGTGCACGAAATAAATGGCCGAGAGACGGTTCCCGTCGAGGAGATTCAGTTTCCTCGCAGCTCTCGGCTTGTTTCTTTAATCGTAGTTTTGCCCGGATCCCTCGATAGCACAGCCATCCTGGACGACGAGAGAGCCCTGCCACTTGAATCGCGACCATACCAAGGAAACTGCAATTTATGAATTTCGAAACGTTCCTTCGGATTACGCGATATCAGTCATGCATTTATACCCACAGGATGTGTTCCTGGAGCAGTCTGGAAGCTCAGGGATATTTTAATCAGCCACTTTCAAACAAAATCTAACGAATATAAATGCGACGCCTTTCTTTTCAGGCGAACTACAATGTTCTTTTAACCTCTTGGCTTACGCGACAAAAAGAAAAGACAAATTTGTAGTTACTGCGTGCCTAGCTATTCCGATAATGACCGTATACAATTATCAATTAAATAAAATGTTATTTCCGTTTAACACTTAGACTGCCATGTCACCCATATATGGGTGACAGAATTATTTGTCCATGTTTAAAAATAAATTTTTACGTTAATATATTCGTTGCATTCGATTTAGTTCATATCTGAAGAATGCAAGAAGGTTGATAGATAACTATATGCCATACATTTAAAGTTTTCAATCTCTGCTTCATTAACACGTTAAGCGCCACGCCAAATTTCTGTGCCATTCCGTTCAAGCCACGGTTAGCCGTCAGGCGGGCCT
>CM052083.1:6736128-6796424 GCA_028453745.1 Agapostemon virescens
TTAACACTAGAACTACCAAACCAACCATTTTGACTGGTCCCTAGTTTTTCCTTTCGCAATTATTGGAGTTATAAAAATGTTTTCATCAGAAATTTTCGGATGTACTTCTTTAATAAAGTATACCTTACATTATTATTACGAAGCAATGTATACCGTTGGATTTATTGTTCGGTAGTTCTACTGTTAAAAAATAGAACTCAAAGGAATACTGAAAAATAAATTGTTTAAGTTTTAATATTTACATTTGATTTACGTAGCCATTGTAGGTATTTTTGTTTGTATTAATTGTTATTTATAAGACGAAAGAGTCGACAGACAAATACTGCAATTCATAAACTAATAAAATATCTATTAAATTAATATATAGCAGGGAAATGATTGTTAACTTCGATTTACTTTCGTTAGATACAACGCAATCGTTAAAAAATCTACTAAAAATTATGCCAAGACCAAATATTATCCGTTTGGCTGCGTTTATTTGGGAAAAATAAAATTTCGTGGAAATAATAGATTTTCTAGAAGATAGCAGTGATACGAATTTACACGGTCTAAATCCACAGGTCGCTGTATGTGACGTATATGACGAAGAACAAAAGGTACAAGAATTAAGGTCGTGGGAACCATTCTGTAGTGGTTATGAGCTCAATGATGATCCTGACAAGAGCGCGTGTAGTAGGAGGGGCCGAAAGTAAGGGCGTGTCGAGACTTTTCTTTTTACCCCTGATAAAAACACGAGGTAAACCCGAATAAGGGTGGTAGCCATGGAAGAAGGTTGGAACACTTCCCCTTTAACTTCACATATGTATGTCATGTGAACTTGTTCGTTGACCAGCTTCCAAAATTCCGGTAATCTTTCAAAATCATATCGAAAAATTCGCCTCCATCATTCGTCAAATAATTCTATTTGTAATTACCAAAATTTAAAAAAGAACGCTTTGCTCAATTATACTTTGTAATGAAAATCGCTAATGATCCAAATAAATTAAATCTTAGCATTTTTATACGACAATATACACCAGTCAATCTTAATGCTCGGTAGGTTTAGTGTTGAAAGATTTCGTTCGAAGTCTTGATCGTAAGTCTGAGTCGTTTTAGGACAAGGGGTTAATAGAAAGCGACGAGAAAAGCTAAGAAAAAGCTCCGTATTTAACGTGTTAAAACTTTATCGACCGGAAGCCTATTAATAGGCTTTTCAATATTCACGCTGTATCAAAATGAAGCTTAAAATTCTATTTTTACATTCCAATTTGTAACAACATTATTGGACAATATTATTGGGGATGCATTGCTGATCAACAATAAAAATTGCTGTCAGTCTTGAAGGACCCATGAAAAAGTTTTCAGTCATGGATCATAGGCCTTACAAAAATTCTGAAATAATCGCCGGTCGATAAAGTGTTAAAACAAATTATTAAAGTTAAAGTATATGTATCATGTTTTATAGAAAAATAATAATTTAGTTATCAGAAACATTGATTCCAGTGTGCTTTGTCGCACAGAGAAACAGCCTTGCGCAAAATTCAGCTGTACCTAAGATTTTAAAACGAAAAGACTTGGGCATGGGTTGGCAATAAAACTGTGCGAAATCAGAGGAAATTACGTAGCCTGTACCAATTACACTGTGCTTAAACAATGTTTATAAAATGACAGACCGAAAATGACTTGAACCGTTGTCCAAGTTTTCTCTGATTGGTCGACTGTTGACTTACTTCGACCGCCATCGTCATTCGAGTCGAGGATCCCGGCGACATATTAAAAAATGGTCGACATCCAAGGTGGCTTTTCGTGAATATTTCCCTGGACGCCGAACAATCGACAATAGTTACCAACAACAGGTATTATACCCGATAAAAAGCGTTTTCCACTTCACGGTCCGATCGTCCATTGACGGTGTCGCCGGAGCAACATGGCCCCCATTCAGTTTTCCTCGGGGTCCCCGGTTGTTCCCGACGCTTATTCCGTCGCGCATTTTATTGTCATTCGGCTCGGCCGCCTCGAAAATGGATAAACGCCAGGAAGAATATCTCCGCGTCCCGTAACCGGAGGCTCTTTATTTCCCGCCATTGTTAAATCTCGCGCGCGGTACACCTGGAAAGGGCGCGCGCGTAACTGCGATTAATCATTCTGTTTTTCGATCCCTCCTCCCTGCTCTTGGCCCGCTCTCTCTCTCTCCTTCTCTTTCTCTCTCTCTCGGTTGTCCCCGTTCGGCCATGCCTTTTTTCCAGGTTTTCGCCCAGTTTTCACAGGAGGACTCGGGTAATTGTTTGGCCCGCTGTATGAACAACAAGCGCGTCAAAAGCCGGACGAGCCGGGGGCGCGGATTCGTTAGGTGAGCATTTAACGAAAACCGACGCAGGGATTCCCGGGACAGCCATCCCCTGTATTCCGCATCACTCTTCTCCCTCTTCCTTCTCTATTTCTCTCTTTTTCCCTTGTCTCTCTCTCTCTCTTTTCTTCTTTTTTTTGTTTTAGCCCCGTTCATCCCTTTCTTCAGCGACGCGTACGAACACCTGTCAGCGTGGCGCGCATGCGTCCAACTCGTGGGATTTACGTGCCATTTTGTGAGCCGTTTTGTTTCCCTCTGTCCCTCTTCACCGACTCCACTTTGCTTTCTACCGCGTCCCAGCAATTTTCCTGCTCTCCGAATCTCCACTCTCTTTTTTATTCCTCGTCTTCTCCCTTCGTTGCCTCGGTCTACTACTATCTTTTTGCTTGAACTTCCGTTTTTTTTTTCTCTTCTTCTTCTTCCATTTCCTGTTATATCATCCGCGACGCTTTTGATAATCGCGTTGCATCGCAGAACGGTCCGAAAGCAAGGAACCAGCTGAATCGCGGCGACGATCGAACGATCTGTCCCGGAAGCTTCCGTGCTTCTTTTTCCGTCTAACCGGCAGCAACGGTGGCAGCAACCCCGCTGATAGCGGCCGAGCTTGTATTCATACTTTGCTTCCATCCCCCGGCCGTTTGTCCTGGCAAACAATGGCCCGTTTAGGTGCGCGCCCAATACACCCGCCCCGACGATATCAGAAAGCAACCTTCATGTTTTGCGGCGAGCCTCTAATTGCGGCAATTTATCGGACACGATTGCGCTTTCGCTAATGCAGTAATGTTGCGCGGCCCGATAAGGCCCGCTGAAAGATGCGCCGACTCGCTCTTTCGATCACCGAGGTCGGAAAAGTAAGAGTGAACGCGTTTCCCGTAGCTTCCACTGTCAACGTTCCTCATGGTAAATGTTAGTTTCAATTTTCCCTTTCGTTCGCTGCAAATAATTTACACTCCGGGACAAAAAGATAGCGCACCTTATATTTTTCCATATTCTGTGTTAACACTTTGCTGACCGACAATTTTACACAGAAACTATTTATTTATTATTTATTACACCGGCTATTATTTTGTAATTGAATATGGAAGTAAAGTTATACATTCTAAATAAACTCCAATAAATTTTATTTTAAGAAAAGTATTTTTTTTCTAACTCGTGCTATTCATGTTTGGGCTAAAATCTTCATCACGAGTCACACTCGTTAAAGTACGGGATGGGGTTGAGATACATATTTTCTTTTACCGATAACTCAGAGCATGTCTGTTTATACAATTTACGAAATATCGTTCACAAAATATACTTCGACGGGATTCTAACAAAAAAAATGTAACTATTATTCTTCGCAAGCGGGACAAAATGGTAGCACATGTAGTAAATCTAGGTGTTCCTAGATGTGAACATAGTTAATAAAGTCCGTGATATTATTTTGTGTTGGATATTTATTCAAGATAGGCGAAATGTTATTAAAAATGGCTCGCAGAAAGGGATTGAACGAGTGTAAAATTGACGCTATAATAAAATTGAAAGAAGAACAATATTCTGTGACAAAAATATTAAAAATTATGAATAGAAGTCGAAATGTAATAATGAGTTGAAAAATCCAGAAGACTATGATAAAAAGAAGAGTTCTGAACGTCCGCAAAGCGATTTTGGAGTTAAAATTGCTTGAAGTGCAAAGGGTTAAACTAGAAAATCTAAAAAGGATCATTTGATTTATAGTGGTAGGTTTAGTGTGGAATAGCTTAAAAGTGAACGAAACCTGTTGCTGGAGAAAAATAGATTATTAAAATATCTTTTTAAAAGTTCGAATTACTTTGAAGAATTTTATACATCTCCCACGGTGCATCGATTTCTTATGTTTTACAAAATAGTATCGCAGCTAACGCCTATAGATAATGATAATAAATAGCAGTTTTGCAAACCACACACAGATGTATTGCAAATTCTATTTACCGAATGTTTGGCTCGCGAACATTGAATAAGCTTCCTCTTTCACTTTACTTTAATTCCTAACCTGTTCTAAGTTTCATACCGAGATAAGACATATAAAGCAGTGGTAAAAGTGAAGAAATTCCCGCCGGACTTATTCATACTAATCTTGGGCAGACTTTCCACTGTAACCTGTTTCGCACAATGTTCGTTCGCAATATTCCCTCCCAATGGAAACTGTTATGAAATTTTATCCGATACGTGGTCTCAAAGTTTCTCCTTCTGGCAAAATTGCTCGAGCGGCTGGAAGTCTCGAAAATTCCCCGATACGGTTGAGCATTCGGATAATAACACTTCCTTCGGAATTATAATGGAAATAGTGACTAACTTCGCGCGAATTTGATTACTCTGTCTGATCATGCCTCTAATTCAAAGTTGGAAACGCGATCGCTAAATCGTCCATCTCGAAACTCTTCCAGAATTTAGGAAACGGAAAGTCAATTAAAAGATACAGCTGCATATTGCTTCTCGTTTATTACGAATTCGTTGGCGATCGAAATCAAACAGAATTTTATACTGATTTTCTGTACTTTAGGCTTGCCTATGAAACATCTACGAAAATACTAATTTTTAGTACTTTAGGCTTCTCTACGAAAAATCTATGAAAATACTACTTTTCAGTATTTTTGGCTTATTTATGAAAAATCTACGAAAATACTAATTTCCAGTTCTTTAGGCTTGTCTATGAAAATTCTATCTATAAAACAGAATTTTATACTAATTTTCAATACTTTAGATTTGTCTATAAAATTCTGTCTATGAAACAGAATTTCATGCTAATATTCAGTACTTCAGGCTTGTCTATGAAAATTGTGAGTTAGTATAAAATTCTGTATTTTAATATTTGCATACACTATCACATAAATATTTTTAGGTGGGCTGCCACGTATTAACCCCCAATTAACCCTTTGTCATACTATTTCCTTCATAATTAAAGTTACTATAACGCCTTCGTCATTAAAAATGCTACAGAAAGGAACAGACAATTTATATTCTTTATACTATTACATTTACTTTAATGCTGAAATATTTATTACAAAACAATAACATTTGATCTCGTCTAAAACAAAATGCATGATATTTGTTAAACTTTGTTTAAATTATTCATTACGAGTCTGACTCCTTATAATATGGCAAGGGACTAATACAAACATAATTTTCATTTCAAGAGGAGAGAGTCTGTATCATTTTCACACACGTCAAAATTTATTAACGTTTATTAACAAACCGACATTCATAACAATGTGAATGAACTTCCTTTTCCGTATCCTTTCCTTTGACACATCATTCCGTTATCTAATTCAGTACACCCACAGTTTCCATTGCCATAAGTTCTCAAAAAATTATATTCATTCCACTACGACCACGTACAATCATCTTCTGGCCGAGAGAAATTGTTACCTTACTCTAATGGAAAACCAAATAATCTAACAATCGGAATTTTCTTGTAATATTTCTATTTCATTCTACAAAATGATATCCCAGAAGAATCGCGAACTCTGCTTTTAAATGTAACAAATTTCTTTCTAGCCTCGCTAAGTATATTTTTATTAACTCGGTTAAATGTTCTTATCACTGTTCATGTAATGTGTTACACTTGTCGCCGACGTGATATAATCGGAGCATACTTAAAATGCGAGGTAACAGGACTGATTAAGTAATTTGTTTTATCGAGTACGGTAAATGTTACGTATTACCGTCCAGCTGATAAGTGTTCTTACTAAAAATGGCGTAAAGCAATCGAACAACGGGAAAGGAGAGGTCGAATTTATCCGTAGAATTTGATAATAAATTAATCTCGCGGTTGCCTAGATTTTTATCGATATCGCGGCATGAATATAAGTGTCTGTTTTCCATAAAATTTGTTTACGTTCATGGACCAAAGGCTAGGGAAACAGAGAGGGCAGAAATCTAGCTTTCACAGCGCCGGTTTGCGGGACCACTTATCGCAGTATTACACGTTTACGACCAAAACGGCCATACTATGCAACGAGATTAACTGTCAGTATAATGACGCCGATTAAATTTGAGGAAACTGCTCCAGGGAGCATACATCCGGCTATTCGATACCACCGGTTATCACTCCCGTAAATCGGACATAGCTTGAGGCAATGTTTAAACCTGCGATCAAATAATCCACTTCTTATTGTATTCAAATAAGATTCACGCTTCGTATATTTATTTTCGAGTTCTCGGACGCTTTCGAACGAACGGCGAAAGGTTTTATCGAACTGGTACATGTAACATGTCAATTACATGTTTAGAAATGATAGACGAACAGAAAACATAGATAATCTCGGGGAAACACCAATGGTAGTGTTAGCATTATATTGTTATTCATAATTGATGACGGCAGAGTACGACATACAAATACCGGTTTAAACTGGTAAGTAGATTACGCCGATTAGAGTCAGACACGCGAGGTTTAAAGTATTTTTTAAAGTTCGTTGCTAGAGTGTATAGAATAGCATGCAAATTTTATGCGAATGTGACAGCGACGTATGCAATCAATAGTTTGTGGATTTTATGCGAAATAAATATTGTTGTTTTTGCCGATTGTCAAAAATAGAATACACGTAAAAATCTGTTATCTCTTTCAATCGTTCTTATTACAATCATTATTATTTCTCTTTAGAATTAAGCATTGAAATTAGTAATTTTTATTATTAACACGTTGAATGCCACGCCAATTTTGCATGCTTCGAACAAGTTTCATTTGTTTCATTTATAGAAATTGTCAGCGTTATTAAACAAAATTGTTAGTTACTAAAAACTAACCTTGTATTCACCTTGTATTATAATTTGGTTAATTTTGGCAGTACTGCATTAATGTTCAATGCTGTTAATTTATTAATAACGTGTTTAACGTGTATTCAACGTGTTAATGTACAAAATCCTGAGTCCAGAAATCAGGGACGTCATGTTTTACCGAAAAGATTGAAATATGTTGAAACTTCTGACACTATTAATTTCGGAAATTCGCTTGCACGATTAAAATTGCGTGAAGATCAAGTTTTCCACAGGTTTTAAAAACATTGGAAATTACTGGTTGCATCGTTGCTGACGCAAAAGCGAAGGCAGAATACGTGTTTCCGAAAACGTTTTTAAAAGAAACACGGTAACCGTTGCGAGTGTATTTCGAAAACAATGTTCGTGGGTGACAATGGGCTGCGTCAGAGTCGGTAGCAAAACGGTTCTTATCGCAATCAGTATTTCCAAGCATTTGCACACTCGTCCGATCGATTACGCGCGTTTTATGCCCCTCAAAGGGGCGTCGGAGATGACGTGCCGCGAATGTCGAACGCATCCCGTCAAGTTACGCCGACTTCCGAGTGGTTCGACCTGTTTTATTGATCTTAAAGTGTTTCCAGCGGGGCGATGGCAAGAAGAAAAAAGACTCGGGGAATGAAAGAGAGAGAGAAAAAGAACGGCGTACCATAACCGTAACTAATGTAAGCTTCTTTCACGGCAGGGAACTCTTTGCCGTAAACTTTTGCGGCGGGCGCGGAGCCACAGAAAGTTTCAGTAACGGCGTACATTTGCACTTGCGTGTTTCTTGCATTTGAATATCGCCGCGGGCATCGTTTCCTTCAAGGTGGATTTATCTTTCTCCTTCTCTCTCTCTCCCTCTCCCCGCTCTCTCTCTCTCTCTCTTTCTCTCTCTGACTCTTTTGCGTGTACGTGCAGTCGGTCGTAACCGAATGCGTGCGCGTTTGCTACATTGAAAACTGAATCGGCGGAAATCCGCGCGAAAAACTTGCCTCGCGCAATCTCAGACTGTTGCCAATTCGATTTCTGTAAATCGACCAATAATTCTTCGGATACATTTGTGCAGACATCGTGCTGCAACTATGTACAGCATTCGGTGAAAATGTTTGCTGCCGTTCGTACGCAAAATATTGTTATCAGACGCGGCAGAGAAATCGAATGTTTAAGAACAAGCGAAAAATGTTTACGATATTTCAAAGAATTTTCAAAGATCCTATATGTCAGTATGCAAATATGGAAATTAAAATCCTGCAGCGAATTTCATTCAGTTTTAATGGAAAATATTATTTTGTGACGAAAAGATCCAACGTAAGACGGTAGAAACATTTAAACAATTTACAAAACATTGTTAGATTCTTTCTAGTCGATTAAAACGATTACAACACGAATATTATAAAAGTTTTGCGTGATTCAAAAATTAAAACGTGATAATTAGACCGTATGAATAATAAAAATTCATTAAATTATTTAAATATTGATCTAATTATTTAAATATCTTCTCTAAAACATTTTCCTAAAACATTCTCTAAGCATTATAATCGTATTGTTAAAATCGTTGAAAGGATTAATACATTTTCGAATAATTTCCATTTCCGACGATCGACTCAACAGTTTTTAATTTCTCACGGAAACGCGCAGTTGACTAATTACCATAACTGATCGCACGCGTTCCTGAAATATGCGATAAAACTAATGCCTCCCGTCTCGCGTCTCGTCACGTATTTTTTCATTTTCCGCCGAAGTCGTATATATTTTTATCAATGCGAGCACGTGACGTAGTGAAATAAATAAATAAATAAATAAATATATTCCGCCGCGGTAGCCGTGTTCGTGGCACGAGGCGTGAAATATAGATTTGCGCAGTCTCTTTCGCAATTCAAAGCGGTTAATGCAACGATACGACGCAAATTCGACGTCGAATCCGATTCGCGGCTTTCATTTGACTTCGGCTCAGACGTCAATGAACAAATTGACATGTAAATTAACTATCACCGTTGTCCCGTCTTCCGTTGTTCGTCTCCCGTTAATTATTAAGTTTGTTATCGTTCAGTTTCATTCGTCACCGGCCGACAGAAGAAACTTTTCCACGTTGCCACTCGAACGCGACTGTAACTTTTGTATTATTTTGCATGTACACGAATAACTTATGCATTCCACTGCGAATCGATAACTATTGCATTCGATGCTTTTGGGATTCTGCTCAAATTGAAACATGTTGCGCTCCGTGTAAGAGGAAAGGGCGAGTGGAGGGAGTTGAACTCGTTTTTGCCAGTTTTTCAAACGGTTTAAAAAATACAAACCCTCAAAGCTGGTGGTTCTTGACGATTCTCTAGCACCCTTCAACAAAAATATTCATCCTCGCTGCTATTACGTTTATCAATTTTAATTACGCTCGATTCGTTCGCCGAGGATCGCTTCTTTCTAATTATTTTCGATATATGAAACTATTACGTACAGTTTAACAAATACTTTATTAATTCGGCGAAATTTATTTATGTCATCAAAATGTAGAATTCTGTGACCTATGGTTGCACGAATGGCCTATATTTTGTGGTTTTAAGGAACATGAAGAGTATAATTAGCAAAATAATTATTTTGGATATATAAAACTATTCCATACAGTTTAATAAATACTTTATTAACACATTAACTGCCCAACTAACAACCTCAAAAATTTCACAAAATCAAATTAATTTATTTAATGAAGCAACAATTGAAAACCTTGAAACATATGACGGATAGTTATCCTCCAACCTTCTTGTATTCTCCAGATATCAACTAAATTGAGTACAACGAATATATTGATGTACAAATATATTTTTAAACATGAACAATTAATTCTATCACCCATATACATATATGTGGCATGGTAGTCAAACTGTTAATTCAGCGAAACTTCTTTGTGTGATCAAAATGTACAATTCTGTAACCTGTAATTGCCCGAGTGACCTATATTTTGTGGTTTTAAGGAACGCAGAGCGTGTAATTAGCAATAGATGAGCTACAACATTGTGCTTTTAGCGTGCCCCGCGAATGAAAATAGCGGAAAACGTATAAGCAGAACGAAATTGGAAATATAAATCAGAATAGATAGATTTCGGTGGTTTGTTCTATATGTATTCGAAACTATATTTCCCGTCGGATGGTCCATTTTGTCAGGACCATTTTCAACCTTTTTTCTTCAATAAGAAGGATATCCTTGTCCAATAGCAAACAGCTTACGCGAAGAAAAAGGGAAACCGCAGGATTGAGGAAACTCACCGCTCGCCACTTCGTTTATTCGACAGGTCCACCGCTCGTAAGCAAGTGGCGCGTCGAGATAAAGTTTAAATCTCTGAAGCAATAAAAACGAATACTGGGACAATATATCTTGCGATTGATTTCTTTTTCTCGTGGTCAGCACTGGACAACGTATCGTCCGCTCGTGGGTTCATCTAGACTCGCAATTTTTATTACCCTCCCTCGTACTTCGAACCGGATCAACATTTATAAACGATATTTAAGTTCTCCGATTTTCTACGATCAACTAAATCTCTTTTGTTTTCGTTTCGAATACATCTTCGATCACTTCTCGCTTGACCGAACAATGTCTTTACCATAAGATGCAAGTCCGTTTCTACAATTGCGTAATTGGGAATGCATAAGGCAATACATTTTGCAAATGCATTTTATTCACTCAGTTGATCCTGATATTACAGCTGTTCGTTTCAATGATCCGCTAGAATTTGAATCTAAATTTCTGCAATTACATTAGGATTTTAATAGTCTAGGTTAAATAGACTCTAACACCGCAGTGGGAGGGTTGACTGCAAGTATAACCACCCTGTCTTGCTATAGTCACCAATGTTTAATAACGTATTAATGTTTAACACATTGCTCAAAGAAATGATGTTACTGATCGTACGCAGAGATTTCACAATGACTTAGCGTCCGATGAAAGCACAGAATCATCGAGAATAATTATTGAAAACTATACAGTTACTAAGTGTCTTCTCTACTTACAGTGTCTAAGAATAATACAGACCATGAAGAATAGTTGTTGCACAATGTACGAGTGCAAAAGTGAATAGAAGAAAAATTTAGCTGACGAATTTTGGCTTCGTCCGTCACCATCGAAATTCGTCTTTTGTAAGTTTATGTTAAATTGAAACCCACAGCGACAAACGTCCGCTCGGATTTTTCAATGCACGTAGGTCCGTGCAAATATGAAAGCTGTAATTTCATGGCTAGGGCATGTGAACATAAGTTTAGGTAACGTAAATTCTAGTTTGCATTCATCAGAAAGGAACGTGTCGCGAAAAGGTCGACACAGGGTACATACGATTTGACGGAGCGTGTCTATTCTTTTCTCTTTTGCGTGGCGCACAAAGGTACCTTTTTCCTAGGCGTCCCTCGATTTCGCTTTTCTTTCGGGCTTTCCATTTTTCTTGCTTTGTCCACGAGCGTCCGTTTTACTGCAGCCGACAGTCAACGCTGGCTTATTTTCTCGCTGAACGATATTCTCGCAAGCGTGCTCGTGTTGGAATACTTAACGCGCGTTAAACAATCTCCGCGAATGCGTCGCTTCGATCGATACCAACGTGCGAATTACGATCGATTTTATATTGTTTAATTCGTGAAAATTTATTGCAGGAAACTGGACACGTTGAAAATTTCATTTTAATCTGGTTAAACATTTAACGCGGTAACTCTGACCATTAGAAAGAAGTAGAAGCTGCAGATTATTGCGGATTTCCTATAAAAATAATGGAAGCTAAAAATAGTCGAGGCAACTTCCAAGAAAACCCTTCACGACCCTCACGGGGGTTGCGAATCCCCGGATGTGAACCCGATCTACCTTGATAGTCATCATCTTAATGCACTGTTGCCAATGCGCCGTGTAAAACACGAAAGTTACAGAGAATTAATCATCCCGTCAATTTTATTTGTGATTACCTTTTCGAGACTATGGCGTAGATAAAGGAAGTTAAAAATCGTCACCTACACTTTTACTTTCACAATTCTAACTATTAGCAATTTTTGCAAACTGATTCCTTTAACATCTAGGGAAAGCTCAAATCGTTTGACAAAACGAATTTGAATTTGATAAAAGTAAATTAGGTACGTTACTAGAATCCTTCGAATCGGAATAACCATTTATTTATACTTTATTTTAACATGGTCTTATTAACACTTTACCGACCGGAAGCCTATTATTAAGACTTTCAATAATTGCACGGTAACAAAATGAAGTTTAAAAATTGCTTTTACATTGTAGTTTGTAATCAAATAATTAGATACCGTTACTGAGGATGCCAGATTTTGATTTTGATTTGAAATCAAAATTGCCGTCAGCCTTGAGAGATCCATTGAAAAGTTTTCAATCGTGGACAATGGACCTTGAAAAATTCTGAAATACCAGCAGGTTGGTAAAGCGTTAATCCTTCAATTTTTCTGATGAAAATAAGTACGATCGTTTAAATTGCTATGCAGTTAAAAACGCTACGTCCCTCCGCCTCAACCTAATCTCTAATGCAAAAAGACTCATGAGACAATCTAGAAATCGCAGAAGAAATCTGGAAATCAGAAACAGAATTTATAGCGCAGAAATCGCGAACACGCCGAAGTTAAAAATACAGAAAATCGCAACCACTAAGCCTGTAGTTATTATGTGACCCAATGTGCTCAGCGACATTCCTTGTACGCTGAGAAGAAGGTATCACCGAAGTGACATCATCGGCCATCAAATATAAATTTCCTCCATGTCCTATAATCCCTCGCACTATAAAGAAGTTATAATCGCTGCAACTGTAAAATGAATCGAGACGCAAGGGGTTAATTTGAAGCGTGGAGGCGAATGAAACGTATGATTCGAATACGAACGGGCCCATGAACCGAGTGGACAAACAGTGGTCGCGTTCCTGCGTCTTCGCGGATGACAATCGTGTCTCAAATTGAATTAAATCCGCCTACGGGGCAAGGTGATCGATAGATTTTCATTTGGCGTTCCGCCGGACTTCGATTGGAGCGAGCGGGACGTGTGAAATCGAGGGAATGGAGGCGAGGGCCGTCAGCCACGCCGCACACGACGAGAGACGAAAAAGGGAACGAAAGAACAAGAGCGAAGTGAAAATATTGCCTCGCGGCCCGCTTCTCCTTTCGACCCCTTGCACACCCCCATCGGTCTCACCGACGACCATCAACCCCATGGCTCGTGTGCTACGGAAAAGAGCACCCCATCGTCCGGTCCCCGCAACCGCTTCTCATTCCTATCGTAACTCTGCCCCTGGGAGAATTTCCTCGCTTAATCTGTCGATTTATTCACCAATCACGCAGTTCCACCCCTTCTTTTCGCAGCCGATGTTACGCGACCGCACCCTGCATAATTAATAAACCGACACGACGACGTCGTGCAATTCTACCTGTCCACTTACACCGTACACCGCGAAAGTATTCGCACGCTCTTCGAATCTAAATAACTTTTTCGAAATCTAACCAAACGGCTTGAACTTTCTGCAGCAACCGGAAGCATCGATTCGCTAAATTGTGTGCGCAAAATAATTTCGAAATAATTCTAATTGGTAAAAATTACATGAGAAATAAATTCGATATTATTCACAACAGTTTTATTTTAATTTTTAATGAAGATGTAAATTATGTAGTTTGCATACCTGTGCATTTGCATGTTGAAAATTCCATCGAAGTCGATCGATGCGGAAGGAAGCGACACGGGTAGAAAGATGGAAGACTTTGTGGAGTTTAAGTAGAAACTGACCAAAGAATCAGATGACAGTTGTCTGCAAAAGAAAGTTGAAGTGTTAGAGGGGAAAGAAGAATCGAGATATAAATAAAGTATAAATAAATTGTAAAGTCGCCGTAAAAGTATTTGTTATAGCTACTTCCTACGCTCGGCACAGACGAACGATTGTCATGAACATTGTCAAGTTCGTTTTATCAATTGTTAAACAACCGGAGAAATTCCTGTCAGATTAGTAACATCGTTAGAACGAAAATTAACGGTATACGCTTGAATATTGAAGTAGCCATACTGCAAAAGATTATTGAAACAGTTGATCAAAGGTACAATATGAAAGATAAATATAAATAATTAGTTGATAAACAGATAATTTCAGAGAAAATTTCTGCGATTTTTAAACTAATTTTGTAACTTGAATAATAGTAAAATAAAAAGTTTACAAAGTGTCGTTTGACCAACTGCGAACAGAAAAAGGAATTGTTTTTGTGTTTCCTTTGTAAAAAGACGTTCGGTACATTTTATGGGTGTGATTAAAAATAACAATTTCCTTACCGAATAGGACGAAACGAATTATTTTATATCACAATATTATAACTTCGGAATCTGCATGCTCGACTGCGAGTCTAATAACCGCTCTCAGGAGTTACTTCCACTCCTCCGTGTATACATACCATGAGTATAGACTACTGTGAGATACAGTCTCGAAAGTAGACTATTGGAGAACCCACTGCCAGAGAGTTGCCCCTAAGTCTGTATCCACTAGCGAGTTTCACGCTCGAGAGTACCGTTTAGGTCGACATGTAAAACATGAAACACAGCTGGCTCGTACATTATTTCCAACTTTCTTGGGTCAAATGTGAAAACCAAGAATCATACAATAAAAATCTAGGATTAAGAGTTCGCAGATAAAGCCGGAAAACAATTACGCAAAACTCCATACAATACAATGTCATTCTAATTCAATCATTATACCTGAATAAATAAATCTGTAAAATTCTAAACTTCCTCAAAAATTATGCACTCAATTCTTACTCTAACAATAATGCTAACACTTAATTCTACTTAAATTACTTATAAAACCACAACTATACAACCTCAAAAATTCCACAAAATCGAAGTAATTTGTTTGATGAAACAACAATTTAAAATTTAAAATGAATAACACATAATTATCCTTCAACCTTCACGTATTCCCATATTTCAACTAAATTTAGTGCAACGATTACATCAATGTACAAATTTACTTTTAAACATGGACAAATTATTCTGTCACCCATATGTGGGTAACATGGCAGTGAAAGTGTTAATTCTGTCATCCAGTTAGATAACGAGCTACGCAGATTCACTGTTTTAACTTCCTAAAAAATTCTACAATTAATTCTCGTTTGAACAATAATGCTATTTTCAATTTCACCGTGTGTTTTCAAACACGCCTCGAATCGAAATAAAAATACGTTCCGTACAATTCTGTTGCAACTGCTATTATGAAATTAATATCTGACAGGCCGGTGAAAAAGAATTTCATTAACGTTGCACGTGTGTTGCGAAGCGCGAGGATAATGACTGTTTTTATTGGGGGGGATAGTTTAACGGAAAGCCTGGTCGGTTTTTCTTGCCGGCGTGTTCGAAGTTACACGTTTCGGTATTAGGCAGCGAAACAGTCAACTGTCACCTCTGTCACGTGGTACCTGATAAATGCTTTTGAGATAACAAGGAGTCTAATCAAAGGAGGACAATAGGTGTTGCCTATCTTGCGTCGGAGCGAATTTTGCTGCCGTTTCGCGCCATAATACGATATTCATGAGCCGATTATGACAGCACGTAACCGTATAAGTAGGACACGGTGATGAGTTATTAACTTCCATAATCTAGCAGAAGACCGTACGATGAGAGAGAGAGAGAGAGATCGAGAGAGAGAGAGAGAGAGAGAAAGAGGGAAAGGGAGGACATTGTCAGTCGTCCGGAGCACGTCGATTGCGGATTAGCATCCACAATTCATTCGAAGAAGGTACGCAATTAATTCGTAAGGATTTCACCTACTTAACTGAAGTGCTTCATTAGAAATTCAATTACAATTTCCAGGATTATTACTTGGAATTTTGAATGGACTCTGTGACGAAATCGTTAACGTCGCTTGGGAATCGGAATAGCAGGCTGTGGCTGTATGTACTTCGTTTTTAACGTTCACGAATAGGCCAACGAGTACAGGAACGCTTTTGCAGTAGACGATAATAAGCTGCTTAAAATATTGCAACTTAATCAGACTGTTGCCTTATACAGTTATCGTGTTTCTGTCGTGAACAATTTACATGACAAGTGCTCGCGTGAATATTATTCCTGCGAAATTATCGACCAGTACTGCAGAACGTGTGTTAAAGGCGTGTATACACTATTATCTCGTTCTCGAGAGAATAATTAGCTGGTATTGTGTCTAGGCTGCGGATCTTTACACATTTATGGTATTGAACGTGTTCTGAAGTACAGGACGATGTGTTAAACACTGCTCCACGTGCTCTAATGAGTAACCTAAGTGCCAAACTATCCGTATTACATTATAAAGGATTTTATTATCTACTGTACCTATGTACAATTATAGAAACGATAATATTACGTAAAATAATATACAAATTCTTGCAGAAATTAGTTATAGATATCTTTTTATAACATATATTAAACATCCATTAATTCTAGAAAAGTTAAAAATTCTATTTATATTTTAATCTGATCTGGTGATTCAACTCATTAACTACGTCGCTAAAGAATTGAATAATGTACCGAATATACTATCGCTTTTAATATAAAGTCAAACAAAACGAACAATTATATAGAGAAGAATGTGTCCTGTGTTCTTTTTTTGTAACACAAAAGAAACTTTGAAATTACAAGGTCTAAAAGGAAGATTTTTAAAAATTACTTATTCACGTTTACGTGTCCAAGACAGAAATCGAAAACTTCGTTCAAGAATTATTAAAGTTAAAATATATGAATCATATCTTTAAGAAAAATTATAATTGAGTTATGTGCTATGCCGTACAGAAAAACAGGCCCGCACAAAATTCAGCCTTGCCTAAGAGGTTAATGTTTAATTTTAATTTTAAATTTAAGCACTGATGTAAAGCAGTGTAGACGACATAAATTGTCATTTCTGTTCTGTGACATTTGTAGCGGCGAAGACGTTACAGTAACTTTAATCACAAAGAGAATAGTATGACGAGGGGTTAAAGATGCATCTGAAGGAACATTCATAGAGGCAGATGATTTCTAGCAAATATTCCGAGCTTAACGAATCTAACAATAGCACGGAAGCTCAGGCTACTTTCGGAATATCAAGCAAACACTCGAGGCGAACGTCTTCCCGCGTGCTAAGCAATTTCTAGACAGAGTCCTTCTGTCTGTCGAAACTCTTCGTATCGACCTGGAATTACGTTATTTTATATATTTTCCTGCGACATGTTCTGGCCACGCGATGTCCTTAGCCTTTTACACTGGCTGTTACCTAGGATAGAAGGTCCCGGAAATTTGAATAATCCTTATATACGAGCGTCCTGGGAGACGTTCGGCGGCCGTTTTCGTGGTCATTCAAATTTATTCGGCGCAGCACCCTACCTCGGACCTTGCGATTCGGTTGCGAATGTAGCAGTTTTTAGATTCGACCGAAAGGTCATCACTTTGGAATGGCCAGATTTCTTTGGACCCACCGGTATAACATATTTCTGTCGAATTTATGGAATCGTGAATTATAACTTAACTTGAAATCACCGTGCACTAGGTATAAAATGCGAGAGTTCTTGGGAAATTTTACAAGACTAAAACTGCGGTCACAGTATCAACGCTATCAACTTGAAAAAATTCCTAAGCCTGCTCCAAACATCCCTCAAAGCACCTACAACGTCACACGGGGCTAGCATTTCAGAGGCCTGCAGGAAAAATCATTATACCAAGCCCATCTTGGCCACTTTTTCGATTTTGGCCGCTGCGAAATTTCAAAGTCGCGCCACCATCGCAATTCGATCGCTACCGATTTGAAACTTGACAGGTACACTGGCTATGTGTCCTGGAACATGTATAGGGAGTTATAGAAAAATAGGTCACATTTTTTCAAGGCTTTTTTGAAGCACCCCTTCGCCATCTTGTATTCGTATTAAAAAGTTCCACTAACACGGAAACATATTCAGATGCGAAAATCCGGTTTTGATGAAACTTATGGAAGCTTATAGTTCTTTGAAAAATATTTATCACGTGTTGTTTTCTATCGGCAACCATCCACTTTGAAGGGGTGAAAACAGCCCTCAAATTGGGGTATTTTAGAGATATCTCGGAAACCAGAGGTGGAAAAAATTTGCATTTCTTTTTGAATTGTGTGTTTTCAATGGGAAACGTAGTCGCACAAGAAAATTTTAACAAAAGTTTTTTGTTTAAACAATAAAGATTTTCAGATCTGAATATATTCCCTTGTAAGTAACTCGTCGAGGAAGAAATGAGGCCCACATTGTTGTTCACCTAAATAATTGAATAAAATTAATAAGTGAAGGCAAAAAATCCATTAAGAAATTGGCATTCTTGTACTATGAAATTTGTCTACGTCGTCAGAAGATTGAGTACAATGTCACTTGTGCGAAGAACGATGTTCCGAGACGTGTGCTCGCAGGATACTTATAAATATACAATATAATTGCAGCGTGAGAACTGTTTTAACGTTAATTTTACCAAATTAAACATCGTTGACTGTATTGAAGGACTGTTCCTTGAAAACTGTAACACGTTTTCAATCTTCTTTATCCTTTCGTTCGTCAGCCAAGCAATTATCCAATTCACTCCGGTCTACTCAACATGTCACCCAACGAACAAAGCCGTTATTCTCGCCGACGCTCTTTTGTAACATCCGGTAAACCTGCTATTTTTCAAGGAACCAGGGGTCCGACAAAAATTACACAAATTACTGAATGGAAGATTGATAAAGGGATTTAAAGTTCACGCCATAAAGAGTCTGAAATAATTAACGTTCTCGATGGGGGGACGTTGGAAACCCGCGTCTCGGCGGAAAGTTGCAAGTTAATGAAATTCAGAGGGCCGACTGCGAGAAGCAACGACTTTCGTTTGCATTATAATACGAGAAAGAGAAGAAAAGACGGGGGGGGGGCGAGGAGGGGGCTGGGAAGCGTACGCAGTAAAACATACGGTTCCCTTTGAATACTTGGCGGCCGGAAGATCGTGACGCGGAAGTCAATGGCTGGCAGACCCATGGACACGGCGAGGGGTAGATTAAACATTTTTGAGTCGCGTCATTAAGCTCGGTAATAACGAATTTCATTGCTCCCCAACACCCACGCCCGTTGACTTCACCGCCCGGCCAGCCAACTTAATTACTTTCTCGCTCTAAGGACTTTAACCTCTTCCCTCATTTGCTTTAAAACGCCGATCCCGCTCGGAAGAACGCATGGACGTTGCCCTGGGGACCATATTTTTTTTCTCCTCTTTGGCATTTATTGCTTTCCTTCCTCTTCCGGAAGCTGCCCTCGCTTCTCGAGACTCTTCCGCTTTCTTCCGCTTCTCAACCTGGACTCACTCCCGGCAAGACAAAGTTTTTGCTAGTTTGCGAATTCCAGTTTGCCTGCCGATGCATAACAAGCAATGTGTACGTGCATGTACGGCCATTGCACCAACCCAGAACTATAATCGATAGATTTACGAGACCTGGCCGAATTCTAATACCTTTAACTCGAGATCGTGGTTGAATCTGTGGAAATCCATTCGAGAGGAATAACGAATTCATTCCTTAGAGGATAGGTTATGAAAAATAAAGGCCAAGAATTCCGATGGTTACATTCTTGTTGTTTCCACGAAGTAATTTAAAGTTTTAACGTAACTCTCGGTGCTACGGAAATCCTAGCGTTAATAAAGAATAACCTGTATGCGCCTGTTTTATGAATTTCCAGAACGCCTTCAACAACGTGCAGAATTTTTAACGAGATACGCAAAACTTTTCATTGTAATTTTGCCGAATATTTAAATTCAAACCATTTCAATGAATTTTGTATGTCATTTCGTTATTTTACAATGGTTGCAATCATTCTGTCAATCAGAAATTTTCTAGAAGAAAATGAAAACCGACGTTTATCGAATAACTGTATTTTAGTCAATGTCTCGATGAATTAAAATTGATCTGATGCGAATTCTTCAGTACAGGAAGATAAAATTGTTTTGACAAAAGTTTGGCTCTCTCGTTTCGGCAAATTGGTTCTGCGTGCGCGATTGACGTTGCAATTTCTTACGGAATCGAGAGCTTATAACATTGAATGTAACACGAATTTCTGTCGCGATATCGCGGTGATCTATTGGCAAGATTCGAGTTTACATTCGTAGCTTTCTTGCAGCTGATATCGAGGCAGGGAATCTTGAACTTTTGCATCAAATCGCTTACACTAAACGAAGTCAAGAGACGAATAACGTTGCAAACACGCTACCGGCAGGAGGAAAAGAGAAAGTTCACTCCTTTCTTCCAATAGAAGCTCTAAACGCGGCAGAGGATATAATCTGACTTTACAACCTGTGGAGGTGCACGCGTATAATATCCTCAATATGTTCGCTCGAAGATCTGATAATTCCTCTCGGATCTATTACCGGATTTGATAGAGAAAATTGGATTCGATATCGATCTGCCTACACAGACAACTATTGAATATTAGGAGCCAATTTATAGGAGACTTCAATTGTAGGGAATCATTGAGGTTGAATGGAATCATTGGATATCGATCCCCGGAGGCTTCGACTCCATAATGAAGGTTAAAACATTCGAATTTTATGACGTTCAACTGATCGCGACCGGGGAAAGTCAAGCGTAAATTAATAATATAATTGGACGGACGTAATTCGTGTAAAAATCTGAAATTAATTTTGAAAAAGTGAATCCTCGCAGCTCGTTACCTAACTGCATAACAGAATTAAATACGGTAATGTATTCATTTCGCATCAAAAGAACTGAAAACTTTCCTTTTATAATAAAATTGAGCTTTATGTTCTATAAGTAATTTGAGTAGATTTAATATAACGTAAAACTAACTTAACCTTTCACTTGGTACATGTGATCGTCACTACAATTCTCATTTTGTAATTCCTAGAGTACATTCCTAATTGCCCACGAAAGTATTCGGGCACTCTTGAAATCTAAATAACTTGTTAAAAATTGAACCACACTATTTGATTTTTCTGGAGCAACTAGTAACATCGATTTAATAAACGATGTGCAAAAATAATTTGCAAAAGTAATTCTAATTGGTAGAAACTACATAGGGAAATAGAAAAGGCACATTTTCTAAAACATTTTTATTTGAACTTGAAAGGAAAAATTAAATTATGTTATACGCATGCTGAAAATTTCATCGAAATCGATCGACGCAGAACGAAAACGTTAAACGTAGAAAGATGTAATTTGTGGAGTTTAAGCAGAAATTGGCCAAGAATCGTGAAAAATTGCCATTTTTACCATATTCGATGGCACGTAGCTCGTGTGTATGTCGAGTATTACAAATCTACAAGATGCGTCTTTAAAATTTGTAGTTTATGGCCCAAATAAAAAATATTTAAAAACCTCCTCTTTTATTTGTCATGTAATTCATATCAATTGAAACTTTTCCAAAATCCTTTTCGCATATCATTCAGTAAATCGATGCCTCTAATTGCTCAAGAAAAATCAAGACGTTTGATCCAATCTTAAAAAAATTATTTAGACTTAAAGATTATTTTCGAATACTTATCATGAGCAACTATATCTACTATCTAAATTGATCTACCCCTTCCTTTTCTCTTTCCACTGCACTTCTAGGTGAGTACTAATAATGTACATATAAATCCTAACAATAATAATAAAAAAATATAGACATAATCTAACATAGTCATAACCTAACATATTTATGCGCAAAACCTGACACGAATTCTATTTCAAGTTCTCCGCATTACGTGTCCACGTGTCGCTAAAAATCAAAAATGTGTGAACCCCGAATATCGGTTTTCTAATATCCTCATAAAACTAACAAAGTTAACGTTGCCGCTAATAAAGACTGTGCTCGATGATGTATTTAGAAACCGAGTATCCAGGTTAAATGAAAATTGTTCGTCGAATCGGAGTCGTCGGGACACCATTCGACGGAATCAATGTTTTAACGATTGAAACGATTTAATATTTGTTATCGTAAGATTAGAAAGGATCCGACGGACCGGCATGGAAAGTTATAATTGAGTTTAATTTGCTCGATCCGTGTTTCAGTTCGGTACGGCGTGTTCGTTAAATGTTGTTAACGAATCCGTGCACTTATTTGTCACGATTAATTAGCGTAGTCGTTGTTTCGCGCGGCGAGGGGGTTTGAGCCCGGCAGGGGTGAAATCTGCGTGCCAAAATATAACGTGCAAAGAAACGAAAAGCTTCGCAACGTGAGCGTCAGCCGGGATGGCGTGGGGCGGCCCGGTGAGTACAGTTGAGGACAATTAGGGCAGTTTCACCGACGCAGGAAGTGACATCAGGTTGCCGTGTACCCTCAGGGCTATTGTTCGCGACACGTACAACCCGCGTTGGCTCTCGACTATCTCACACTTTGCCGCTCATTCCTGCCCCCTCCGTTCAGGGAACTGTCAACCGCCCTCACGGTGAAACTAGCGTTGACCTACAAAATGCAGTAGCTTGTCGGGACCGGTTGCCAACGATTTGCGACAGGTTTACGTGAAGAACCACCCTAACTGGCTACGACTATCGTATCAAGATACAGAGACCCTGTCACAGTCGAGGTGCCGTTAAAAGGAGGGCCCTCTGCCACCCCCTTGCATGGGGTGGCTCGCGCGCGGACAGTAATATTTCATGAAAGCAAGATACGCGAGGCTTCATGCTAGGACAAAAGGGATGGAAACGCTATGGCACACGTTTTTATTGGATTTTACTTGCTTTTAGGGATGATAAAAGTTTGACCGTGCTCCAGGAAAAGGGATCCTCGAACGATGAACAGTCTCAGCCGTGTCGTTAATTTTCGAATCCTGTGAATAATGCACTCTGAGAGACGGTCCCCAGCGGAGAACGGTATTCCTAACTTAAAATGAGTGCACTGCACTTAACCCTTTCGATCTTTGCCATATATCTGCGCTATTTTATACTGCCTAGGTTCGACTGACTGCTCGCTGCCTCTTCTAATTACCAACTATGACAATAAATGCCGAGGATCTTCTTAACTACTTGTCCTACGGCATCGTGTCAGATTCTGAAAGGAGTCGAATAAATTTGTTAGTAACACCGACCGGAAGTCTATTATGAGAACTTTCAATAGTTGCACTGTAACGAAATGAAGCTTAACAAGCTGCTTTTACATTGTAATTTGTAGCCAAATTATTAAATAACGTTACTTACTAAATTAGGATGAGCAAAGAAATTTTAATCACTGCAACTGTAAAATAAATCGTAAGAGAAGGAGTTAATTAGCTGGAGTAGCAATGATTGATATTTTTTCCACGAGAAACTGAAGAATTTCTATCAAAATTTATGTTGTGGTTTGCAATGTGAGCTAAGTATTGTGCCAAGAAATAAATTCAGAATATTATGTTATTGTTTAACTTCTTGCCTCGTGTCTAAAGATGAAGTTACCGGTGTAACTGAAAGAAAAATAATAAAGTCTGCAAGGATACATTAAAAGGTGAATAAATACTAGTTTGAACTCCACAATGCCGTTGAACCCGAACTCTGTAATTGCTAATTCGCGAATAAACTGCGGAACAGCCGGCAGATTAAGGTTTCCGCCGGAGCACTTGAAGAAGGAAAAATGTAATTTACCGCAATTTATTTCAATAAAATTTGCATTTTACAGGTTCTCGGTGATTCCGGTACGGTATAACAGTCTAACGAATCGCAATTAACCGCGCGAATAATAGCAATAACGGTCGACGGAAAGAGATTTGTTGTTCTACCGAGGCGAATTGCACAGATCGCGGATCCGAAATATTACACGGAACAGAAGGGAGGGCGAGTATAACGTTGTTTTATTGCATCTTTTATTCGTCAACGAAAGACACTTTCTGTGGTTCCGCAAATCGCAAAGCCACAAGTGCTCCTCTTCACTCCCGAAGTGGTTTTCTTGGCAATTCCGGCGATTCGCGTTGAAGTTGGACATTTGATAGTCACGCGACCGTTCGTCCCGGTTAACGATCGTTCGCGAAGATAACGTCGGAGTTTAGCTTTTGCCAACTATGCTACCAGTCGGTCTGATCTTACGACCGCTTTGGGTCATCTCTTTAATTAAACTTCTCGAGCGAAAAGATTCCTTCGACTTACAGTTGCCGACACGTTTTTCGAATAAACTTTCACTGTTCTTCGCGCAGAAGGATTCCTTCTGTTTTAATTCGTCTCCTCGATGTCTTATTTCCTTAAGCTTTTCGCTTGTTTCCATTATACGACGGCTTCTTATTATTCATTCTTATTCCCCGTCGTTGTTCTTCTCGCGTCCACTTATTTATGTCGTAAAAGATTTATGAAACTCTCAAACGCATCGATGAATAATATGAAACAGGTTTATAAGATACGTTTATAAAATTCTTTTATGCGTTACTCTCTTGCAGCATCATTGTCGGAGCACCGAGACCAATTGACCACTGCCTAATTGATAAAATAGTTTATACATAGTACTTCTAAGGTACTCGTAGACGTGCAAAATCCATCTGGAATGATGACATTCGTCGCTTTATATAAATTATGTATTTAGTATCTTATGATTAATAAACGTGCGCGATCGTGTCTTACGATAGACTGCAGTGTCAACAATTCTATAATAAATAATCTGGACATGTCAATTCGACCAGTGCTGATAGGTTCGCTGTTAACCCCTTACTATACTATTCTCTTTGTAACTAAAGTTATTATAAAATCTTCGTCGCTGAAAATGTTACAGAAGAGAAAAGGCAATTTGCATCTTTTGTACTGTTACATCTACTTTAATGCTTAAATATTAGGGGGAACTTTTAAAAGGGGGTGGTACGTCCCTTCCATATTAGACACTATTTGGCAATCTTTGAAATTGTACCCCGACCAAACTATTAGAGCTATCGACATGGTTCAAACGCTAAAATCTTCCCCAAACCTTCCTCTTTAAATACATAGAATGACTGCAACTGTCTTTCCTCTGTGCATCTTCCTCTCGCAGGGTCATCGAGAGAGCGAAGAAACAGTTGTCATCTGTTCGATGTATTTCAGTGAAAATTTTGTTTAAAGTGACAGTGTCGAAGAAGAAATCGCAATGGATGAAAATAAATTTAATTAAACTAGATCTCCAGGAGTTTATTACTTCCCGCATGAATAATGCAGGATTAAGGAACATATGGTTGTAATAATGTGCCCGGTGACGCAATATATTTCAGGGAGGAGCTCGTAAGGCAGCTTTAAAGCGTCCTTTCAGTCGCATTCCGCTGACCCGAGCATCGGGTACTCTCGACAGGTAGCACTCTTGTCGATCTTAGTTCACCGAAACGAGCCATCCAGTGTTCTATACGTCTACATCCACCCTGCGGCCAGAGGTTAAGGTCCTTTTTACGTTTCACATCTAGACAGGGGATCGCGGCTCCGCCATGAAAACGAGTAACTGAATTTGTAAGACTCGTTTCAGCGTTGTTACGCCATCGACGTTACAGGATGGAACTCGGCTGGGGCGTCTTTAATACGGTTCCACCTAAAGTTGTACACTCCTCGTGCCGTTTCGCGGCGACCTATAACTATTTCATTGGACATTTTGTTTTATCACGGTCGTTACAAGATTTCTGGACTTCCGGCGGAACGTCTCGAAGTCTCCCCAGCGACGAAATAATTGCTCGCTTCAAGTCCGCGAACAGCATTCAGTGCAAGGATTAGTTAAGTTCAAACGACATGCAACGACGGAAGTCAAGGCACGACGTTACATGACGAAGATTGTCGATGTACAGTCGGTGCGAAAAGTAATCGCACGATATTTTGGCATTAGGTTTAAGGGATACGTGCGCACAGATGATGTTTTCTAATGTATTTTAATGTTTAACGATTTTATCGTTTACAGTTATTGAAATCATAAAAACATTTCCACCAAAAAGCTTCGAATGAATTTCTTCATTGAAGCAGACATTGCAATGAAAATTTTACGAGATCTGAATGAATGAAATTTTGTCATTATTACAGAGCGATGTACATCGGTCGGATTTATTACTCGGTCATGCTAGTGTTAATTTTGGAATATTATTTTTCTTTCTGGTCCCCCTAATAGATAATACTAGCTAAAGAATAATTTGGCAAGTAAATTAGAACGAAGGAAAATAGTTAACCCTTTGCAGTCGAACAATGGCTCTGAGGCACTGCTAAAAATAGCCGTTGCACCATTTAAAACAATTTTTAAATCATTCTGGTTGTACCAAAGAAATTCGTAAAGATTTAATTGATGCAGGGACGAGTAATAGTAGACATACTTCATACGCATAAGACGAAATATATCATGTAGAATGAAAATATTCTAGGTAAGAAAAAATGCCTTGAGTTTGGAGTTAAAACAGCTTGGAGTGCCAAGGATTAAATATAACACTGCGTGCAAACTATTATACCCAAGATATTTTTACAATTTGTAATTTTTATACATTTTGAAAATAATATAAGCAGCCTTGAGATTAAAACGTAAATACCTGACCCGAAACATTTTTGCCGGCAATGAAACCGAACAATCGAAGAAATTACATTATTAAGGGAATGTGAAACGTCAACGTGTCCACGCGTCGGTAGAAATACTTTGGAAATGGCCTATCGAACGCTTTCGCCTTATCATAACTCGATCAGGAACCGTAGCCGAGGTTTATTTAAATTCGCCGTCAACTTAAACAGTAGATACCGGAAAGTAACACAAATCAGCCAGTCGATTCGTTGATCAAACAAGTTCGGTGCTGGTTGGTTCCGATCGAGGGCGGTCGGCTAAAACGAAAAGAAAAATCAAGGAAAAATGTCGGGACCAAGTCAAATGTAAATGGCCATTCGTTCGGCTGCTACGGATTCGTTCGTTTCCTCGAAGAGCCCGCGCGCCGAAACTAACTGATCAAAAGGACGCGTTCGTTGTCAGCATAATTAAAGTCGAACCATTACGTGACACTGCACGTTTAATTACCTTAAGTAGCGAGGAAGCCCGGTAGCGATCCCGACGGTAGTTCACTGTTCCTCCGTGTAGTACCGTGAGGCTTTAATTTTCTCATAAACGTAAGTGTCGCTTCAAACCGGCTAAATTGGTCCTTTTTAAATGGAATTGCTCAATGATGTCTAGACAAAGTGGCTAAAAAATAAACGGTGTTTTAATTTCAAATATTTTAGAGCACGAGCCACCGGTACGCTGCCGCGTTGATCCAATCCGTTCCCACTCGGTCATTCAGTGGCATTATACGGAGTATCTCATTTAAATCGACCCTGTCGAATGCCTCTGGGGTTGTTGACGATTCTAAAAAGAGTTTCAAACGCGCAGAGGTCACGGGAAGGTCAAACTTTGACTTTCCAAATGAAATCGTATACTTTTTCTTGCACGACTCGAGGCTGCTCGCTGTCATTACTTTGACACTTTACCGACCGGAAGCCTATTAACCCCTTAGCCTACGATTTATTTTACAATAACAGAGACTAACTTTGTCCTCCGCAGAACGACAAAAAGAAAAGACAAATTTGTAGTTATTGTGTGCCTAGCTATTCTCCAATGACCGTATATGATCGACAATTAAATATTGCGTTGTTCGGAAAGTAATTTCGTTTTTTTTTTGTGAAAATGAAAGACAATTTTCGTATAATGAACAAATATTTTATTAAATTATATATTGGCCATTCTGGTCCAATACCTTTTGCCATAATCATAGGATTAATTATTGTGCTGTATTAAAATGAAGCTTAAAAATTGCTTTTGCGTTGTAATTTTTAGTGAAATTATTAGATAAGGTTAGTGAAAGTGGCCAATTGATTCGCAATAAAATTTGCTGTCCACGTTGAGAGCCTTTGTCAAAGTCAATCCACAAATGCTGAAATTAAGAACTGCCAAGTTCCGCTATTCCGTTAGCCTTTTCACGATGGACAAAACGAAAAAGCAAATAATTAGGGCGATAGCTTGACTAGCTTGATGAAAATACATTCGTCCAGATGCACTGTAATAAATTTAGCCTGGCTACGAGTCTCGCAGCACCTTGCGCTAACGAAACTTCGCTTCCCATTGAATTATATCGTCGACACCGATACCGTTTCTTGCCGAAACGATTATCAGAGCGAAAACTATACCGGGGAAACTCCGGACGAGTGCGTAACAGTTCCCGGGACCGTTCCAGCCATAAGCAATTCATTGCAGCTCCGTAGAAGAAAAAAACGACGATCTTCCGAGCGGAAGTTGGGTACAAGAAATCCATTTTTCTTGGGGCTCGCGCGCGCGCGCCAGAGGGAAACGGCAGCGTTCTTTACGCGCGTTAAACAAAAAGATCGCAACTCGTTGGATCCCCTAAAAGTCCAGGCAATATCTCGTCGCTGCGGAGCCATAAAAACGCGCAGACGGTTGAAACTCACATATTGCATCTCGGAATCTTAAGGTTATTTGCTCGCGTCTCGAGAGGGGACGCGCGGGAAAGAAAAATCTGTCGACATCGCGGAATCAAAACATTTTCCTGCCGTAAGAGACAGAAACGTTTTCTCCCTCTTCTCTCGGCCCTTTCCGCTCTTTGTCTTTTGGCCCGGTGATCTCGGTAAATGCGTAGACATGACTCCTGCTCGATTCAATATCCTTCCATCCGGTTATCTGCTCTCCGCACAATTCCATTTTGAAATTCAAAAGGGAACGGTAGGGCCCCAGAGCGACGGACCAACGAGGAAATCTCGGATGGGTCATTCGGCAAACACACTCGGGGATATTTCAAGACTTCTACGTTTATACGGCGGAGAGAGCACTATCTTGCGACCGACTTCGGCTGCCGAACAACCCGCGTAATCGCGTCTCGAGAGACCGGAACGAATTTATCGCGATACTTTGCTTTAACAAGCCTGTGATGTATGGAGAAGTTAATGGCCCTCTATTAATACCAGCACCGTGCAATACGCCGCTGTAGCAGATCGCCTACCGAAACTTGCAAATCATTTTTGAAGCGCCAGTCGTGGCCACTTTTGCCTGCCAATCTTATTTTACGAGGCTCTCTAACGAACTTCTTCAACGGGGATAGTTTACATTTTATTTATTAAACGTAGAGAAATTTAAAATTGTATCGGAACTCTAATTTTGCATAGTTCTTTGGCGGCTGTACATGTGGTGGAGAGAGAGAGAGAGACAAAAAGTAAAAGGAGAAACTGACTAGCGAATTCTGTATATATATATATATATATATATATGAATCGGAGGCGAATCAGGTACTAGCGAGAAACTCGTCCTATCGGTGGGCGCACGAGGTACGAAAAAGAAGGCGAAAATTTAACTTCGCTCGAACAATCTGAGACTACAGTCTACTCGCGAGTGAACTATTTTGCCTAGCTCTCTCGTCACATTTTATTTAACTTCAACCGGAAAGAACACAATTGTGCATAAGCAAAAGACTTCGTTAATCCATTTGTGCTTTTCTGTTTCAATATAATCTACTAAAAATAATGCGAACATTTCTGAATATTATATAAATTACGTATAATACATTAATCTATAAATTTGATACCGTCAGACCCCAGGGACTGACATAGCCTTTAACGTGTTAAAGGAAGCATGTTGAACCTCTTAGGTACCGCTGAATTTTGCACGGAGCTGTTTCTCTGTACGGCAGAGTTTGACGCGAATTACGCGTAAACGATACAGCACAGCAATGTCTGACGGATAAATGCTGTTCTCTACGCGAGCACGTTGGAAGTTTTTGACAACTAAATTATAGATGTTGAAGATACGACGCACATACTTTAGCTTTAATAATTTACTTTCATAACTAATAACGCAACCGAGTGTGATAGATCCGCGAAAGCCGCCACGGTGGCGCATCCTGCCGAAGAGGTTAAAAAGATGCGCTGACAATTCGATGTTAGCAGAATGTTTCTCTATCAAGGTTAGAAATTGAGAAGCCATTAGAATTCCTGTGGTACCGTACGGGTTCGGTTCAGAAGAAATGCCCACGCCCATCACGTACACTCCATGTAATCAGCTTAGTAAGACTTACATATCTCCGCAGCCCTTTTCGCCTCATCCCCATCCTTTCAGGAACATCCCCCTGATTTCGTCTGTTTACTTTTCTGCCCTCGCACTGCGGCTTCCAGCTACAGGGAACTGTCAGTAAGAGAGGTTCGATAAAGCGAAAGGCAATCGGGATTCCGCTCTCTATAGGATACAACCTCTTCCGATGGAATCGTCGCGGCGCGGATCCACCTTCGAAATAGTTCAAGACCCAGCGACTGTGAAACGACAATAATTTGCATGATCAAATGACTTTTAACGCGGCCAATTTTACCGGAACGATTCACCTCTGGTTTGCAGGATTGAACGAAAGGCTTTGCCGAAGTCTCGCCGTGAATTCTGCTACATTTATTTAAACACTGCTTCTTCTCGAATAACGACGTTAGTCGACTTCATGGACTGGCGATAGTGTCGGGACTTTCTTGAAAAGATATATAATACTACGACTGCCAAACCAGTAGTTTTGACTGGCACCTAGTTTTTTCTTTCGGAATTATTGAAGTTGTAAAAATATTTTCATCAGAAATTTTCGTATGTACTTCTTTAATGATTTATACCTTACTAGAAGCTTACTATAAAGCAATGTGTATCGTTGGATTTATTATTCGATAGTTCTAGTATTAATTATTATAACTTGCAGGGATGAATGCAAAAATACAGAAAAAAAGTGATGGTCAAGATGATCTTTTTAAATGACATATGTGAGATCAGAGGAGAGTTGTAGGAGATTAATTTAAACCTTGGCCCTCTAATCTCGCCTCTAAGGCGATTTTTTTTGAGAAGTTACGATAATCAGTTTTCCACATGATATGTGAAATTTGGGAAAAATTGCAATTTGTGGGAATTGCAGAGGAAGTATGAAATATAAATATTTCGTCGCTTATAAATATTCTGAAAATATCGTAAACAATGGATTGTGAAATAAAAAATATTTATTCAAAGACTGAATGTTTTAAGTAGGATTTTACCAATGTTAGTACACGAAAATGTTAAATTTTTTGCGAAAAGTAAATTAAATGCGAATCAGAGAGACGTGTTATCGAATTTTATACGCCTACATTTTATAACTGAAATTTTCATATTCCTGCATCATCATTTCAGCTGGTTCTAAAAACTTTTTCAGCTTCGGATTTTCATTCCCTACAATGTTGCCTAAACGTTTAAGCGTCCAGTAGTGTTCGCGAAAAACTGAAGTGTCTTGACTACCATTTTGAGGATTTTATCCCGTTTTTATAGGCCATCAAATTTTATCATAGACCCGAAATTTTTCGCGAGCCAAGACAGCGAGTTCAAAGTACCAATTTCGTTAGGTCACTGACCTTTCGCTACGATTAGCTTCTTCGACGATTCCGACATAACGAAACGCGTAATTTCAACAAATTTTTAAGAAAGCTTCAAACCTTTACAAAAAGCAGGAGTTAATTAGCAGATTGTAGACGGTCACGAATGTGTAACAAATTTTATCTAGAAACTTGCAAGTTTTCTATTATTCCAGCTGCATTTGTCAATATGTCTTTTTGCACGATGGAAAATGTTTTGCGAACTGTAAGGAAATAGCTGAAATGCGTCCCAAATTTATGAAAGTGTAAATAAAATTTTAAAAATTATGTAAAATACCAGGCACAAGTCATTCGAGAACGTTAAAGAGGAATATACAAAAAAAAATTAATTTATTTAAACCAGACAGAAGATATCCAGCAACGCATATAATATTTGTTAAAACGTTATATGAAAATAAAAGAAACGCTAAATACACTAAAATGTTTATGAATTAGTAAAAGAAACTATTCTAAATTACCTTTTAAAATCAACAAGAATGTATTTATCCGAATGCACAGTTATTTTTAACAATTTCAGAAATTATAAAAGTATCTTCATTGGAAAGCTTCGAATGAATTTCTTCATTGAAACAGACATAATAAAAATGGGACAATGTCTGAATAGACGCAGTCTCGTCATTATTACCAGACAATATACACCAGTCGCGTTTATTCGGCGGTAGTTCTAGTGTTAATAATAGAACCCACAGAAAAGAAGTTGAATAATCATTCATTGGTATATTAAATAATATTAAAATAGTAGAAAGCGTTATTCTGACGCATTCCATAAATCGTATACGCAGAACGCGTTCCAGACGCATTAACCCCTTGCCTTCCAACGAGTCAGACACGTGATCAAGATTTCAAATTGAATCTTCTAAACATGTATTTCCTTAATTTTCTTTAAACAGAAATAACATTTTATTTAATTGGCACGCGGTAACTACAAATTTTTCTTTTCGTCTTTCCGTGGAGGACAAAGAAAATCTATTCACTATTATTGTAAAATAAATCGTAGGGCAAATAAATGGTGTCAACGAACAACAAAAAAAAAAAAAAACAGAAGCAAAATCGCGTTGAAAAATCTCACGCGAGTTAAAAGAACGCGTTAAAAAATCCGACGAAAATAAAGGCCGCGTTAGAGGGCCGCGCGAAAGCAAAGAAAACATGTTCGAAAAACCGCGCGCGGAGGTACCAGAAACTAAGAAATCACGTAAAAAGGAATCATGTAAAAGCAGAGGCTGGTCTAAATAAAAATTCTTCGCGAAGAAAAATATTTTCCAGCTCGTGTCGTCGATGTTCCGGAAGTTCGCACCCGAAAATTGCATAAACATCCGCAGCCGGTGGATCACGTTCGCGTCGAGTTTCCGGGTTCTTTGACGTTGCGCAGGGTCTGCAAGAACAAACAAACGGCCGCGTCACCGTAATCAGCAGCAAAACGCTGAATTACGCTGGCCCGGGGTGGCGTCTTTTCTTTTCCTCCGTAGGTGTTCTTCAAGCGGCGTCATCCCCGGAGTCGTGACACTTAAATACGTGTCGGCAGCTAGCACTAGGGGCTGAAGAGAAGTCGGTATAAACTATTTCGCGGCGTTGAATACCTCCGAGCCGGAGCTAACGATGCTTCACCCGTCGACCCCCGCCCCCATGGAACCGCGTTGCATCGGCCTGCAACCCCTCGGAGACTTACGTGTTTATTAAACCTGGCCGGAGCGCGGCAACCCCTGCTGCGGCCTCGACCCTCTTCTTCGGAGTTGCATAAAGGTGTCAGGTACCTGCAGACTGAAATCCCAGCGATTCTTGGCCTAAATTAAGCTTCAAGTGTGTGTTTTCTTATGGTGGCAACGATACGTCTTCAACGTCACACCTCGCGGTTGATTTATGAAAACTTACCCTTCGCATCGACTCCAGTGGAATTTAACCCTTGCTTAAGGTCGCGTGAAAACTGCGGTCCAGTTACGAAACAACATGTTGATTTCAATGGCGACTCTAAATTAACACTAGACCTAACAAACCAGTCAAAATGACTGGTCCCCAATTTTTTCTTTCACAATTGTTGAAGTTATAAAAATGTTTCTATCAGAAATTTTCGGATGTGATTTTTTGATGAAACAATATGTTACAATAAAAATTGTATGAAGTTCGAATAAGGACAGTTTTATGATTATTACAAAGCAATGTATATCGTTGGATTTATTGCTGGGTAGTTCTAGTGTTAAGCTTCAAGTGTGTGTTTTCTTATGGTGGTAACGATACGTCTTCACCGTCACACCTCGTGGCTGATTTGATGAGAACTTACCCTTCTTCCCCACTTGGAACGACATGTTGATTTCAATGGCGACTCCAAGGCACCCTTACGGAATATTATTTGTATTCTGTAAATTATTGAAAATTTAAGTTATTAACGGAACGTATCATGGATTCGGAAATTGTAGCTTCCCTTTCTGTAACGACCCTATGCTTCTTTTTACGATTGTCTTCGGCTCCTTCCATCGCGCTCCGAATGAAAGTGAATTTTCTAGTAACTTATTCCTCGTTCCGTAGAACGGTCAAAAGCAAAATAATATTCGACCAATGAATTTATGATAGATTGTTCGACGAATGCTGCCCGAACGCGCTAGTATTTTTACGTTTATCCTAGAGAGAGAATGTTATTACCTTCGCATCGTCGAAGTCAGTTTCGTCCAAAAATTCGAGGTGCAGCTTTGAAATTCTCTGTGGCGGAATCTTCGCATCAGCCAGTGCGCCGGGAAGCTTTGTGGCAACGATGTTTTCGGTTTGCGTTAATTAGAATAGCAAGTTCCATATTTTTCCCGGACAATGCATATGCCCTAATTTCTGCGTTTCATACAATTTCAACTATGTGGCAATTCGTAATAACGACCCGGTTCTAATCTCGGACCGTTCTATCTGTACGTGGCTGGGGGCTGCGTGTTTAAAGTTCCAGGGGAAACATGACTGCGATGTGTAAGCAGAGAAAGGTATGTCACGGACGTGCTGATAAGTACGTACACACAAAGTTCGGGGCACACGCTCGCGAACCGCGAGGCGTAACTGTTTCAATGAATACTCGATGCACGGAATTTCTGCGAGCGCGTGTCTTCCTGTGCAGAAGAACAACGCAACCTGCATTTTCGTCGCAGTGCTCGATACTAGCCGTTTATATTCGGTTTTTGATGCATCCGACAAACTGGCATTTACGGCGAGCAATTTATCGGCGCGGCTCGATTTCATCGATGACAAATTCATCGGGGTAAAAAGCTTGTCTTGTCGTTCCGATTGTTCTAAATTACCGCCGCACTGTCGATTATAATGTAATTTATGATGCACACGTTGTTACGAATATTTGCACTATCCGTTTGGATATCGATGCAATACCGGAAATGATCCGAGTTACAGCGTTGCTTTGGTAACAACGTTGTAACGAGAACAGAGCAGACCAGTTAACACTTTGCCGACCGGCAATTTTACACAGAAACTATGCCATTTCACCGACTATTATTTTGTAATTCAATATGGAATTCAATCTTCAAATTCACTATCAGATTCTATAACATTTCTCTTTTGCCGTTTTGGTGGTATAATGTCAGATTCATCACTTTCTCAATCACTACAATTTATTTCGAAATCACTCGGACAATCGGATAAAGTATCCGCGTATAATTCATTGAAACTTTCTTCACCGTTACGTTCCGTCATGGTTGAAATTTTTTAATTATTGAAATTATGATAAAAATCTAAATACCAAGAAAATTATTTTCTTTATTATAAAGAGGACACGACTAAACACGATGCGCAAATCTTTTGCAATATTCTATATCGCCCTGGGTTTCATAAATTGAAATAGGTAATGCAAGTGCAATGACGAGTTAACTAGTCATCGGTCAACAACGTTTGGGCATGAAAAGTACAACGTGTGTAACACGAATCCCCTCCTCTCGAAATGAAGATTGTATTTATATTAATGTGTATAAATGGCTAATAAATGTGTAAAATAATAATTACGCTAATAAATAGTGT
This sequence comes from Agapostemon virescens, assembly GCA_028453745.1. Lineage (NCBI taxonomy): Eukaryota > Metazoa > Arthropoda > Insecta > Hymenoptera > Halictidae > Agapostemon > Agapostemon virescens. Next base: position 6,771,472 of record CM052083.1, read on the forward strand.
AATAAATGGCTTTAACCCAAATAGACACTTCGTGATTATATTAATCAATTTCGAATCTCATATCGAAGGTTTCCCTTTTATGCATTGACTTCTTTACATGTTTATAACGATTTTTTAGGACAGAGTTTATTGTCCCTTGTGATTTTTCATTATTTATTAATTTTTATTTACACATTTTTAAACTGTCTCATTTTGGGACCAAAAATTAGCTTGGTATCAATTCATTTTTTTTTTGTGTGTATTAATTGTTTTCTTTGCATACCAACGTTTGAGAAGAATTAACAATAGAACTACCGAACCAGTGAAAATTTCAGAAATTATAAAAGTATCTTCATTGGAAAGCTTCGAATGAATTTCTTTATTGAAGCAGATATTGTAATAAAAATGAGATAATAAGATCTAGTGTTAATAAATATAATAAATTATTAAACAGTATATGTTCAATACGTACGGAAGATCTTTAAAAGAATTCATTTTAATAATTCAATACACAAGTGAATACGAGGATGAAATATTTTGAAACACGGTAGTCGAACTTAATTTTACAGATGTAGAATGCTGCAGTCTCTGACGCGAAATGTTTCAGCATTTTCGAAATGGATAAACGCGCAACATAAACTCCGTGCATTATAATAATTTAGGAGCGATTTAAATCTTTCAGTTGATGAAACATTTTGCTAGAAAGATTAAGCCGGTGCGTTCAACGAAACATACAGGGAAGTCGGAATTAACTACTGACCTAAAAGTTCGAAAGAGAATAAATTGCAGTGCGCGTGCAGTGCTCGAGCAACTTTTTAACAGAATTATGAACCCAATTTCCTCGTTTTGAGTTAGACGATACCGCGGGCTACGAATAAAAATGTATCAACGCTGTAACTCGGAAAGTTGCTTTCAAACATTCTGAATAATGCTGTACTTTCCACCGCTGAGTCGAGTTTCTAAACAAAGATCAAGTTTTACCGGGCTGCCACTCACAAGTGGAAACAAAGCCGGGAAAACCCCGTATTTTCGAGTTTCCCGACCATTCCGAATAATTTAGCTCGCGACCTTCGCCATATTGATTTCTTGTCTGAATACGAATCATTCCCGGGCAACAATGGTTTCTGAAAAAGGGATGACAATTTTTATGCCTTTTGAAACCCAGCGATACATCGCGTAATCAATTTCCGGCGTGATTAACGGAGAGCTGGACTGTTTCAAAAAGAAATCCGAATTCGAACGTTTTATTAATGGCAGCTTCAGGGCCAGATTCGAGCCACTGGAAGTCGCTCTTGTCTCCGAATTCCGAACAACAGCAATTTCAAAAATATATTCGTTTGTACATTGATTTTTTTGACGTCTCAAAAATTCTCAACTTGGTGAACCAATTTTAAAAGTAGTTATTAAATTTTTAACCCTTTACACTGGAAGCTTTCAATTTAAAATATTTTCATTCAACGTTAAAGCAGTTAAATTTTTATCAATTCCTCCGATGTAGCGATGTGAAAATTGTTTTAAATAAAAATGTAGCAATTTTTAGCCAACTTAATTTTGCCCTCGACTGTACCGAAGAACGCAGACCCGATCGGTCGATCGTTAAATTCGATATTCTCAAAAAACGAGGGGTCGAACGAAAAAGTGCTATTCCTTCTTTTCGATTCATTTTTACACGTAGAATTACCCGCTGTCCGCCCGTGCACGTCGTTTGGCCGTACCCTGTAGAATTCGTGTCAAAAAAAGAAAAAATAGGAATCACAAGGTTCCAGAAGAGAATCGCATGAAAAATGTCAGAGTAACGGTCATCATTTACGAGGAAAACGTGTTGTATCGACACGAGGCGCGAATGAGGTTTAAAACTGTAGCAAATCTTGCGGTGTATGAGGAGCCATTAAAAACGGCGGGTATAATGCATTATCGAAAAGTTAACGATGACGTTGCCATTGAGCGTTTGATATTCATTCTGTGGCAAAAAAACAGCGGCTGTTTCATTAATAAATTCCTCGACGGGGTGGTTCTTTGTTTCGCAGCCGGATCGTTTAAATTTTTTGCCAGTGCGCGCAGCAAAAACCGTGGTGGTTTTTAAATTATTTGCTGACTCGTTTAAGGGTGCCGCGTAATCGCGGTTGGCGACCAATGAAGGCAGCACCCCGGCCTCGGAGACAATAAGAAACGGGAAAATTGCGGAAACCTCGATTGCGAAACAGTCAGCCTCAAAGAATGGTTGTCCTTTGTTTGTTTTTATGATGCTGTCACTGTGAGAACGACTAAGTGGTTTACTAAATGGGGCAATTATTGTCGCTGCTCTTGGCATTGTTTTTGACAGGGAAATGGCACGTTCCCCAATCCTCTAGAGGAGCTAACTGGGCACGCCATTAATTTGCCATAAATTCGTTAAGTCGATAAACGTATTTGCTAGACGTTCAAATTGATCTTATGCGAAAATTGATTTTTTTAAATCGTTAATAGCATTTACGTTATCAATTGCACGAACGGCACACACTTCACGTATGGTATGTGTACACATTAGATACACTTCTATTTTTATGTTGTATACACGTCCACATAGTTGGTAAACATTTTTATCTTGTACATTGTATATGCACGTATTCGATAAACATTTACATTTTTCTTTTTGTTCTTTTGCATCTACATTGTCAAATTGCATGAACAGGAAACACTTCAGGTATGTCTACACATTAGATACATTTCTATTTTTGTTGTTGTATACATGTACACACATTCGGTCAACATTTCTATCTTGTACATTGTATATGCACATATTCGATAAACATTTAATTTTTTCTTTTATTTTCTTTTGCATCTTCATTGTCAATTGCATGAACAGGAAATAGTTCACATGTGTGTACATAACAGATACACTTTTATTTTTATGTTGTATGCACGTCCACATATTTTTACGTGCACGATAAACATTTTCATTTTGTACATTGTATATGCACATATTTGGTAAACATTTAATTTTTTCATTTGCATCTTCTTTGTCAATTGCATGAACAGGAAATAGTTCACATGTGTGTACATAGCAGATACACTTTTATTTTTATGTTATATGCACGTCCACGATAAACATTTTTAACTTGTACATATATACACATATTTAATAAACATTTTTATCTTGTACATCTATGCACATATTTGATAAACATTTTTATCTTGTACATTTATGCACATATTTGACAAATATTTTTATCTTACACATCTATGCACATATTTGATGAACATTTTTATCTTGTACATATATGCACATATTCAATAAACATTTTTATCTTGTACATATATGCACAAGCTCGACACGTTCTGTAGAGAATATCTTTCTAAGTCTACGATATTTTAGTCGCACCTCAAACCATTTTATATCTCCATCACCGTGCCTGATGGCGCGTAACTCCGGCAACGGATCATATTCAAAGAAAGCTCGAACGATCTTTCAGAAAAAAAAAATAAAAACTTAATTGTTATATTTCCTAAAAGCGTTTCCCGAAACGATATCATGAATCGCAGATCACCGACGCGGAAATATACCGTATAAAAAGGAAAATGCGATGTTAGTTATGCGGGCGCGCTGTCAAAGAAACTTCAAGTGCCTGTTAAGGCGCGCCTTCCTCCGCTCCGTATTTTACGTCGCTGCCTTTACATTACTTGTTTGATATCGAAATTAATCGCGCTATGTAATCGTAAAAATCATTTGAGAATTCGAAAACCGTTTGAAACGGTGTTTTAGGTCGTTGCACACGAAATCTCGCTTGTTTCCGCAGAAACTCGTTTATCATCATTCGTCTAGATCCTCTGAAAACTCTTTGCCGATCTCGATCGATTTTCTACAAACTCTCGCAAAGAATAATTTCTGCAGTCGACGTGTCGTCGTCGAAAATTTGAAATCCAATACAAAACTTTATCAACGAAATTCCGTGGTATTTCTCTGAAAACACTGGAAAATAATCGGATCGTTGACGGCGCTAACGTTTTTAACGTTTCATACCAACGTTATAAACGGTATACAGGCTCCCAGTTGGATAAAATCGTTTTTCCACGCTTTACCGATCATGTTTTGCCAACTTCAATTATAAAAATATAAAAAAAACATACCCCCCGCTGTATTTTACAGAATCCACAAATCAATCAAAATTGTTAAACCGAACAAGAACGTTTCGCTGGCAGCGCAGATAATTAATGGCTCCGTTAAAACCAAAAATTACATCTGCTTTTGACAGGGTTGTCTTGTCGACATGTTTGTGCATCAGCTACTTCTCGTTTGATTTTCGACAGCGTCCCGATCACGTCCAGATAAATATTCGCGCATTGATCATTAGTTACGCGACGTATCTGCGGCGACGTCGAGCGTTAGTTTAATTGTCTCGGGACCTGCTCGTTGCGGTCAGCGGTCCGCCATCGGTATTATCAATAAAAATTTCCTTTTTATTCCGGCATCGATCATAAACTGGCGATTCGCGGCGAGCGCAGACCCAGCTCCGTTCTCCACCGTTGTCCCTTTACGACGCACTCCTAACCGTCCTTGTTCTCTTCTTTCAGGCTTTCATTCGACCGGCGGTCTCTTCTTTCTGTCCCCATGCGCAATTCTACCTTTCCCGTTCACCTCGGTTTATATCTCTTTCCGTCCTTTGTTCGGGCCACCGTTTTCTTCATTTACTTCCCTGCCCGTTCCCTCGAACTCGCCACCCAAAATTTTCTCTCGTTCCAACTTCCGGGCCGCCTCCGATTCTCGTTCGGGCTTTTTCTTCTTGCTCCCCGACCGACGACGTCTCTATACCACTTTCGGCCCCCTTTTGTTCTCTATTCATCGAGTTCCGAACGACCCCGCGGATGTAAGTGCAGCAAAAATCGGGGCCCTCGCGCGAGTATATCGCAAAACCGGCGCCATTAATTTTAAATTCGAGTAAGTCACCCCTGCGGGGGACAGTGACTAATGATTCGTATAATCGGCGAGCACCGGCAGACGGTCCACTCGCCTCTTTAAGCCACGAAGGAAGACCCCGGGGAGCGGATCTTGGATGAGAGGTGCCGAGGGTGTGCTTCGTGATTCATAAAGTCCAACTTTTCTCTCACCCCTTTCCACCCCGTTCCCCCCACTCCCGATACCGTGGCGGATCTCTGCCACTTTACGACACCCCCGGTGACTGATTATCATCTATTCGCGTCATGGTCGACGGCATCGTTGCCCTTTCCCTACACCCCTTTTCCTCCGTCCCGCAACGCCGTACCATCAACGGAAGGAACTTTAATTAATTCAGAAAATCGGACCGGCCGAGCCGAGGAATTTTCCGGGCCGATACCGTCGGGTTTGTTTTCCTAATATCATTCTTGATTAATTGCTCGACAGGATTTTTTGCCGAGCCTCTCTCGGTTTTATGATGGGAGTAACACGTCGGCCAGACGTCGGATCACCGAATTAATCACGTGTACATTAAATATTGTGATAATTCTTCTTCATCAGTCAAACCGAATTCAAGATTTATTGCTAGATAAAATCGTGCTCGCGCCGAGACGCGATACGCGTTCGAATTAAATTTCGATAATTATACAGGGTGTTTCAATCGACTTTTACATGATCGTCGTCTCGCTGTTACTCGCAGTGAAAAGTCTTTCGGGGAAAGTTTGAACGGAACGGAAAGTTTCTTCGCTGGTAGACGCGCAAAGGTCATAGGAAGGTCAACTTTTTGTTCTAGATTTACCGAGTCCGTCGAAATAACTCTTTCTAATATTTTTAATTATTAATATGTTAAGATTGTAAATGTGCATCTATGAAGAATCATTCAACAAATTTATTTCTGTGGATATATATTGTAAAAACAGTGACTAAGAATTTTAATAGATGCATCCTCGTTGTTCTTATAAAGTAATGTGAAATAGTCACTTTTAGGGCTCCGTGAACCCAGTGTTAACCCTTTGCACTCCAAGCAATTTTAATTACTAAATCGAAACATTTTTCTGTTCTAGAATAATTCCATTGCACGTGGTTTATTTCCTTTCGTGCATATTCAATTTGTTACTGTCAATAGTATAGAAACACTTCAATTTATACTAACTTCTTAACTACAAACATTTGTGAGGTACAAATTATTTTGAATAATAGTCTGACAATTTTCAGTGTCGCCTCAGAGGAGCCATTGGAGTGTAAAGGGTTAAATAGAATGATGAAGAAAATATTTTTAAAATAGTGTATTCTAGTATCCATTAAAAACTAAATTAAATAATTATATCTATCGAAATAATCTATCTAAATAATAGTTTCTCGCTAGTACTTGATCCGCCTCCAATTCATATATATGTATACCGTTCTTAACACTAAACCTACCGAGCCTTAAAATTGACTAGCATATATAGTCTTATAAAAATGACAAGCTTTCATTTAATTAGATTTTGTGCAATTTTTACTAGAATATATGTTTTATTTTATAATAATTTTATAAAAATTTTATAATTTCAATCATTGCAAAATAAAGAATCTGAGAAAAGTCATTTGACCCTTTCTGGTAGGTTTAGTGTTAACTGCCTGCCAGTGTCCCAGCGTCTACGACCGTTAATGGCGACGGTAATCTAAAATCCTGCCGAAAGAAGAACAGAAAAATTGACGTGTGCTCCGTCAACGATTAAATAATTGAATTCGCTCTGAACTAGGACAACCAGTAACGCGGAAGCTGTATGTACAGTTCCGATGTTGCCAGCATCGCGATTCGCCCTGGAAAGATTAAAACAGCAAATTTCTCGCATAATTCTTGTTCCTCGTAGCCGAGGGCGCGCCGCCCGGTATTTCTGCGTAACTTCTAAAATCGTGGGCGTTACTTTTCATCCGAGACTGGTTGAAATAATTCCGCCTTATTTCAGCGGCCGGCGCGCGCGTTTAATGTGATAAGCCAGAAGCTGTCCACGCTCGGCCAAGAAGTAGAGCAGATTCCGATGTTTATTGTGCCTGTAAAAAGCTAAAGCCGGCCTACGGTTATATATCCGAGTGTGGGCTGCGCCTTGTAGTTGCCGGTGTCGCCTGCGAAAGTTAGCAAAGCGGCAAAGGAGCGGACGTGTAACTGCTCGTCGCAAATCAAGTTAAACTAAGCAACTAGTTTTATCTCCGGGGCTCGGAACGTTCTCGCCGAGAGGTCCTCGTATCTCCCGGCTCGCGGAAAATCTGCGGACTACCGGCCTGTAAGTGCGACGGCGCTCGGGACCAACTATTCGGATGCAAGTTTGTATTTAATCGGCCGTTTCTCCTAGCAACACTTTCATAACCCCCGGGCGCAACAAACTCCGTGGAACGAGGCGGCGAAACTCCGATAAGTCGTAAGAAATACGCACACCGCCTGCCATAAGTATCCGGGCGCCCTGTGCATTGTGAGCGATGCAGAAATATTGTAATGCTATCAATTTTTCGGAATAGCACCAAAATCGTACTCCGGCTAACAATTTGCAAAATACCGAAAGTCGCTATTTTACGTTACTTTGTAAAAATAACTCCTCTGTCGAAATTTATAACAATCTTTTAATAGCTTCCCACCGTCGAGGAAAATGTCCACCGTTGTCTAGGGCCATTTTCTATCCCCACAAGCTTCCCAAAGGGCGGTGGCCACGTCGTGGAAAATGGCGCTTCCCAAACACAACTCGCATGCGATTGGACAATTGCACTGTTCTCCCTCTTCGACAAATCTGCATAGAAGCGGGGCGCCGAGTATGCACGTCGGTGGATTCGCTTAATTCAACGGGCACATTGCATTCGTCCTTAGACTCTGAAATACTGATCCATCCATGGATCAATTAATAGTCTGCAATTTTATTCGGTGCTTCTATCCGCGATATCCGTAAAGTTCACAAATTTCGTTCTAAAGTTTTGTATACCGGTCATCTGATTATTGCCCTTTCTTTTTCTCACTAATATTTCAATCCACTTCATTAACCTCTTAGGCACTATGTGCCACTATAGTGGCTTCGCGGATGTCATCTTCTTGTACGACGCGCCACTATAGCGGCTTTCCCGGATGCCATCTCTCTGAACGACGTACCATACTCAAATGTATCATTAATTATTAAAGTAAATTGTTAAAGTCAACATAGGTGTATCATATCTAAGAAAAATTATAATTTTATGATCAAACATTTCCTTTCAATGTACTCGTGTAGAGAACAGCATTATCCGTTACACATTGCAGTGCTGTATCAAATTACACATAATTCGCGTTGAACTCTGCCGTACAGAGAAACAGCCCCGCGCAAAATACAACCGTGCCTAAGACGTTAATTTGCCTTATCAAGGATTTCGCAACTGTCCTGCGCATATGCAACGTGTCCAGATAATTGCAATCTCAACCTGTCACTGTATCGAATACTCTTTATTCCGAAAGTTTCTCGATTCCTTGAATTTCCTGGCTCGGAAGCGTTCTTTGTTAGTCGAGCCGCCTCGAGTCTCGACGCACAACGGCGCGCCTTGCCGTCTTGCCGTTCGCTTCGCATAAAACTTATCCGGCGAACGATTTGCCGGCATTATCGAATTTGCATGAATCCATCGGCGCTCGGGACTCTTCCGGAGCCGAATCGGGCACAGTCTCGAGGACGCCGCGCGCCGCCATGCACCGACCCTTCACGGCACGCCGGCTGAATTGGTAAGCCGATCGAAGGAGGTCACAGACAGCCTCTGCGCGACGTAAGGGTACCATTTGCATGGAAAGCGACGTCGAAGTCCCGAGCCGAGGTTTTATACTTTCGCGAATATCGGCCTCGTTCTTGAAACGTAACGCCTCCTCCTCTCCTCTCCTCTACTCCTCTCGCCCGTCCACGTGACTCCTTGTTCCTGGAAAAGCTGCGTACACGCGCCTCGCACACCGTTATTGTACGAATCCGCTGACTGTGGCACATTTTCCGCGAGATCGCATGTTTATGGTGGGCCAACCGAACAATACTCTTTTTTTCTTTCCTTTCTTTCGGTTTTCAGAAAAATTGCTGACGCTGCGCTTGTTATTTACTGCGCCGCGCACTACTGGCAAACCGCGAGGAAACTTGTGTTGTGCTCGATGCATACACTGTCTTGTCGATGATCGGCCAATAAGTAGAATAAATTCATTGAAGTCGGTCGAACGATACAGAGCAATACAGAGGAAACATGCTACTTTTACTATTTTCTTTAACCGCGGTAGTCCTTTAACCCTTTGCGCTCCGTTGTCAGCATTCGGATGTCCCTTCAGAGGGGACTTGAAAGTTTATTTCTGATTACTAAGAATGAAGTTGTGCTACTGCAACTTTTTGACAATTTTTTAAGAATGTATGTTTCCTGGTGTGTTCTTTTGAAATGGCATAAGAAAACAAATCAAAATATGGTATAATTCCCAAGATATATGAACAAATATTAGCCGCTTTTAAGACAGTCTAAAAAGTGCGTTCACAATGGTCCGGGCGCTTCTCTGTACCACTTGGAAAGAGCGATAAGTATGATTTATAGAAGAAAGGTTACTATGCCGGCATACCTCGCACTGCTTGGTGACATTTAAGACTACGAATAAATAAATCTTGAAACAGGAGAAAAGATTTTTAAAGCTGAACTCAATTTGGATTCTTAGGCACGGTTGAATTTTGATAACTAAATTATAATTCTTCTAAATGATATTATGACATTAATAATATACTATTTATTAATATTTTAACATTAATAATTTACTGTAATAATTAATAATATAATTGAGTGTGCTCAAGCCACTATAATGGCGCATCGTGCTTAAGAGGTTAAGCCTCAAGCACGTTACAGATAGATTCCTGCACTAATAAGTCAGACAATTGGAAAAGTAATATATTTTTAGTAACTATTATCTTGCGATTTCATAATTTACATTTAGAAATAAATACTTACCCATTTTATTTATTACAACAATGACAAAACGACCAAGCACAAGAGACTCTCGTGATACAAGTAGTAACGAAGACGAGTTCCGGATAGACGCTAAGACATAAATGTATAAACATAAAATATTGAAAAATGTAAATATTAATTGGAAAGAAAATGGGACTGTATTGTTTGTTCTGGCAGGAAAACAGCAGGTGGAAAATGTCGAACAACTTATTATTATAAAACTTACACAAATCAGCCTGCAATCCGTATTGGGAATTGCTTCAATATTCGTCATACTGTAGAAAATTATAACAAATAAGTATTGTTTCTTTTATATGTTCCTGAATGTCTACAAATTCATATGAATCAAACATCGTTGCAATACCTTACTTGATTCTAAAATTCTACTACATAATATAAGAATTCCAAGCTGCACATTTTTATATTAAAATGGCGTTGAGTTGCTGATAGATCACGTCTAAAAAAGTGCCGAGTGCAAAGGGTTAAAAATAGTGGCAGGAAGTATTATTTTGTTGGTGTCATTCGTTTTTGTTGGAGCAGTCTCAATTGAGACACAGTGCAGAGACAGTAAAAAAAGGACAAAGTGTACGAATTTGTACTGCAAACTCTATGAATAAATAATGTTCGGAGCAAGCGTATCAGAGTTGAGCAAAAAATAATGTGTACTATATTCAGGATCGATCGAAGTTAACAATAATCTGTACCGAGTCTGGCTAACCTTCTTCGGTCATCTAACTTGAATTGGGTCACCCACGTGAAATCGATAATTTTTTGCTGTCGGGTTCTGGGATTTTGTTAAAATTGGAATATGAAGTCATACATACGTAATTAGCGAATGTTCGAATCATCAATTTACTGGCTACAAATTCCTGTATAAAACGCGGTCGAATTATGCATTGCGCTGTGTAATTTCACGCATTCTTGTAAAAACATTTTGACATTTACATATTTTCATATATGAAAAAGAAAAAAGAACTATCCATCGAATTGTATCGATTCTTCTCTCCCTTTCAACGATAACTTCAATCACAAGTATCTTTTTTCCACGTTCCAGAGTATCGTGCGATAAAAACAATTCTAAACAAATTTTTACCTTCTAAACTTCGTTCCGCAAAAGCTTTTGATTGGCAATTAAAAATATATCAGTTGCAGCTAATCTGAAAAAGTTTACTTTTTGTTGTTCTATAAAATACACGATTTCGATTTTAACGAGCAATTTGGCCCATTCGCAACGAAACGCGAACAAAAGTTTGCTAAATAAAACAAAACGACTGGATCCTGTCAAGAAATTCTACATTCTCGCGTGCGAAAAATTCGCAGAGGTATTGTTTTCACCTTGGTAATCGCAGGAACGATAGTTACGGAGGAAATATTCTATTCTTCCTGTTGTACAGGAAGAACCGCCAATAGATTCGATGGGAAATCAATAGCTTTGAACGGGGATGGAACGCAAACTACGTTTCACCTCTAAATTTCGCACCTCTCGCGAGCATGTTGATTGACCGACTATTAAACGATGTCATAGAAAGGTATTGCTAATTAAGGTAATTAAGTGCGCGACTAGCAATTGTCGGCCGGCATTCCGTCATTGTTTGCCCGGAACACGACGAAACAATTATGAAGTGGGCGCGTACATCATTGGGTACTTGAATATTCAATGAATCGTGTTATTAACTCCTTCTTGTGTTGCCTGACGTCACCACATGGGTCGGCGAGGCGTTACTCTTTGAACTATTTATCATGGTTAACGTACCGGAAACGAGTACTCCCCATACGATTTGCATGCGCACGAAACTGTGCAAATTGTTCCCGTACACGCCGAAAATAATTTAGCAAAAATCTTGTTATTTCGCGGTGGCCAATTAGGAAGTTTTTAAACGACACACCTATTACGCTTGCTCCGAGAACGTTTACCTGCTCAAAGAAATCATTTAGCATACAAACTAGACATGTTTCATTTCGAAACAAACACGTTTCAACGTAAATTACTCTCCGCGGTTCGTAAAACCTCCTCTGAATTCATTTATCTGTTTTTCATTTCTTTAATACTTTCTTGCGTTTCGTTCTGTTTGGACATAGTTTAGTTTTGCGGAGTCTCGAAAATTTCATGGAATTAGATGTAAATTAATTGTACATATAGTATAATTACGTTCCGTTATTAAATGCACACATTAGTATACCGACGCAACGCGATTACTTTAATATTATCCAATTTAATGTAATAGGGGTATTTAATATTTAATATATGTATAATTGACTTTCGCTATGTATAATATTCACAAATGAGATTGACAGCCGCGTAATTTGCGAAAGATGCTTGCAATTAGTGATACCACTTGTTATTCGTGTATTCGCAGAGTTAAAGGATGACGAATCGATTTTGCAATATTTTTTAACGTTAGGAAACTGTCTGAAATGCGTTAACAACATTGTAATTGATAAATAAGTCGTTTCGTTTAATGCAGCTATAATTAAATTTTCTTCACCCCTTTTCTTTTTCCACCCCTACTTCGAGGATTGTTCTCACCCTTTAATGTGAACGATGGTTGATAAAAAAAAAATGTGTACTATATTTCCTAAAAAGTAATTAACGTATCGAAATTTACTGTGCTCCAGATAAGTTTAATTCATTTCATTCGTAAAAGCGATCAACGTTAATAAAGAAAACTGCTAGTTACTGAATGATGAAGTTCTTACCTCGTACTACAATCTGGTTAATCTCGGCAGTGATAAATCGACGTTCAAGACTATTAATTTTATGATAATCACTCTTGTACAAGCAGACTGATGTTTACTAGGCGGAAGTCCTCAGAAGAATGAATACTCGCTCGTTCGCTTTCCGAATGCCTCGAAGCATAACATAAACTGTAGGGGTGTGACTTTGATGTTGGAGGTGGAAAGTGGAACGTGGAAATAGAAAGAAATAACTATGGGACTGCAAGGATGCGTGGCAAAGGATGTTCTGCTTAGTCCTAGCTTTACGGAGATTTAAAAGCGATTATTTTTCATAGCGGGTTATTTTTTATAGCCATTTTTAATACCATAAATCTACGGAAATAAATTTACCGAATGGGTACACCCTTACAATTTTAATAGTTATAAATTGAATATATAAGAATGCGCCATTTTGACGCGTCCTAGTGTTAACACATTGGTGACCAGTAACGTGTTAACTCGTCTTTTCATCCCCACACGTTGTTGATACTTAACTCGTCATTGCACTTGCATTATCTATTTCAATTTATGAAATCCAGGGCGATATAGAATATTGCAAAAGTTTTGCACAATATTTTAAAAGATATATAAAATAAATTTTATTGTATAATTGATCCCAATTAATATATTTAGTAAAATTATTTGGAGTTAAATTTATATTTAATTTAAAATTTATTGGAGTTTATTTAGAATATTTTACTTTACTTCCATATTTAATTACAAAATAATAGCCGGTGACATGCATAGTTTCTGTGTAAAATTTCCGGTCAGCAAAGTGTTAACCTAGCTGATAAACCTGGTATTAACTTTTTAGGTCCAATGTGCCACTATTATAGTGGCTTAAGCACATCCAATTGTATCATTATTAATAAAAGTAAATTACTAAAGTTAAATTATGGGCATCGTATCTTTAAGAAAAATTTAGATAAATTATTTCCCAAGACATTACGCGACTCCAAATAAGAATACTCGATATCCAAACACTTACGAACACTAGAACACTCTTAGCATAGCCGAGCCTATCCTAACCTTTGGCACTTCAATGGCGCCTCTGAGGCGACACTAAAAATTGCCATACTATTATTCGAAAGAACTTTTATATAATTATCTTTGCATTTGAGAAATCTATAAAAATTGAAGAGTTACACGTAGAAGTTATGGTAATAAACTTTATACGCGCGAAAGGAAATGAACAATAAACAGGGCTAACTATCTAAAAATGTCTAGATTTTAAAATTAAAATTGTAAAATTGTAAAATTAAAGTTGTAAAATTGTTGTAATGTTCTTTAGAGTTTCACTTTACAATCATACACCGTAAATCCAGTCGAAATCGAAGTTCCTATTTCGAGGTGACCGATAGCAGTATAAAAGATATAAATTTTCTGCATATAGTGTATAGTGTATATCAGATATCAGTATGTAAATCCAGTCGAAATCGAAGTTCCTATTTCGTGGTGACCGATAGCCATATAAAAGATATAAATTTTCTGCATACTTTCGTAACATTTTTAACGATGAAGATGTTAGAACAATTTTATCCGCGAAGAAAATGGTACAGGAAGGGGTTAAGTGCCCAGAATCGAGAAAAAGATCATACGACACTGGTCGTCAAAGCGTTCTGTACTTCAGCGGATTTACGAGCAGACCTATTCTCCACGGAGCGACCGAAGACGCGAGTTCCGCGTCATAAATTATCTAAAACGCGTTTCACTCAATAAGCGTCGATCACCGATGTCGTTCGACGTGCTAATTACACGCGAAACGGATATATCAATTACTAAATTTCCCTAAGAATCGGCGTGTATCGTTCTCTCCGTTCACAAAGAACGTCGATCTTTGCACGGTTACGTGTTGAAATTGATTCAACATCCGACCTCGCGTCCATAAAAACGCCGTTTTCAATCGACCGAGAATCACCTGGACTATCGATAGGTGAAGGCCGGTAGCAGGTGGAGCGACACCGTGTAGGACGTTAATAAATCCGAGTTATGAGATTCGGTCTCACCGGGCCGATCGGACCTGCGCCAATAATTCTGGCTCTGTCGGACGATAAACGCGAGTGGGTCTCGCGGCAAGGTACGCGACTTCCGGCGCGCGTACCATCCGGCCGTGTTGGTGCGTGTATGCGCGACCACGTCGGGACGATAACGTCGAAATAAAAGTTCCCGTGGCATCTGTACCTGTAGGGTCCGGGGATGCGAAGGGAGCGTGTCCAGGGAGTTGAAGATAGCTCCAGAACCAGGAGCAAACGTGGCGTCGTAATTCCCCCGGCTACGGGCACGGGCGTCGATGTAACCGGCCCCGACACGCGCGCGCACACCAACTGGGAACATCCTGCGGATCGTAGTTAAAAGCACGACCTATAAATCACCGCAGCGAAGGAGACGAGAACGGAGAAACAGATGTAGAGACCGCAAATGGCCGGACGTACAGCCCCCGAGCATAAAGGCAACGCCAGAGCGAGAAGAAAGTTCCCGAGCTGGTGGGGATCAATCATACGAGGTGTATCGCGAGAACTGACCGGACTGACGTGCTTGCTCGATGTATTGATACGCAAAATTCAGTCGGACGTGCACGGGACGAGACGTACCGGCGAAAAAAACCGGCCGATATTGATTTAGGTGAGTCTCGTCGAGATCGTACTAATAACGGTCGTGATTTTGATGGGCTTTCCCAGTAGACGACTGTGTGTGTGCCGCATGGTCGGGGGATAGGTTGAGGGTGTTGGATATAAACTCCGGGACGAAAAGATAGCACATCTTATATTTGCTCATATTTTGCAGAAGATACAACCGCCATAGGACGTATCCCCCCCCCCCCCCGCCAAAAAAAGGGAAAACATTGGAAAAAAGTTTTTAGATCACCGATTCTATTGTAATTTTATCTACACGTTCCTAGACGCGCGGTCAGCGTCTATGACAATTTTCAGGTCGATCCAAATGGAATTACGGAAGATATGCAGATCGGGGAAATTCGCCAACCACCAAACTGTCACCTTACTGAGAGGTAAAAATTTAAGACCTCCGATTGTTTTCTAACACTGGCTATAAGTAACTGGACTCATAGAAAGCGTGTATTTCAATTCCCGGGTCCATTGGAAACGTATTGCGGTCGTGGCGCGACTTTGAAAATTTCGCGTTCAAAATCGTGAAAACGTGCAAAATGGGGTTGATAAAATGAAGTTACCTGAAGTCGTATCTTCGGGATAAATTATAAAACTACATACAAAAATGATTAAAGTTAAAGTATATGCATTATATTTTTAAAAGAATTTATAATTTAGTTATCAAAAACTTTATTCCAATGTACTCTGTCGTTCAGGGAAATAGTCCCACTCAATATTCAGCTGTGTCTAAGAGGTTAAGGCTACTTGTCACGCTGTTTTGAAAGTGTCATCGAAAATCAATGATACAAGAATGTTCAATGGGAATTAGCATGTGGGAAACGAAATTTTACTGTGCCCACGCGAATGGTTTGAAACGTGCTTCCTGTGAGAAACAGTTTATCCTAAGAGTTCGTCATAAATTAACGACGAAAAGATTCTCCGAACGGTTCGATGAATATTCTGCGTTCAATCGGCGAGGTTATTAAAGTTTCAGGATACGCCGTAGTATTTATTCTAACAGTCAATTTCGCTTTATGCCGGTCGGTATCGCCCTTTTTAAATTTGCTTGTTATTTGCGTTTCGCATTGATACGCTCGCAGGAGGACATGAAACTGCTGCTCGAGCGACTATCTCGCAAATATACGATGCGGGGGATGATTTGAAACTTCAAAGACACTATTGGCAGCAGTGTAACAGCCGACTGCGTGTCTTCCGAGATTCCTGTGATTCCGTGAGTTCTCTCGCCCGGTTCCCTTAATATTGGCGAAATTGAACATTTCTGCAATACGCGGTCTCGTAAACAGTAATAAAATGCGACGGGCGAGCGGCTAGTTTCTTCGAACGTCGCATCCACTTTCGCGGAACGAGCAAAAAGGAGAATCAATATTGTTTCGACGTGAAATCCGACGGTTTCGCGATTCGATTGTTGTTAAATGTTCCCGCAAAGATATAATGAGACAACGAACAGTATAACAGCTGAAACCGGCCCGGGGACGTTCCGTAAATTTAATACGATTATGAAATACGAGGATTGAATAATACCTCTATCGGTGTTATCGTGATTTTATCTGCCACGGTTTCTAACACCCTCTGAAACGAGACACGCTTGTTGGCGAAATTTACATTTTCATTTCACGAGCCTCGATAATTGTTAAATTGCGCTCTTGGATGCGTTACTATGTATAGTTATTGCGGCATTATGCGCGGACAGTTTTAACGATGCTACGGTGCGTAGTCACTTGAGAGCGTCACTATAAAAGTATTCCCAGAAGCAGAGCAGAGCTTGCGGACGTAGACTCGGAACCGAATCCTCAATAGCCGTCGCTTCTATTCTCGAGAGCTAGTCTCCAGAGAGTTACAGTCACGGGCATTTGTAGCAGCAAGCGTAGTCTATAATTGTATGCCAGCAATAATGCACGTATAGTTCCCCTGCAATTAAACCGTATACACGATTCTTTCTACAAACGAAACGCTACTCACAAGGGAACATATTCAAATGCGAAAATCCGATTTTCATGAAACTTACGAGAGCTTATAGTTCTTTGAAAAATATTTCACACGTACTTTGTAAATATTTAAGGTAACCCCCTTCTATAAATCGCGAAAAATTGGGGAAAAATCTTTAGGTCTCCGATTCTTTTGTAATTTTGGCAACACGTTTCTAGACGCGCGGTCAGAGTGTATGTCAATTTTCAGGTCGATCGGAATCGAATTACAGCCGTGGCGCGACTTTGAAATTTCGGGGCGTTCAATGGCGAAAATGGAAAAAATGGGGTTGATAAAAGGTAGCTTCCTGAAGTCCCCTGATATGCTAGCCTAGATTTTGAGAGTTCTGCTTAACACGTTAAGCGCATTACGTTACTCGACTGTTTATACTCTGATTCGTCTATCGGCGAGCGGCCCGGCAAGGCCCGCCTGACGGCTAACCGTGGCTTGAACGGAACGGCACAGAAATTCGGCGTGGCACTTAACGTGTTAACAATAATTATGCATAATGGAAGATAATCTTGCACCTGGCGTGCGTAGGAAGGAATTCTGGCTTGTTTTATCGAAATATAACAATTATTGAAGGCTGTTTTCACCCATTCAAAGTGGATGGTTGCAGATAAAAGAAATACGTGTCAAATATTTTTCAAAGAATCAAAATCGGATTTTCGCATCTGAATATGTTCCTTTGTTAGATGAATTTTGGGACGCACTTTACAACTTGTTACAAAAGCTCAAAGTTATTGTTATCAGTTTCGCACCTGATTGATCGTTTTACTTTATTTACTATCTCTGCTGATATGATGACTACTGCCACGACACGGCAACGTTACTGAACGTCCTGGAACATTTTCACGATACTTATTTTGACAAGAAATTTGAGCCGAACCAGTATCCGCGAACACGAATGAACAATACACGAACGTCGACTTAGAGTATATCGGAAATTGTGAATACACGTCTGCGTATCTATTCCTTGCCTCTAGAAATTAGCATAGTTTTGCATGGTTCGAGATCAAGCAGCACGAGGTCGGGCTTTGTCGGTTGCAGAACTTCTTTCTCTGGTCAATCATTCGGAATCGTGGCTGTGCGATGCATAGCATTCTGTAAGAATGAGGGGCGCAAAGGGAACGCGGTTGAGGAACGCGTGGCATTGTTCTCTTCAATCAAACACCGAGGGATTCCGGAGCCGATTTTCTGGGTTTGCTACACGATTTCCGTTTCTCTCCATTTCGTCACAGAGAAAATTCTCCGATCAAATAAATTCTTGGCACCCGGTATTGAACAAGGGAATCGATCAATCTGTGATTTCACCTGTCCCGATGGTTTAGTATTTTAAAGTTTCGAATGCTTTCGAACTACAGTTTCTTCAAATTGTAGAACACGTTTTCTTCGTACGAAGTTTTCCTGCCGGGAGAAACGAATTTGTGAAGATACTTTGGTACAAGGCTTTGAAACAGAACCTAACACGGACCTTGTAAACGTTACCCGTGCTTGGTGTTCGGCGACTAAATGAATTATATAAATTTTATGTAAATTATACGAAGTCTGTAAGTTATACAAATTGT
Organism: Agapostemon virescens; assembly: GCA_028453745.1. NCBI lineage: Eukaryota > Metazoa > Arthropoda > Insecta > Hymenoptera > Halictidae > Agapostemon > Agapostemon virescens. Next base: position 6,790,191 of record CM052083.1, read on the forward strand.
ACGAAATATGGAAATTATATAAATTCTGTAATTTATACAAATTGTATAAATTACACGAGTGTATACAAATCATATAAATTACACAAATTATATAAATTACACGAGTGTTTACAAATCATGCAAATTACACAAATTATATGAACTATACAAATTCTATTTAACGTAATTAAATTGAATTTAATCGAATTAATAGAATTCTGAATATTCGTTGAATCTCTTCGTTCACAATTTAAAAGAAATCTTTTAACATCGTAGTATTTGGGATTAACTAACTATAACGATTCTACATAAATTGTTCAATTTCTATGTAAAATAATTAAATTAATTCAATTCTGTATACTCGTCGAATTTCTTCTCACGTGGCTTCGAAGCTGAACCTAATACAAACCTAAAACAAACATTTTAATATTACAATACAAAATATATTTTACATAAATTATATAACTTCTGTATGTATTATACAAATTCCACATAACGTAATTAAACCGACACAATTCTGTGTATTCGTCGAATCACTTTCGATTAGTAATTTATTCTTCCAGGTAAAATCTTGTTCGATGCTTTCAAAATGTCAATTGGCTGCATTTTACGTCAGAGTGCAGAAGCTGTAAAATGTCAAAGGGGAATGCTAATCAATCTGAATTAAAATAACCAATTGGCCGTCGATTTAAATCAATAAACGGTTACAATGGATAATACGTAACTACAGGCAATGAACGGCGATCGTCGCGAAGACGGTTGCACGCAGAGCGAAGATAAAAGACTCAGATCCATTAATCATTTTATCGATTCGCCTCTTTACGTTAATTCGTAAGAAACTATCAATCTTGCATGACATGACAACGGGCTTGTCGCACCGACATCGTTAATTGAATCTCCCGAGAAGTGTAACAACCAATCACCGAATTTAATCTGCCACCTGTACACATTTGACAGATCGATCCTTTTCCAATACTTGCCAATTCATTTTGCACACAGTTTTATTTCAGCTGTGAAAAAATATTTCAATGACTCCGATGCTCGATAATTACGTTCAACCACATTCAATTGTCAACGTGTCGCTTTTAATCGTTCACTTGAGACATTTGCAAAATATAGGATTGTCAAATGCAACGTAATTGTGACATTTTTAATAAATACAAAGCAAAGTGATAAAATCAGTAATTATTCATTTTGCACACAGTTTTATTTCAGCGGTGAAAAAATATTTCAATGACTCCGATGCTCGATAATTACGTTCAACCATAATCAATTGTCAACGTGTCGCTTTTAATCGTTCACTTGAGACATTTGTAAAATATAGAATTGTTAAATGCAACGTAATTGTGACATTTTAAATAAATACAAAGTAATATAATAAAATTAATAATGATTGGAATACATTTAAAAAGTGAGAAACATTTTAGAAATTAAAACAACTGACTAGGTTCTACCCAATCTTCATATAAAAATTATATTTATTTTTAACTATAAAACTTGTGGGAAGCAAAATTCAATTATTTATATGAACAGAACCACCACTAAATTCTTCCGTAGCTTCCTTTCAAATTCGTCGCCAAAGTAGTCTTCTGACAGTCCCGAGACGAAACGCTTCCTTTTCTTTTCTCTCCTCTAACTGTTACACTTCTCAGTCTTCGCCAAAATTGAGCCACATATTTTTACGAAATAATCATGAATTAATTATCAACAATTCTTCGAACGAACTGAAACGCGATGTTCAACACTGAACCCACCGCAGCGGGTCAAATGACCCTTCTCAGATTTTTTATTTTACAATTATGGAAGTTATAAAATTTGCCTTCGCTGGAGATCGTCAGCAGTCATCAGCAATAAATATCGTAAATTTTCTGTGCTGTTACCATTGCATTAAATCTCGCATGAAAATGAAAAAGCATGCTATGACGAATATGATCCTCGGAAGGTACGAACGTCGCCATTTTATTGCAGGGCAGTAAAGAAAATGTATACTTCTTAGAATATTTAGAACACAGGCTGCTTTACTGAAAACTGTAAACTTATACGCGTTTCCTCTTCAACCATCGGCACAGAACTAAAGGTAAAAAACTTCTTTGCAAATAATTTGTTACTTATGGCTGCCCCTAATACTTCGTAATAAAAATCGCAAATAATCCAAATAAATTAAATCCTAGCATTTTTACGAGACAATATACACCAGCCAAGTTTAACCCTTTGCACTCCAAACAATTTTAATTCCAAAATCGAGATACAAATTTTACTTAAAATAATGAAATTGTATACGGTTCATTTACTTTCGTGCATATAAAAATTATTACTACTATTCGTACGCACAACATTTCAATTCTTACAGATTTCTTAATTGCAAACACAATGATGTAAAAGTTGCCCTAAATAACAATGTGGCAATTTTTAATGTCGCCTGAGAGGAACCATTAAAATACTAAGGGTTAACCCTTTGCAGTCCAATGGTGTCGCTGAAGGGACACTGAAAATTGCCATTTTATTACTTAAAACAGCTTTTACATCGCTATACTTGCATTTAAGAAATCTAGAAGAGTCAAGAAGAAATGAACCATGTACAATGGAACTATTTCGCATCAAAAAGTGTTTAGCGTTAAATAATTCTTTGCATCAATTATATACACTGTTCCCAAATGGGCGGGTTAACACTTCGACTGCCATGTCATCCATATATAGATGGCAGAACTGTTTGTCCATGTTTAAAAATAAATTTTTACATTAAATTTGAGATCTGGAGGTTGAAGGGCAACTTTGTGTCATACATTTTAACTTTTCAATTGTTGCTTCGTAAAATGAATTACTTTGATTTTATGGGATTTTTGAGGCCGTTGATCGTGCAGCGAAAGTGTTAAAGGAGTCTCCTGTACGCACGAACTTGAAAGTCGATATTCCATCGGCGCAGACGTTCATCGTCGATCGACAACTGGCAAGAATGACGAATGATAAGAACCAATGTAACGTCCCGTACGCCGGTCTCGAATTTCATGTTCGCACGCGTTCAAACCTAAAAATCGATTCCACTTTCGATATCCGAAATTGAAATAGAAACGCTGAGAGTTCCGAACGTGACATGTGTAAATTTCAGCGACGCGACGGAACGTTGCCGCCCCTGTCTCCAAGCCACGTGGAACCGTCTGGGCGATGAGCCGAATCAAGACAGTGGCTATCAAGGCATTCGAAAGCCTTTATCTATCGTGAGAGAATATCATGGGAGTTGGGGGGTGTCGTCGGAAAATGCTACGGGGCAATTCATTGTCGTCAAAGGAATCATCCCCCTTCCCGAGGGATAAAATCACGAGAAAAACTCGAGAGTCACTTACTGCGGCGAACGCGTCTTATCGATTCCTTTTTTTGTTTTTTTTGTTTTTTTTTTTAGAGAGAGTATGATGGATCGATGATTAATAAACGACGTCTTTTTTGTCTGGACCCTTCGAGACAAATGGTACTTCTGTAGTCTTTGCACTCTTACCTGAAACATCATCGATTTTTATGTTAGTTTTTCGCGTGACATTATTCACTCTTAACGTTAGGTCTACCATACTCGCTCAAAATGGCCGATTTCAGATTTTTCATTTTGATACGTTCGAAGATACTTTTACAGGAAGTTATTGAATGTATTTCTTTGGTGGAGTGTACGTACGGTAAGCGTCGCAAGAAGTATAAATTAATTTAATTTTGTGATTTAGTGTTAATTCTAGATGTAGAGCACTAAAAATGATTGAATTATTCATTTGGAGTTTTAGTCATTTTTATGACGATTTATGCAGACGAAGGTAAAAGTGAACACCCTTTAAAACTGAATAAGCTTCATTCGAATCGATCTATCTTCGGTTTTTCGAGGTGCTAGAAGAATTAGTTTACTAGGTAACGTGTAAACATTTGTTTTGTAGATTGACATTGCTTGGAATTTGACAGTAAAAAGTGAATTTCGCGAATGAAACTTTTCATCTGTGTTTGCAACGAAAATTTAAAACAATTGCCACCAATGTTGATTTTCAATTTATTCATACATTACTTACTTAAACTAACCCAGCTAACATCTGGAAAAGAGTTCGTCTCGTTTAGTCCAATTTTTAAAATGTTATTAGCTTCTAAATGGTACCCACTTAATTTTGCCATTTTTATAATTTCAATAAATCTGAAGCACAACATTTATATTTATAGTTCCAAAGTAGTATACATGATCGTATGCATATTGCATGTAAATTTTTTTATTTAGGCTATTCTAAGGTTTGTGAACACTTTTGTTTTATGAAAGTGTAGGAAATATCCTGGCGCGCATAAGGATGTTGTACATCATCGAAAAGTTACAACTCAATGACAGACGGTCGATATTTCGCTGACACGAACTTCTCGATGTTATTGAGTGTTTAACGTTAGATTGACGACTCGGTTTCGCCGTTGATCGATCGGCCACGAAAGAATAAATGAGTAAACGATACCGCAATTAATCCTTCCTGCTTACAGGTCAATTCATACGGCGAAAAAAATGAATGAGATGTGAACGTGCATATACAAACGTGTCTGACAGAAGTCGAAACGGAATCGCGAGTTAGCACGCGACACTCTTTCATTTTTACTAAATAATTCAGACACGACATAATCAGGGACGTGTATCGAACTCGTAAATTCATTTTTACAATGGTCGCGATGGGGGGGAAATATTATTCCGGTTTGGTTGCGTGTGCGTGACGAAAGAATAAAAAAGAATGTACTAGATTACATTGTAAGTCGTTGAATTAAGAGTCCTAACCTTATAAATAAATTATGAGCGTACATTGCTGAGAGTAGCAGTAAACAACACTGTGATCTGTTGACTTATTTATGTACTTTCCCCATTTTTTAAAATCTGTTTATTTTATTAAATTTAAATACGTTACATAGTTACGCCAAAAACAACGTTTTATTACACTTTGCTATTTTTTTATAGCGAAAAATGCAGCGGGGTAATTGCTGTTTAAATGTGTGCCATTTTATGTGAAGAGAAATTAATCGATATCGAAATTCAAACAGCTTGAGTTTAACTATAAATAGGTAATGTTCGTACACGAAGTAGTTTTGTTAAAATAATATTTAGTAGTTAAAATTTTGTGGGCTCTGTCTGTGTGCATTTAACCCTTTCCTATACACGTATTCACGAGAGGAAATGAACCATATACAATGGAATTATTTTACGTCAAAAGAATGTATCCATTTTCGAATTAAAATTGCTTGGAGTGCTAAGGGTTAAACAATTAGTATCGAAAATAATAACGTAATTAACATTGACATAAAATCCTGTCACTACCTTTTTACGAACCGAAGGTAGACAGGATAGCAAGTAATGCTCCGCGATATATCCTGAATGCTGTCGCTTTAAGAATATAATAGGACGCAGCCATTTCTTGTGGCGATTAACTCCTAACGTCTGCTGTTATCCAGTTGATTATCTCGTTAGTGGAAGTTTAAGTTTAAGAAGTTACGTTGATAACGTAGTAACTGCCCACGATTATCCGGAAAGTGCTTGAAGAACTATCCGAGATGGTAACAAGAATTTTCCAAAGTTCCTCTTGTTCACTGTCCCTCAAATTCCTCTGAAATCATCTGCCAAAGAATGACAACGTAACAAACGTCACGTAAAAGTTGAGTTCAGTTGAGTCTTATTCAATTATTCAGATTCTAGCGAATTAATAAACGAGAGAGTTGTTTTAGTAAGAACAATAGAAACGTTCGCGTGTCTAAAAGAAGTTCCATACAAGATATGTTAGAGGAAAATGATAAATAGAAAACGTTCTGAGTATAATCAAATTTTTAGAAGCAAATCTATAAACAAGCGAATATAGAAATTAATATACAAAGTATAAATCAAGACAGTTCTTTGAACGTAGTATGCTTCCATTTTCGTAATCTTTTTGTACATTGATCATGTAAGATTGAATCTAGATTATTGTCATTCCTGTGATATTGTTAATATTGAGCACATAAAATTGAACGTAGAACATTGTCACCCTTGCAAACTTGTTAATATTGAGCACAAAAGATTGAACTTATGTTATTGTCATTCCTGTGATCTTTTTAATATTGAGAAGATATGATTGAATCTAGATCATTTCCATTCTTGCAATCCTCTTAATATTCAGCATATAAAATTGAACCCAGATTATTGTAATTCTTGTAATCTTTTTAATATTGAGAACATAAGATTGAACCCAGATTATTGTAATTCTTGTAATCTTTTTAATATTGAGCACATAA
>CM052083.1:6802374-6838763 GCA_028453745.1 Agapostemon virescens
TCACAGCTGTATTTTTAAAGATGGAAATTGCTCAGAATTTTTTAATCAACAGTTAATAGAACTAAAGGGTCTTCATTGATGAATATTGTTAGACAAATTAAATTGATTCTTGCATTTAGAATATTTTACTCTGATCTGAAAAAAATGTTTCGCCTGTATTATGGATGACGAAAACTGGTCTCTACTTGAATTACAATAGGTTTATTAATTTCACGAATTTGTCCATGTATTGCTAAAAATTAAAGGAATTAACGTGCTTTCTTCACATTTTGAAATGCTTGTACCTTTAAAATTGCGAAATTGTTATCATATGTTGAGTAAAGTTGCAGATAGCCTGCAGATTATACTTATACGGATTATTATGATTAATACTCTCTTTTAATGCTCATTTAAGCTTAGTACACACCTTTCCAAGAGACGTTTAAAATTACTTACACATAGGAGGCTGCAATTTTTCCATTATGGGTCCCATGAAATTATGATCAGCGTCATTTATAAGTATTATTTCAATTGACCCTCATCTAATGTACTATAAAATTGCTACACGATGAAATAATCTCCACAAACACGCGCACTTATAATCGAACTACACGAACAAGATACGAGGAAAATTTTGCGGCAACCATTTTGGAATTCTCAGTCGCTAACTTTCTAATAACAAGAGAACCACGATTTGGAAGAAGCAATCTCCACTGCCGAAAGAGATCGGTATTCTATCCCGACTAACGCGCTATAAATTAGCCATTAGGAGCACAAATGTCTCGCAATTCCATCTCCGTTTTCTTTTGTCACTGGAAAGTGCATCCTGCCATTAATTCTAGAAATGGAGGATATTCGTCTCATCGAGGTATTAAATCATGGCATTACGACGATTAAGCCTGACTGAGGCTAAGTTATAGTTGCTCACCCCGCATTTCACAAGTTTCTGAACGCACCCCGCTTATTCTATCTCCCCTTCTTCTTCCTTTCCCGCCGCCATCTGACCAGTTATGTGTCAAAACTCTATTATATGTGAAAAAGGTGACTCGATCCGAGCGCAAATTCGTGCCCATTCCAGTGAAATTTATATATTCATTATTTCCTATTCGCTGCTTATCATATTTATTATTTTCCTTTCACGACGTCTGCCACAGTTACTGAAAAGAGTTCTTTCTTGAAGAGAGAAGCTATTTAACCATTTACTTTATGATTTACATTGCATTTAAACAATCAACGGTTCTTTCTAAAACATTGATTATACGACTCCGTCTACGTCGCCTTCAATGATTAAATATAGCAATCAGGAGAACAGTGTTCTATCCGGAACGTTTAAAAATAAATGGAAGTGCCAGATATACGGCGCCATGCTCTCTCATTTATTAATCCACGTTTAAAAATAGTCTAATTGCATAACATATTTATGCTCACCACTTTCGGGTGTCATACGAATAACATCTTCCTCCGACATTTCTCCCTGTCATAAAGCACCAACGAGAAACGCAAGATGCTCAAGTTAGATGGGACGCCGCCCCGTACGCTTCCGCTCGAAACCGCGCGCAAATGAAAACGCGACGCCTTTAAACAAGCTATAAGCATAAATAAACTCCCATTTAAAAACGTCCACTTCTCATTCGGACGTGCCCCAAAGACGTTAAGCCGACGCCGGCTCTCGCCAGACCGGGCAACAAATTTTATGAAATTATACTGTCAAATTCGCTCGAACTTGTACGCGTTTCGGGCAATCGTTCCGCCTTCCCTGCCGTTTACGAGCGGTCATATAACCCAGCGCGCGCGCCTAATTCACGTCATCAGTATGTATAGTGTTGCCGCGTAACAAACGGATTTAAAACGGCCGCCGCGCAATTCAGAAGTCTCGAATGAATATTCCGCAAAGAGGAAGAGGGTTGGGACAGAAACGGAGAAGGCGAGAGACAGAGAGAGAGAGAGAGAGAGAGAGAGAGAGAGAGAGAGAGAGAGATGACAAGGGGGCCCTGGACAAGGGGCAGAGCGAAGCCGAGAACGATGTCCGCGAAATTCAGGCCCGGTGGAAACTTAAGAGCCATTCATTATTTCGCGCTCGGCTCTGACCAAGGATAGCCGGGTCCGCGCGGCTAGGCGGAAAAGAGATAAAACGATTAGGCGGGAGCGAGAGACCGCTAGAAGGAAGCTCGCTGAATTAGGGAAAACTGTGCGGAGTACGATTACCATCCTCCAATTTACTTTCCCCCGTGTTTCAGCGGTAGGGGTAGGTGTGCGGCCACCTAGGAGACCCGGAGCAGCCGGATAGAGACAGAGACCTTTCCCCCGAAAGCAATGCACGCAGTCGCAATACGGAGTTGAATTCAACCCCGGTAATTGGAAGCTTAGCGGGGGCCGAATGTGAGCGCGCCTTCGAGAGAAGCTAGTAACCTGGTACACGCAATAATTTAAGCCGGAATTCGGAGGACAAACGCGAAAATAGTGAGAAGCGCGGCCGCCCGCGAGAGGAACACCGGCCCACGGTTATCCGCTTAGCGCGGACCGCTCGTGTCAAATCCCACTTTTCATCAATTTCCCAGCCGGGGCCAAGCGGTCGGTCCGCCAACCGTCCGCATTCACCACGGATTCCGTCCCTTTTCTCTTTCAAAATCGACTCGATGAACTCTCTTTCTCTCCCTCTCCTTCCTAAACTTACGCGCTTCGTCCTTGGCGCTCGAACTTGTCACTCCGAGGAACTGTTAAAAATTGTTGTCAGGTTATTTCGAAGTACCGTTTACGTTATTGTCGCGGACAGGTGAACGGTTGAAGCAAACTCTTACAGGAACATTTAGGCAAAATGTAACGCGAACATGAAGTACTGTATTGTTTGTCGTTCACGGTAGATTTGTTAGATCTGTCGGGCTTGCGGTTTTTGCACGACGCTGGCCGACTGGGTGGCCAATGCTCGAGGAACCTGTGTTTGAATAAACTGTATTTATATCGTGTCTACAACGGGACTTTAACACTTTGGCTGCCACGTCACCCACATAAGGGCGACACAATTATTTGTGCGATTTTTAAATGAATTTCCACGTTAATATATTCATTACATCTAATCTGACGGTGCTCCAAGAAATGCAAGAAGGTTGGATAATGTTGAGGCGTCCGTCCCGCAGTTCGGGGAGTCGGTCGCTCAAGTACAATGCTTTGTAAGAGCACGTACTAGCTCCAGCGCAAATTAATGGGAAGGAGCTTTATGTTGTTGAAATGAGACCCGACCAACTTGTACTTTTGGGTGGAAGTTTATTTCTGCGTATTCGTGTATATACAAGCGTCAGCGTGAGCCGACCGATCGGATCTGATATATGTCGATACAGGAGCTGCTTATATACAAATTTGGTGACCAAGTGTCGGCCAATAGTGGTTCGCTATTTTTGCCCTTTGTTTGGTGCGTCGGGGGTAGTGGGATCAATTTTCATTTCACTCGACAACTTGCTCCCGCTTTATGCAATTTTTGCGGCTGCTGATTTGGCAGTCAATGTGTTAATGATGATGTAACTAAGTATGAAGAATTGAAGAACGACGAGAATGAGTGGGTAAGAGACTAAGATGCCATAGGAGCAATAATAATAATTAAGTTTCAAATGTCGAAGATATGCTGTAGAAACAATGTATGTCTGAGGTGTCTTCGAGCACTAATGCTCGAAGGGCCAGTGTTTCAATAAACTACATTTACAAAGCCCCAAAACGGAACTTCAACAACAATGTAACCGAGTATAAATAATTGAATAACGGCAAGAATGAGTAAGCAAAGGACTAAGATGCCATAGGGACAATCCTGAGAATTAAGATTCAAATGTCTAAGATGTCCCAGGAGTAGATTAAGGACGAATGAGTCTAAGCTGAGCAAATGAGTACAATAAAAACGAGAGGCAGTTAGTGAGTCTTAATAAAAACTAGGCTCACACTTTGGAGCACTAATGCTCGCAGAACGAATATTTCAATAAATTGTTTTTACCAAAACGGAACATGAACAATAATGTAACAATGAACAATAGAATAACGCCGAGAATATGTGAGCAAAGGACTAAGATGCCATAGAAGCAATAATAAGAACTAGGGTTCAAATGTCCAAGATGCCCTAGGAGCAGATTGTGAATGACCGAATGATTGAGCGAATGAGTAGAATGAGAGCAAAGGGCAACAACTCAGTCTTGATAAAGACTAGGCCCCCACCCTTTCCGCGATTTCTCCCTTCTCTCTTAGACGCGGGTGACCTAATTACGCGAAACTATGACGCTAAAACGGACCCTATGATTCGCTGGTAGCTGTGCAAAACAAGACGCTCGGAAACCTATAGTGGGGACGCGAATCCAAGAAAGTCACTCTACAGCTGTTTACAATTTTACGGCACGTGTTGTTTGGCGGCGGCTGAAAAACTGATGGTGGAAAGGAGATACGGAAAAAATCGTCGGTAAGGTTACCTAGCAGGCATTATCTTAGACGCTGGAATATCGGAAGGCAGTTAACCCTTTCGCAACGAGCATCGATGAAATTCGGTACCCACGTTCAGTTCAAATCCGAAGTTTTCTGGACGTCTTTGATAGCAAACTTTTTTTCTGAAATTTGACACAAAATGACAAATGAGAGGCGAAGTATCTGCAAGAACTTCGAGTAATTCTTTTTACGGATGTGTCTATCATAAATTCAAGGATTCAACGTTTTCTCTATAGATCGTTTAAATCTTGCACGTTCGGTTTCGGTTGCCATTTCGTTTGATCTCGTCAGTGTGACTTAACGAACCGGAGACGAACCGTGTCGGTGATTTAACTCGGAGTTAAAAGTTCCAGTCTCGAAAAACAAGTAGTCCGTCGCGGTGACGAGATCGTTGGCGCCCGGCGCCGGCGGCTTCTAATATTAGACTCGTAAGACGTCGAATCTTTTTAACGGTGGCACGCCGCGTTCGAAGCTGTGGGCGATATGACAGATTTTGCATTGTGTCTGTCGGCGCACAAAGCATCCTTAAGTCAAGCTTCCCCGGGGCGATACAATGCCAACCAACGAGCCACCTCCGTTATTCCATCTTAAAGCCCGTCGTAAACTACCTGGAGAACCGTTTCTCAAGCTCACCTCCTACGCAATTTCTATATCTGAGTTCCAGCTTTGTCGGCAAAGATGTAAAGCCGCGAACAACACCGGGGATTAAACGAAACGTTTGACAAACTCCGGGGCATCCGCGACTGCGGGGCTCTCCCGGTGGCTGTGCACGGCGACGAGTGGCTTGTGATTAATAACCGAGAACCGGCGAAACGATGAGACACCAGCTTGTAATGAGAGCGACGGAACTATTGCGGGGAGGAACTGCACCGTGAACGATTTTTGTTCTCTGCTTCTACGCTTTGACCAACGTCTGCAGTCGCGATCCAAATGTACCGTCATAGGAGAACGAATTGATGGAACGGGAAATTAAGTAGAAGCAGGGCGCATCATGGCTCTCGTAATACCTATGTTCTTGTAATGCTTCCTCCGCAATAATTTATTTGCACCGTTTATTTACACAAACATTTCTTGAATTGTTAATTCACGATTATTAAAACGGTTATGCTATGATCAACCTCTGCAGTCGTGATCTAAATCTACCGTCATAATTGAACGAATTGATGGAATAATAAATTAAGTAGAAGCAGGGCGCATCGGGGCTCTCGTAATACCTATGTTCTTGTAATGCTTCCTCCGCAATAATTTATTTGCACCGTTTGTTTACACAAACATTTCTTGAATTGTTAATTCACGATTATTAAAACGGTTATGCTATGATCAACCTCTGCAGTCGTGATCTAAATCTACCGTCATGATTGAACGAATTGATGGAATAATAAATTAAGTAGATGCTTCGCGTCGTGGCACTCGTAATACTTATGTTCTTGTAATGCTTCCTCCGCAATAATTTATTTGCACCGTTTGTTTACACAAACATTTCTTGAATTGTTAATTCACGATTATTAAAACGGTTATGCTATGACCAACCTCTGCAGTCGTGATCTAAATCTACCGTCATAATTGAACGAATTGATGGAATAATAAATTAAGTAGATGCTTCGCGTCGTGGCACTCGTAATACTTATGTTCTTGTAATGCTTCCTCCGCAATAATTTATTTGCACCGTTTGTTCACACAAACATTTCTTGAATTGTTAATTCACGATTATTAAAACGGTTATGCTATGATCAACCTCTACAGTCGTGATCTAAATCTACCGTCATGATTGAACGAATTGATGGAATAATAAATTAAGTAGAAGCAGGGCGCATCATGGCTCTCGTAATACCTATGTTCTTGTAATGCTTCCTCCGCAATAATTTATTTGCACCGTTTGTTTACACAAACATTTCTTGAATTGTTAATTCACGATTATTAAAACGGTTATGCTATGATCAACCTCTGCAGTCGTGATCTAAATCTACCGTCATGATTGAACGAATTGATGGAATAATAAATTAAGTAGAAGCAGGGCGCATCATGGCTCTCGTAATACCTATGTTCTTGTAATGCTTCCTCCGCAATAATTTATTTGCACCGGTTGCTTATGCAGCGTGTCCCAAAATTAACGCACGATTTGAATTTTCCGCCATTTTTGCAGTAAATTGTTAGCAACCCTGAAAAAAGAACAATTTGGCAGCTGAGAGTTTAGTTAGTAAAAATTTAGTGGATGCGGTGCGTCGTGGTTCTCATAATCTCTACGATCTTGTAATGCTTTCTTTGTACTGATATTTATAGATTGTTTGAATTCCTGTTCATTGAGATTATAATGAATTTTATCGATGATTGCCGTCGCGATCCAAATGCAGCGCGATTATAAAATCGCAACTTAAGTTACTTTAAATGCATTCGTTTAATTTTACAAATTTCTATTAAATTGCTTGAAATTATAGAGATTTCAATTGAACGAACAGATTTTTAAAAATCTTTCAAAGTCGGTAAACTTTGTTACATTCAATTATTTCTGTTAGAAATATTTGCGTTTAATTATTTTGATTGGGCCGTTTTACGATGAACCACCCTAAACCCGCACAGGAGTTTATTACGTCTAGTGCGGCCAGTTTTCCTACAGGATATTCGTCACGGTATTCCTCGCGGACACGCAGAACGGTCTCATCCTGAATTACGTCGACACTAAACCGTGAATCGCATGCGAGAGTTACCCTTATCGTTAAGGACAACACCCCTGATTATCATTCTGGCGAACCGGAATACTCACACCATAAAGATTTATCAAAACCTCTTTCCTGCGGACTGCCTACGCAAAGGGTTTAGATAATCATTTTAATATTTTCCCTTTTTATTTTACTTTTTAACTAGTCCAACAATTCTAATTTACTTCGCTTTTGCATAAACATTGTCTCTATTCGAAATAAGCTTGAAAGATAAATCTTGATGCAAATACAGCTTATAAATATTACGTGGAGCAACGTTTGTTACGCGATAGAATTTTGCTAACAATCGAGCAGAGACTACAATGTGTGGGCAATAAAGCAAGATTTCTTTCAGTACTGGATGAAGACTTCCGGAGGCCTCGGGCACTTAAAGTATTTCTCTACGATTTCGTAAACATTTTCGATAATATGAATAAAACAAAAGTTTTAACAGAAGTTACCGTTTTGCTCGCGCGCTAATGATTTTCACCGTTTCACTGTTCTTTCGTTCTTCCCTCTCGCACTATATTCGCGTCATTAGTATATGAAAGATGTAAAATTCATAAAATTTCCAATGATGCCTCCCTTCTCATGGCGCCCGAAGCACGTGCCTAGTTTGCTTATGGTTCAATCCAGCACCGCTCGCCTCATTATATCGTATATCGAGGGTCGAAACCCTCCTCCGACCGCAAGTACCCTAAAATGATCGCGACTAGAATTATACGACCGAAATCGTAAACTGTGCTATTTTCAATCGAAACATTCTTAGTCCGATTAACTATAGCTTGAAACTGTTATAAATCGAAATAGTTAATATATTATTTAGAACATTCGATGTACAGCGCGTACGTTCGTCGAGTTTTTCCAATTTCGTGATAAAGTCATTCAGAATTTACTATGATTTAGTGCCTCCCATGGTAAATTATGACGACCGTTATGTTACCATAACTCTTTCGATTGTCATTCTCGTTTTGTAACGCGTTCCAAGTGGCTAATTCCAAGAAAGGGAGAAATAGGGCAGTAGTCAGGAAACACGCGAAAGAATGGAAAGGGGCGAGCACGTGTATGTGTGTGTATGTGTGTGGGGAAATGATTTATTTAGTGGTCGAAAAAGGTGAGGATCACGCGAAAGAAATTTAGAGAGAACTAATGTAGTTTGCGCAAAATATGGCGTATTTATCGGGTCCTCGGAAAATTTATAGAAAAAAATTTATAGAAGATGATATTACTCTACTTTATAATTGGACTGGGCCTTTATGCTCACGTGACAAAAGTGAACGAAGTAAGAAGCATACAGAAAAGTTAAAAACATTATCACATTATTTTTCACTAACTAAATTGTTTTAAGAAGAAATAAATATCTATGAACATTATGTGTTTTGCAATTAATGCAGACAATTTTTAGTTTGCATTGATGTCAGTCTATTCATCAGGACATTCTAGTATATTTTAGTATATTCTAGTACATTTTGCTATAGTCTAGTATAGTCTGATATATTCTAATTAAATGCATTCTAGTATATTCTAGTATACTTTAGTATCTTCTGGTATATTCTTGTACATTTAAGTGCATTTTGTGTATTCTGGAATATTCAGATATATTCAAGTGTATTTTTGTATATTCTGTTATATTTTAGTATATTCTAATATATTTTGGTATGGGCTAGTATAGTCTTGTACATTCTAGTATATTTATGTATATTCCAGTACATTTAAGTGCATTTTAGTGTATTCTAGAATATTCAGATATATTCAAGTGTATTTTTGTATATTCTGTTATATGTTAATATATTCTGGTATATTTTAATATATTTTGGTATGGTCTAGTACAGTATAGTCTTGTACATTCTACTGTATTTAAGTACATTCTAGTATGTTCTGGAATATTCAGATATACTCAAGTGTATTTGAATATACTTTGAAATATTCTAGTATATTGTAGCATATTCTGGTATTCTAAGGTATACTCTGATACATCGTAGTGCATTTAAGTATATTCTGGAATATTTTGGTATAATCAAGTGTATTTTAGTACATATTGTAGTCATTTATGTGAAAGAGCACTCGACGGTAACATAAATGTATCATAATTAAATTGAACTCATTAATCTAAAATACATTGAATATCCTGATTGGCCGACGAGTACACGTTACATGATAGATGTGGCACGTATTAATAAACATTATGACGTTACGTGGTAATATATCCACAATAGACAGGCACTGTTCAATCATCTAGAGAGATTGTATTCAATATCGTGTTTTATTTTTCAAGACGGTTTTCCCAGTACTTTAAATGGAAATAAATGCATTCATTCGAATAAATCCTTAGAACTTTCACTTTAGCAAAGCAGATATCTGTTTACCAAGATTTCTGTAAATTTATGCTCGCCAGCCTGGTTAAGGAATTTGTCCACCTAATTGAAGTAAGAGGACTTGAAATAAACTGCTTCTAAAGAGGCACGAAGGAATCGTGACAAGCTGCTCCCCACTAAATGAATTAATAAACCTCGTGTTTCCGCTAACGAGTTTCTATTTTGCAGATCTGCTTAACTTGCCTCCGACTATCGAATCGCGTTTTCAGTAGAAAAGAAGCGGTAAGTTTGCTAATTGCGCGGGAAATACGAGCTAGTAAATCAGTCTACGCTCGGACTCGTGTTTTCAGGAAGAATCAATTCGTTCGTGGAGACTTCCACTGCTCTGCAATCTCATCGATTGACCTTCTTAACACCCAGGTCACGTCAATCTTACTTAGAATTAGTTACGCTTTCTTGGTGTAATGCGGTTTTATTAGCATTGATAACGACCCTCGATAAGCCATTAAAGATCCGCAAATATTATTAACTCTGCATTCCTCCGCATCTCCGAAACGATTCTTCGGAATCCAGACGCTCGCTTTTGATCGCTCGTAATAGACGTGAGAAAGTGGTCGTTGCAACGATAATTTACATTCACTGCACCACTTGTCGCTTGCATTCAACTTCACAATGTTCGTAATATGCGTTTCCTTCTTACTCTTCGTTTCAGTTTGTCATTGAAGCTCGATAATCGCGTACAGTGTAGACCCTATATTTTTTTTAATGGCCAACATTATTTCTGTTTCTTCGTGAGGAACATGGCTCTAAGGAAATTTAAACATTTAATACTTTATGCTATTTGTAAATTAGAATATCTTGCAGTTTTGTATAAATTAGTTTAGAAAAGTTGTTTGAAATTTGTCACACTTTCAATTTTGTTATACAGTATATTATACTTTAATGCGCACAACTAAAGGAAAGACGTTGCATGGAAAAAATTCAATCAGATTTTTATTTATCTTCTTGAAACCCTTTCAAGGGGCATCGATTCGAGCATCAACTTCAGCTTACGGCAAGTAAGTACGTATTAAAAACTACATCGTTAATATCTCTTAACTATTAAGTTTCAGCCGTACAATGGTCAATACATTTTTGTTCAGAATTTCATACTCCATCGATCTACCCTTCAACGAAATAAGTCAGTCAAAATAACTGTTTCCAAATTATCCTTTTATAATCGTTAACGTTGTCGGGACAAATTCATTGAGAATGGTCACGTAAATTCCCCTACAGACAGGCACATGATAATAAAAAAAATCCATAACAATTTTATAACCTTATATACAATTATATAACAAAATTTATAACCTGATAGATTTACTGTATAAAAAATCAAACTGACCTTCCAATCTCTGAAACGCCTCCATAAAATTTTTGAACTTTGACCTCGTAGGCACGGCTGAATTTTACGCGGGACTGTACGGCAGAGCACATTCACAGTTTCCGACACCTAAATTATAAATTATAAATTTTTTTAAAGATATAATGCATACACTTTAACTTTAATAATTGATAATACAATTGCGTGTGCTCAGACCACTACAATGACGCATCGTAATATAAGATGACATCCGCGAAAGCCGTCACAGTGGCGGCACGTATCTAAAGGATTAAGAAGCCATTAATCGCGTCTCGAAATTTTCATAACGAATTAAATCGTTGTCCGAGACGATCAATTTAGCCGAGGCATCCTGTGCATTCGAGGGATTCTTTTTTGGCAAGTGCCTGCACGATGTTTACCATGACCGTAAACCACCGTGAAGTCGACACGTTATTATTGCTTCGATTAATGGTTCCAGCGAAGACCGATGAATTACTGGCGGAAGGTGCGAAGTATTCGGCGCAACTGTCCAAACACACAGAAGCATTTGTTCGAACGGAAGGATCGTCGGACGAGCAGAACGGTGTATCATCGCGATCTTGTCTTCCGCGAATTCTATTTCAGCGCAGCAAGGCGCCACGTGCTGCTCACTCGTAAGTTAACAGCCGTGGCTCTGGGGTGATTAAAATTGATCCGCCCACAACCGCGGGGGAAGCATGAAGGGTTCCGTTGTAATCGTTGTAAAGATTGCGAGGAACAGATAAGATGCCCTCGCTAAGTGTTTCGTCGGGAATTATGAGTGTACCAGCTCAATTATTCTAATTTATGGGACCCCGTTAATTTACTGGCTTCAGACGTATTAAAATGTTTACAGGATTTTTCCGAGCCACACCGGTCGCAGCATAACCGCATAATCCATTTAGATAAAAGAACTTCCGAGGGAAAAATTACATGCAGCTAACAGGAGGCTGAAATTCTTCAATTTCTTCGTCGAATGGTCTAATTAACCAGTTAAGCGTGTTTGACGAATATATCCGTCATGGAGATGAGACAGAATTTTGTGTCATAACGATTATATCAGTCATCCGTAAAATTTTTGTACAATTTGTTATTTAAATTGTAATTCTGGCGAAAACTAAATTATATTCGTGAATTTTAATATGTTTAAAATGTTTAGAGGTCAAGACGAAATGAAACAAACAAATGAAAATTATAAATAATTTGACATAGATTCATGCATCACTGTACGCTCTGGCTAGAACTTTTGATTTTCGCGACACACATAGATACGCGCTTTGAAAAGAGATCGCCACAGTTAACTGGTTAAAATTATTTTACAATAACAGTGACTTTCTTTGTCCTACGCAGAACGACAAAAAGAAAAGAGAAATTTGTAGTTACCGCGTGCCTAGCTATTCTCCAATAACCGTATACGATCGACAATTAAATAAAATGTTATTTCCGTTTAAAGGAAATTAGGAGAATATACAAGGTGTCCCAAAAGTATCGTAACAGCGGGAAACGAGGGGTTCCTGAGGTAATTCGAAGCGATTCTTCACTTTGCGAAAATTCAATCTGCAGCTTCGTTCACGAATTATTAACGAAAAATCACTGGCCAATGAGAGAAAAAAGAAATGAAAGAACAAGTCAGAGAGCGCGAACTTTCCGAATTTCTTTTACTACGCGACGATAATAATTTTAAGAAAAACGCTGTTCATTCTTATTTCAGAATGTCTAAAGAATAATTACTAATTTTTCAGACCCGAAATGATAAACAATTTAGCCGTGTCAGCCGTTTTAATTTTCTAGTACGCATGACATCGCACGCGTACCACATGAAATTTTTATACGATGCGTACTGTGAAGATAAACAATAAATAACCCCGTCGAAATACGTAAACGATAGTTTAATTTAAATAATTCCGTGTCCGAACAGAATTCAACGAACGATTCGCAAAACTAATTTAGTAATAAATAATCGCGTTAAAGAACATGCAGGATATGTGTGTTAAAGAATTGTTAAAGAGTGTTATTAACAGTAAACTTACCCATTCAGTTGTAAATCCACTGCATGGTTGTAAATGTGGACAGCAGGACAGCGCGTTGACCCCTTGCAGTGTATGCTGAATTGATCAGCTGATTCACTTTTATTGCACTGTCACTAAACACTGATACCACAATTTATTTAATAATATTTAAGACGATGTTAATATTTAACACAATGCCAAAAACACACGTTTCACACATTTTCTTCAATCCGTTGTTCACACCGCACAAGAACATTTAAAAATATATTATAATTCAATAACGCACTCGCGACGTCCTTTCCATCGGAAGGAACTGCGAAAGACTGACGCGAAGGTCGTGAACATTTTGTTTCTATCCTTGAGAGTTTCAACTGTTTACTATCGGCGCGGTACATTGTTTTCGACTGGGCTTCGTTCCGAGCGCGTGCCACCTGACTCCAGGTATCAAGGATGGGTCATAAATATGACAGTCTAGATTTTAGAGGCCGGTCGTTTGAAAGCTCTCACAGGCGACGACTTACTCCGAAAACGGTTCTATTGACAGGTATGTATTTTCCTTTTCTGCTTTGTAGGACAAGGAATTTCTCTGTCCTCTTTCAATTCATTTTACAAGCTCGTTTATAGGAAAACACGACCATCGCGCCAGTTTTCCATAGTTTCTTCCGATGGAAAGGCAGTCGCGAGCGCGTTATTCCATTATAATATTTTTTATAATGTTCTTGTGCGGTGTGAACAACGGATTGGAGAAAATGTGTAAAGCGTGTGTTTTAGGCATTGTGTTAACGTATTTCTTTTTAAAATCGGCTCTTTCTAGAGCCATCAATTTAAACGACGAAAACATTGTCTTAAATATTATTAAATAAATTGTGGTATCAGTGTTTAGTGAAAGTGCAATGAAAGTGAATCAGCTGATCAATTCAGCATACATTGTAAGGGGTCAACGCACTGTCCTTCTGTCCACATTTAAAACCATGCAGTGGATTTACGACTGAATGGGTGAGTTTACTTTTAATGACACTAAACAGAGGAAATATGTAAGCACAGGATGCAATTTTGTTATTTTATTTTAGTGTTAATCCCTTAGCTACGATTTATTTTACAATAACAGTAACTAGACTTTCTTTGTCCTCCGCAGAACGACAAAAAGAAAAGAGAGATTTGTCGTTACTGCGACAAGAGCCATTGGATTGCTAAGGGATAAAGCAACTTGCAATCCGATAATTACTGTAAACAGGAAAACGTGAGAATAACATTTGAAAAGAGTACAGAATAAAAGTGAACGTGTGTGATAATCGAGAATAGTTTGCTTTTCAATGGTGTCACGTATTCGCCATGCTGAAATATGTGTGTCGTGTAAACAGACGCGAAACTTCGGTTTAAATAAAAACGATTCGAAGTGTGGCGTTTCAAGTCGAGTTGCGAGAACAAATTATTTCCAACAGCATAACTATAAACAGCTATTATTCGATTCCAGGGTAGATACGCGAAGCAATTTATGCCATTTACGTTCGTGCTGATAATATGCTTGTCGGATCTATGTCGATGCTTTTTTTTTTATGTCACCTGGAAATTATATAAAAACGTGCGCTAAGTACAAGCCATGCATTCCAATTAATTAATCTATCTGCAGTGCTCGTTCAAATTAATAATTCTCTGCTGAAGGTACTCGTTAGTCTTGAAAATAACATTTGTAACGGTCACGAAATATGTTTCAAGACACAGACAACGGAATTTTTGTGTTCGACATTTTTTAATACGAAAAGTAGGATGCGTTAGTTTCGAATTATTGAACTTGTTAAGAAAAACGTGAAATTTTTACACCCACGTATTCAAATTTAAAGAGTAGGTTGCATTACTATTAAATCATTTTAATTATTCAGGAAACCGTGTAATTTTTACACCCTCATTTTCTAACACAAAAAGTACGATGCATTGCTTTCGAATTATTAAGCTTGTCGAGGACAGCATGTAATTTTCGTACACCTGTTTTCCAACACGAACGGTAGAACGCATAACTTTCAAATCATTAATTTCATATTTAACTTTCCTAGCATACGCAATTTTTATTCTACATAGGGATGCACAATCGAATTTACAGTTATTTATATAATTGCGGACAAGAGGAACGTAGCTTATCTAAAAAGTCGCGTCGAAGAACATCAAAAACGAAATTGATCCGTATAAATTTAGACAGTCGTATGAAATCGTAAAGAATAGCCAGCAAAAATGCTTTCGGACTACCTATAAATCCTGGAAATTAAATTGTTTTCTTCGTGGATATCGAGAGAACGTTTCCGTGTGACAAATTGTGACTACCGGCCTGTTTCATCGGTTAGAACAGTTTCAAGGTTCGAGAGGCGTCCGTTCGAACTAGTTCAATCTGTTTCAGAGCTAGAACTATATTTAGAGGCCGGCCACGAATATTTATGCGGCTGCCTGTACCCATAGATCGCGGAAAAAATTACGAGCGAGAGGGAAAGCTCGCCTCGGCGGAATCGCATCAATTTCTAAACGCGGACGTCGGTTTGCTCGAACGAGCTCGTCTCGTGTCTCTCGCGACTGGCTCCCGCGACGACGGACTCGCCACGAGAGTCACGAAAGCACGTGTGTACGCTGCCATGACGCTCGTAGAATAATGACAGCGCGCGGTAAAAACGAGAAAGAGCAAGACAACTATCGGGAAAATTGTACAGTTGCCGCCCGAACGCTCCGATTAGAGTCGCGACACTGAATTCTTTCTGTAACTGTAGCATCTTCGCGTCTGCCGAGCGACAATTCTAGAAACGATACCGTACTTTTTGTCGTGCGACGATCGTAGAGAAAAGATAGCGATTGAGAAAGAACGCTCTTTATTTCTGCCTCTCTTTCTTCCTTATTCGTCGTTTTCCTTCCTGTCCGGAACTTGAATCTTCCGTTACACGAGTAATTACCCAATCACAAAACTATCGCGTATGATGTGACGTTAATCGGAGAAGCGAGACGAGTTCCTTTTATTTCTAATTTGTTCCAGATGAGGTTGTTAATTAAGATGATTAAGTTGTCTAGAATTTGAAGATGGGTGGAAGAAATATTCAAAAGATTATATCAAGGGAACTGAGAAACCACCGTCGTCTTCAAACGAGTAACTCTCTGTTTAGAATTTTCTACAATTTTCTAACCAGCAACCCCATATTTTTGATAATGTACCTCACAAGACTATTTTCAAGCTAAAATTACTTGTAGCAGAGTTCGGAAAGAATCGGCGAAACTAAATTTCTTGACGGTTTGCGGAGTTGGGATCGTGAATTGCCATTTCAGAATCGTAACTTCGGGAGTTGGCCGATTCCACCGATCTCAACATTTTTCGTAATTCGATTCCGATCGACCTGAAAATTGGCATACACTCTGTCTATTGGTCTAGAAACGTGTTACCAAAATTACAAAAGAATCGGGGATCAGAAATTTTTTCCCCTATTTTTCACGATTTTCGACAGGTCATGAGTCGTCCCTTCGCTAGTTGGCGATATTTGGCAATCTTTGAAGTCGTGCCCCGACCAAACTATTAGAGCTATCGACATGAATCAAACACGAAAATCTTCGTCAAACCTTCCTCTTTAAGAAGAGCACTCAAAATCTAGGCTAGTATATCAGGGGACTTCAAGAAGCTACCTTCTATCAACCTCATTTTTCCCATTGAACGCCCCGAAATTTCAATGTCGCGGCACGGCCGCAATATGTTTCCAATGGACCCGGGAATTGAAATACACGCTTCCTATGAGTTCAGTTACTTATAGCCAGACTTAGAAAAGAATCTGGGAAATTTAGTTTTTCGATCGATATATTTGCCTTTCAGAATGTATCAGTTTGTGGGTTGGCGAATTTCCCCGATCTCTATATCCTTCTGCATAACTTCTATTTTGAAAATCGACAATTTTCAACATTTAACAGCATGAAAATTGCTAAATGTGGTAGAATACATAAAGTTTCAAATTAGTTACTTATCTGAGAAACATGTCCATTAGTTTTCTTAGAAAAACGCTACTTAACCCATAACCATCTAATGGTACCTCTGAGGCGACGTTAAAAATTATCATTATTCGAAAAACAATTGTTGCATCGGTTTATTTGCATTCAACGCTAGAATGATGGAGCACTAAACTATATTAACATATACTGCTGCATAATAATGACAAGATTGCAATTATTCAAAGTTTGTACGACTTTTATATTAATATTCGGTTGTGCGGAAAGTTCATGCCGGTTAATTTTTACTTTCAATAAATATGTACAAAAACGAATCAATAAATAGTCGACTCCCGATGAGTAAATCGACGCGAACTTTCCGGACAACCTAATATACGTTTCAATAAAAAAGTATATGTAAAATGTTTTCGTAAAAACATTCGTCCACTTTCAATAACTGTCGAATAAGAAGTCAATAACAAATTAAAGTGACATCGTTCTTGTCTTAAGAAATCGGTAAAAATTGAGGTATTGCTCGAATAATAAATTTGATATAGACGAAAGGAAATTAACCATGCGCAGTGCAACTGTTCTAATTTAAAAAAAAAACGTCTCAATATCGAAATTAAAATTGCATGGAGTGCGAATGGTTAAAATCACCTGTCTCCTTCAGGTCGCGTTATTCGGGCCATGATCCGTTGTCACGTCCGAGGCGTAGGTTTCGTTTCGAACCGCAGCAGAACTAATTCGCCAACAATATCCGTTTGTCGCCTGCGAGTGTCCGTAATAAAGATTTCAAGAGAATCGAAAAGCGAGCTGTCCGCCGCGTTTATCGGCCGAAATAAACTGCAAGTTTTCCAAGCGTGCCGTTTTTCCTGAAACGACGGAACGCTTTTCCTCGGTCGTAACCTCGTGTGATATATCGGAGTGTTCATACGCCATAACGTGTTTGCGCGCCTTCTCCATTGGTTTACGACCGTCGAAGAGTTCGCCCTTGATTTATCGCAGCCGATACTTACGCCGGCACCACGTACCTATACGTTCGTACCGCGTGTTTTAATTTTTCTATTTGTTACAAGCACGATCTCGCAATTAAACGCGCCTGCCGCGCAGTGCGGTACGCTGGTGGACAAACATCGAATTTATGATATCATCGGTCGTGTTCGGTAAACTATGTAAACGTAAACAATAATTCCTCAAAAAGATCAATGGAGCTTCGATAAAACTAATGATCACGTTGAAACATAATTAACGAGAAAATCTGATTTGTTAACACTAGAACTAGCAAATCAATCATTTTGACGGGTTCCTAAATATTTCATTTTGCAATTATTGAAGTTATGAAAATATTTTCATCAGAAATTTTCGGATACGCCTTGGAGAAATTACCAGGTGTATGCATAAGTTCTTTCCGGTTTGACTAAGAGGTGGCGCCAGTGAAAAGTACGCAACGTATTAATTTGACACATATACCATTTTGTTCGTCTAACATAAAACTACAAACACACATAAGTTGAGTCTGCCAAGAACTGGCGTCTTTGTTTTATCGTTCAGTAATCATGTCGAGTTTTGTGCCTGAAAAAGAACATTTGCGGCACGCATTGCTTTTCTTATTTCATCAAAAGAAAAAGGCTGTCGAAAGTCATCGTTTGTTGGTAGAAACATGTGGTGAACACGCTCCATCGATTAGAACATGTGAGACATGGTTTCGACAATTTAAAAGTGGTGATTTCAATGTGAAAGACAGTGAGCGCTCTGGTAGACCACAAAAATGCGAAGACGAGCAATTGCAGGAGTTATTGGATGATGACCCAACTCAAACTCAGCGGCAATTAGCAGAAGCATTACAAGTATCACAAGAAACAATCAGCAGACGTTTACGAGCAATGGGAAAGATCAACAAACTCGGTAAATGGGTCCCACACAATTTGAATGAACGTCAAATGGAAAATCGCAAAGTCACTTGTGAAATGCTGCTTCAACGCTACGAAAGGAAATCCTTTTTGTATCGAATTGTGACGGGTGACGAAAAATGGATTTATTTTGAAAACCCAAAGCGGAAAAAATCATGGCTTTCACATGGCGAAGCCGGTCCATCAACACCAAGACCAAATCGCTTCGGCAAGAAGACCATGCTCTGTGTCTGGTGGGATCAGACCGGTATTGTGTATTATGAACTTTTGAAACCCGAAGAAACTGTTAATACACAACGCTATCGCCAACAAATGATTAATTTAAACGACGCATTAATTGAAAGACGACCGGAATGGGCCAAAAGACATGGCAAAGTGATTTTGTTACACGACAATGCGCCGTCTCACACAGCAAAACAAGTGAAAGACACTATGAAATCACTTGGATGGGACATCCTACCACACCCGCCGTACTCCCCAGACCTGGCACCATCTGACTATCACCTCTTCGTGTCAATGGGGCACGCGCTCGCAGAGCAGCACTTCAGCAATTTCGAGGAAGTTGGAAAATGGCTCGACGAATGGTTTGCCGCAAAAGACAAGCAGTTTTTCTGGCATGGTATTCATAAATTACCTGAAAGATGGACGAAATGTGTAGAAACCGATGGCCAATATTTTGAATAAAAAAAAAATTAATTTCCCTTGAAAATTACGTGTTCTTTTTTATCAAAAAACCGGAAAAAACTTATGCATACACCTAGTATTCACTGAATTTATCTTCTCGGTTATATTTTCTGGAAAAGAATCTTATAAAACGTTCTTGTTATTTTTATATAGTAGTGTGAAATAGTCGGTGTTCCGTAAAGCTAGTGTTAAGCGGCGCACCGTGTCTCGCCCAGGTAACTCGCAACGAAATTTTCACACGACACACGCGTCAATTAAAACGAAAGGAAAACAGCGCGAGCCGGCCATAAAACCGTCGTCGTACAAGCGACTTTCGCGTATTAATCACTGGACTCGATAACTATCGCACGAAAAAGCACGAACTTCGAAATAAACGCCGCCCCACGTGACCACTGTAATAGTCACGTTCGCGTGTTATTATCGTCTTCACCTTCTATTTTTTTTCATTAAACCCGACCGCGAATAAGCGGTTTTAATAAAAACGTGCCCACCACTCTCCTTCCGCGTCCGTTTCATTTCCGCTCGTGCGGTTTCCGTGTGCCTGTACATTTGAAAATAATTCTACATTCCTAAACTGTTTAAATCAACGAATTCGATTGCTGCTTGCGATCCACGATACTCGCCGAACGACAAGTCACTTCGCGGATTTAGTAGTTTTCGTTTTACACTAGAACTATCGAGCTCTAAACTAGAGTGGTATACGTGCGCCTTAATGAAAAAGTTTATTTTAAAAAATTCCGTGCAAACATTCTTGTAATTTGAATAACTCTGAATGAAACGTAATTAGTAACAAATCATTTTGTACTGTTAACCCTTTGCACTTAAAGCAATTTTAATTTTAAAATTAAGAGATTTCTTTCAACCTCGATCACTTTTATTCTGTGCAATCCTTTTTACACTGTGCACCCGATATTCAACATGTTTTCTCGTGCAACAGTTGAATTATCTACAATTTATAGAATACAGTCGAATTAAAAAATACAATAACTGTTTTGAATATAGTATGAGAATTTTTACTGGTGCTTCAGAGTGACCATTCGAGTGCAAGGGGTTAATATATGTATGTAGAGTCACTTGCGATTATATTCGACCATACGATTTAGAAGTTTCTCAGATATTAGAAGTATTAGTTTTCTATATGATGTGGGAAAAGGAATTATGAAAAAAGTGCAACTTTAAATTTTAAATCAGAATTTTATCACCGAAATTGATCCTCGTCTTTTCTTCAAAACAGTGAAAAATATAGTCTATAAGTATACTCCAATCTCCAAGTCAATGGAAGATTAAAAAAAAAACATAATTTTTTTAATGTTTTTACAGAGGTGTGAGTGGATCGAGTTTTTGAGGAAAAATAGGTCTTCAGTTTATCGGGTGTTATATCATGTAAATGTATTTTAGAGGAAAATTATTGATGTACGATTTGCAGTCCAAGGAATTTTAATTCCAAAATTCATAAATTTTTTGTCCTAGAATAATTCCATTGTACGTGGCTCATTTCCTTTCGTGCATATCAAATTTGTTACTATTAATCGTACGTGCAACACTTCAATTTTTACCAATTTCTGAAAATACAAATATTGTAATGTTAAAATTGTTTTGAATAACAGTCTAACAATTTTTAGTGTCGCCTCAGAGGAGCTATTGGTGTGCACAGGGTTAAAAAAGAAAGACAAAACAGTAAATAATATTATTATTATAATTAAATTACAATATTACAAAAGTTATTCGTTTTTAAAGAGCAGCCGATCGCCTCAACATCGCAAAAGTAAGTGCACAAACTTATATGGTTAAGTTTTCATTATGGTTTTGTATTCACGATTTTTGGCACGACGTTTTTTGGGAAAATATCTGACTTGTGAAAAGATGCGACGTAGTTTCTTTCACCGCCTCGTATCCTCTTTTCTGTATTTTCCGATCTCCATCGCAACTATCTCTCTATTTCCTCTTTTATATTTAATCACCTCCTCATCTTACGCCGATTCTCTTTATCGCTGAGCAGATCCCCCTTTTTCCAGCGGGCCGCAGCTTTCCACGCTTCTGAAAATCTTATCTCCATCTGGCTGGATGGCGGACGTGTCTCTCTATTTTCCACCCCCGGAAATCTCTCCACCCGAACCCCATCGGTCTCTGTTCCCCGGGGGTCGCTATCGCGTCTGATCATGGGCTTTCCTTCGGAAAAGCATTTTCGCGTGTGACAACGCCGGCGAACGCGCGATCCATTGATAAAGATGGCGACTTCCGGCGGCCGGTGAACCGCACGCCCGCAAAAAGCCGTCGCGTGTTTCGTCAAGCAGCACGATCTCGCTTCGCAGTGACGCCGATCGTGAATCTAATTGGTCCGAAATCCAAAAATCAATTCTCACATTTTTTCCCGAAATAATCTCTATGCGAGTGGGTCATTGCAATCGGTCGAAAAGAGTCTGCATCCTTTAATTTTTCGCGTATGGTATGTTGAGCTTTCTATCGAATAAGATGCAGCTTTGTTGACAACTTGTAACTTTATTAGAAACTAAACGTCATTAGGATTAATCCTAGCAAGCATTAAAATGGACCAGTATATATTGTCATCGAAAAATAACAAAATTTAATCTACTTAAATTTTAGGCGATTTTTATTACAATTTATACATGAATAAAATGATCTATTGAATCAATTCCTATGAAAGAATTTTCGTAACTTCAATAATTGAAAAATAAGACACCTGAAACCGGTGATTCGACCGACCCTGATAGATTTAGTATTAATAAACATATTTAAAGCAGTTATGAGAAAAATTGGTAGATCTGATATTTAAAAATACTATTATTGTATTATTTTCGTTCCATTAAAATCGTTAAAAAAGAAATGAATAACTACGCAGTTCCCGTACCTTGCAATTAATTCAGTCAATTCTTATTTTACATAAAAATCCCAGATCTAGTAATTAAGCAGTCGACTATAATAAACGAGCAAGATGCATGCGCTCGAGCCATAATAGTCATTACCGACACAATGATAGATTGGCAAATGCATTTATAATTCCCAACAGAGCGTCACTTTTGAGGTAGTAAGACAATTTTATTCTGAGCACATATGCAACAAATTTTTATCAAATGTCCGTTCTATGTGTATATAAAAATGGTTCTACAACACCGTTGATAAAATGATTAATCTCTTAGGTACGGCTGAATTTTGCACGCCGCTGTTTCTCTGTACGGCAGAGCACATAGGAACGAAGTTTTTGATAACTAAATCTTTTTCTAAAGATATGATGCATATAATTTAACTTTAATCATTTATTTTGATAAATAATGATTGAAACCTAAGAGATTAAGCTTGAGGTACCTTCAGGGACCTACGTCTGACCATAGGTCTCATGGTATATAAGAAACCGGAAGTTGTCACTGCTTGATGATGCTCATGGTGTCGACGTATTTCGTCCGAGAGCGTTGCTCTCTTTGAAACTCATTTTAAAATCTTTCTAAAAATATTTTATCCACCGAAGCTCCATTATTTCGTTTTTAGTTGAGGGAATTTTCACTGCCACAAGGTTTTCTTGTTAACGTTAATTAACATTATTCAGATTACACGATAGCGGTGTCACGCAGTCGCCAAATTTTACATAAAATCTCGATAACTTGATACTTTATGAATTGATAAAAAGTTCACAATTTTTTGTTCAGCATTAAAGCCTATAGAAAATCTAGACTGTCGTCAAAGCTCATTATCTTTCAGCTGATACCATTCAGCTTACCGATTTCATTGAGAATTAAAATTGAGAACTACTCAAAACATCTATCGGCATGAAACTTCACCTGTAATCGTTGCGAAGTTCTTCTGTTTGCATTTAAAATATAAAATTTACGTTCGTTGTGAAAATCTCTCCAGTCATTTAACAAAGTATCATCCTTATCATCTGAAAGGATAGCAGGGAATCGCTCGAACTCGCGTTGCCAAGAAATTTGAGTCGAAGATTTTCGACCTTAGGCGACGTCGAACCATTATCGAACCACGAACGAACATTTCTATTTAAAAATCTGTGTCTTCTATCGGAATTACTTCTTAGATGAATTTTGGGACGCACTTTACAACTTGTTACAAAAGCTCAAATTGATTGCTATCAGTTTCGCACCTGATTGATCCTTTTATTTTATTTACTACCTCTATTTACCAGTTGTTCCGCGGTTTCCTGATTGCGGTGGAATACCGCCACGACACGACAACGTTACCGAACGTCGTGGAACATTTTCGCGATACTTATTTTCGCAACATTTTTCCCCCGCGACGTTTAGCGCAAATTCCCTAGAACTCCCGGCGAATTAAAAGCCGAGCGTAAAACGACCGTAAAGGAATAGTAGCGTGAGAAAAAGAGTTACCCCTCGTTTACTGACACTTATGCCCACGGACGAGCTAGCGGCTAAAAGCCAGCTATTCCTCTGTTCTTTTATAAAACACGAGCCGTGAAGAGAACAAGATACGAGAGAGAGCAAGAGAGAGAAAGAGAGAGAGAGAGACTTGGTGGCACGGGCCAAGAGATGAGCAGCGCGTCCTGAAGGTGGAAGCGAAAAGGACGACAGAGGAAACAAAAATCAGGAAATGAGATAGGGTAAATGGCGCTGGGAATCCTCCGTACAGTGGCGTGGCCAGCTAGAAATTTTCGGGTGGGACGCACACGCGAGCAGAGCACGAGAAATGCAAATGGAAAACAAACCGTCCACCGACGGTATATCACCCCGGTGTCACCGGTAGTTTTAGTTTATGCTGCATGCATAAACGGTGTTTCGCGTCAGAAGTCCGACATCCGATGCGATTCTCGGTCCTCCGGTACAACTTCGTCGGGCAACCCTTTTTTCACGTCCACTTCGCCAAGATTAAAGTTGTACTTCAAACTCTGTTTGGACGGATGTATGCGTGTCTTCTGATTATTTCTACGAACTCGAAGAACGAGGGAATTGTTAATTGGACTGCGGCCTTTATGCATTCATTGCTGGCCCGAAGGCGTGGAACGGAATACGAAGAACGTTAGATAAAATAGATTTCTGTTTGTCCACTGGTTAGTCGAGGAGAATCGGGAAATTCATATAATTGCCGGCTCTCTGTGCGAAATAAAAATTCTCTGCTTGGAACCGAATAGAAACCAGATAGTTCTTTTTTTCTTTATCTTAACACATTGGTGACCGGTGACGAGTTAACTCGTCTTTTCATGCCAATCGTTGTTGATCGATGCACTTGCGTTATCTATTTTAATTTATGAAACCCAGGGCGATATAAAATATTGCAAAAGCTTTGCGCATTATTTTAAAAGTTATATAAAAAATATGTCCAATGTTTAATTTCATTTCATTCAGTATAAATAAAATTTATTGGAGTTTATTTAGAAGGTTTTACTTTACTTCCCTATTCAATTACAAAATAATAGTCGGTGGCATGACATAGTTTCTGTGTAAAATTGTCGGTCAGCAAAGTGTTAAGAATAGTGGAGGGAGAGAGGTGGTCTCCACAAACTGAAAGCTCGATAAATGTTAAATTTGCATTATTCATTTTCTGTACAAAATTTTGAAAAATGGATTTTGGTTTGTTCGCTGGTTAGTCGAGGATCTTGGGAACTTCTTATAATTCTCTGTGTGGAATCAAATACAAACCCGATAGTTCTTTTTTTTTCTTTATCTTAAGAACAGTGGAGGGAGAGTGGGGGTCTCCGCATTTGAGAATTCGATAAATGTTAAATTTGCATTATTTACTTTTTATACAAAATTTATTTCTTTAACCCTGCGAATACTAGAGGGAGAGGGGGAAGGATTTCCTCGCATCAACAGCTCAAAAACCGTTAAAAAAATTAAATATCGTTTCTCAAATCTGCCTTTAACATGCGAAACCCCATTTTCGTAAAGAAGCGCTGCTTGTAAGAAGTCGGGATCCAACTATGCAACAGTTGCCACTACCCACACATTTCACTTTTCTCCCACACGAGAGGAAGTCCTCATTTCTCCGAACTTAATTTATAAAACTTTTCTATTTCGCCGATAATTTGAAGTAGAGACTAGAATATAAAAATCTTGAAATTGTTTTTGAGTTTCTTCGAAAGTCGAAAAGAAGGTGCATAAAACAATTGTATCCATCGTGGTTTAAATAATTTTAATAGTTAAAGACTGGTACATCGACGTATCCAATTCTGCCATAAGTGCATCATAATCCGCAGTCCACTTACGGTGAATGACAAACTGCGAATCTTTCTGCGAAAATCGTTCCGTGCGAATCACAGACAAATACGAGTCGAATTAACGTTTCTTCAACAAATTGAATGCCCTACACGAACGTGCTTAAATCCTTTTAACGTTTCAGCTATCTCATATTTCACATTTGCGTGGCGGCCTGGTGAAATCCGTACCCCGGTAATTACAGGGGCATGATTTAAAGTAATTATACGTGTATCAGTTGTCAGATTATTATACTTTGAAATATTCATCGGGTGCCATACTTTAAACCGGGGGCGTAAATCATAATCACGGTCTGCGCGATAAACAATACCAATCTCGATTGCCTCGTTTGCAGTAGCAGCGTCGGATTGAAACTTTATTAACAGAGCGCAATTGCCGTCGAATGGTTTGTCATAACTGCGCTCATGAAGACAAGTTACAGCGTCTCGATGGCGGAATTGCACGCAAAAACTCTCCGGCAAATGCTTCAATTAAGCCGCACTAAATATACTCGATATAATCTCGTTCATTGCGAAAAAGGCAACTGCTAGGTTGCACCCGGGACACATAAGTTCTCTGTGCGCGTACGTGATGTACGGCCGACATAAATCAAGTCAATCGTTTCAACGACGAAGCATCAGCTGGTGTTCATTTATTATGCACATTCATATGAAACTTTCGGCACAGCCAGTGTACAGTAATTTCTCGTACACAATCGCCGTGGACAAAGACTTGCTGCGGTTCATGTTCCAAACAGGGTGTTGCAAAATACAAAATACACTGGGTGGGACATTTGAAACAGGCTAAATATCCACGACCTCGCAATCGAATGGTATTAACCTACTACAACCACCAAACCAGTCATTTTGACCGGTCTCTAATTTTTTCTTTAAAAATTACTAAAGTTATAAAAATGTTTTATTTTATACATTGTTTTATTCATTACATGTTACAATAAGAATTATGTGAAGTCGAAACTACTGGTTCCTGATTTCTTCATTTACATTTACTAAAGTTGTACAAACATTTTCAGCAAAAAGTTTCGAATGAATTTCATCATTGAAACAGACATTATGATAAAAATTGTACAAGATCTGAATGGATGCAATTTTGTCACTATTACAAAGCAATATTCTAATGTTAATATAAATAATAATGTATATCGTGATATATATGGTTATGGGAAAAGTAAAAAAAGAAAGCAAAATATTTAAAATATATAAATATAATATAATAAATATACAAACGATATAAAACAGCGTGTACCAACGAATAAATGAAATGATGTTTTATTGTAAATTATTATTAATTTTTGTTTGTTTCTAACGTCAGATCTTCGTCGCATTTAGTATCATGGATTTTGCATGAATTTACTAACGGTGTCGCAACTGTGTGAGACATTAAATTGTATTGTTGCTCGATGCGTTTTCGGATACAGTAATTAGTGCAGCACAGCGAGAGGAGCTATAAGAAAGCACTAATTGGAATTTTCTTGCATAAGAATAGCCAAATATTCTCGGTGTCATAAACGACGACAATGCGCGCCATGTTCTACGTCGCCCAAGAATATTATGAAACGTAATTGGCTGAAATTCGGATGCGAATATCATCCACGAATGAATTAGACCAATTACCGTTTCTAATTATATGTTTTCTGCCGACATTGTTGTGGACGAAAGTGGAATGCTACGTTGAATATTAAATTGACGGTAAAACGAAATTGACTGTTCTAGTTATCGCAGAACGATAGAAAACAGAAATAATATAAAACGGTGGATAAATTGACGTATGGTAAAACCGGTGATGCGACAAACAACGTTAACGAACAGAAATTCATTTGAAATACGAAAAATATTAATTCTGTTAATGTGTGAATCAATCACGATTCAAGTTGTACATATTGTTAAACGAAATACCGTATGTCAATTAAATTATTGTGCACGCATTCTATGTGGCTTATGGAAGACACAAAATTTCAATATTACAGAATCCATATTAATATTCGAAATATTTGCTGAAAACATTACACGAGTTCCAGACTACAATATCCGTTGCTGAAAATTCGAACTCAAAATTGGAAATAAATTTGTCATATCTGACATTCTACGCTAGATCCATCATTTTTTGAACCGTCGTGTCGAAGATTGATAAAATTGAAGTGCGTTGTAGTCAATGTGAGCTGTAGTAGATTGAAGTAATTGCTTTGCCAATAACATTCGATTTATTTATAAACTAACAGCCAGAACGATTTACATTCTCATCGAAGCAGAAAGAATCAAATAATTTTTCTGTTCGAAAACGTTAATGAAGTGACTAGGATTGATTAAGACTCTGTTAATTACATAAAGATTCAAAATAAAAGGCAACAGGCTTGCATAGACATAGTGGAAATTGTCAAGAAAATTTTCTTCTTCGTTTTCACATTTGGAGGAGGTTTCATTAATTTTCTTTAAACGGAGATAACATTTTATTTAATCTCTAATCGCATACAATCGATCGAGACTTTTCTTCTTGTCGTTTCGCAGAAGATAAAGAGAATGTGGTCACTGTTATCGGAAAATAAATCGTAGACCAAGGGATCAAGATGTGGCGGCTGTACATCCTATCTTCGCCAGCAGAGGGACAGTAGAACGAGACTTTCTCGCTAGTTCTTGATCCGCCTCCAGTCAGCTCGCTACTCAGCCTTACTTTAGCGGATCCAGGACGAAACGCTCCCCCTTCCTTCTTTCCTTTTCTCTGTCTCTCCACCACACTTTCAGCAGCCGCCACAAAGATAATGTGCAGAAATTGATAACGCGACTGGATCGTAATTTTCAACTGATTTTATCGAACAATGGTGCATCATCGCGACGGTCGAAGTGTCAGAGCGGCAACGAGATCGGCTCTTGCTTGGAACCTACTTTCGCAGCCGCCGCCGAATCAGCGTATCGCAGCTGGTTTCGTTAAAATGTCATAACTCATCAGCCGTGGAATACGGCGGTGGGTTAATACGCCGAGCTGACTGTACGACGACCGTGAAAGTGCACTCAGCACTGCCGAACCTCATGCATAATCATATATTTACAGTAGCGGGGTACCCGATACTCCCCGTCAGCGACGAGCCGCCGCTGCCGAACACAGATGCACGGACGTACCATAGACGGGCACATATGTCGCTGCCACTAGCGTTGCTTTAATTAAATATTTGCATGCAAATATACATACTTCCACGAAGATACCGAAAACCACGCCGAGCCTCGCCGAGGATACGTGCCACCGATACACTCGCTGGTTCGCAGCAAGCGGAATTCGGCTCGCCGCGTTCGCAGTTTTCGTACGTCGCGAACTCTCCGCACTTCCATATTGACCCTACCGAATAGATTAACAAGAACCCGATACTCGTACGGCACTGTGTTCTTCAACCCTTGTTACCTCGGGAAACCCTTGCCAAGGCATTTCTCTGTTTCGCAACTTTCGCGCGCCGAATTTACCTTACGCGAATGTTTCGCTACGACTATGTACGGGGTAGCCCAGAAATATTCGGGGTCTTTGAAAGCGCGAATAGTCACGAGCACAGACACAGCCTTGTCGCATTCGTAGAAGGAGAAGGCTAAAGTCTCCTTCGATTCGAATTTAATCATACAGTGGCACACAAAAGTATTCGGATAGTCTTTAAACTTAAATAACTTTTTTAAGATTGCACCAAACGACTTGTCCTTTCTTGAGCAATTAGTTGCATTGATTTAATAAATGAATATGCAAAATGAATTTTGTAAATATTGGAATTGGTATGAATTACATGACCAATAAAAAAAAGAACTTTTTAAATACTTTTTATTTGAGCCACGTACTAAAAATTTTAAAGATGAAATTTTCGGCATGTGTATAACTAACACAGTCCTGAAAAATGCATATTTTAAATTTTCATTACGAGTTGAAATAAAGATGTTTTAAAAAATGTCTTTTCTACTTTCCGACGTAATTTCTACCAATTGGAATTATTTCAAAATTATTTTTGCATATCATTTAGTAAATCAATGCTTCTATTTGCTCCAGAAAAGTCAAGTCGTTTGGCTCAAGTCTGAAAAAGTTATTTACATTTGAAGAGTGTCCGAATACTTTCGTCAGCCACTGTATATAGATTCCGCAAGTCGATTAGATGTGCGCGACCTCTTTTCAAAGCACGCATCCACATATTTGTCGCGAAAATTAACACATTGAATGCGGAATCATTTTGCTTAGCCTTCGCGCCATATTTTATTTACCTTTAAACGGAAATAATGCAACTGTGCGTAAGCAAAAGACTCGCTTTTAGCCCATTTGTGCTTTTCCGTTTCAGTTGAATTTATTGAAATAGTGCGAATATTTCTTAATATTATATGAACTATCTATAACATATTAATTTGTAAATTTGGTACCGCCAGTCCTCCAGCCAGTGCACACGGGGATGCACAGATCCATCGGAAATTATTGATACGTTTTATTTCGTCTTGACCCCGAAATATTCTAAACATATCGAAATGTACGAATGCGGTTTAGTTTTCGCGAAAATGCCGATCGAAATGGTAACCAAATTTTCCGCAGGACTGAGTATCTCGTCGCGACACAAAACACCGGCATCTCAGCGTGACGAGTATACTCGCGAAACACAGCTAACTGGTTAATTGGAAGATCAACGCGATGGGAAATGTTGCAAAGTTTCGGTTCGTTCGAATATACCGATGGATCTCAATTTTCCTTCTTGACATTCCGGTTGCTGCGGTAACGTTACATATTCAATCTCCTGAAACTATGAACAAGGCAATAGCATGTACCGCGGCGCTACATAGGGTTGATATCACTGTACGACATACGTTACCATAATCGCATTAAAATACTCACCACTCCCGAATACCAAGTAACTCGTGTAGTAATGTATACATTTGGCAATGACATAAAACAGGTTACGAAGTTTATTAAAGGAAACCGTTTGAAAGTCCCCAGAAAGTGCATATCATAGTGCGCCTATAACTTTCTACCCTTCCCCATACCAAACGTTAAATAATCTAATATTCTACAAATGGACTGTACACCGTTTCTGTCCCGTCTCTCTAATTTTATCATACAATTCGACATTTTCTCCAGATTATTTTAATAGTTGTAAATGTCACAATTTTTTCCTGGATTCTACAATTTTTGAGAAACTTTTATGCGAGTTCTATAATGGTTTCTTGGGCCTCAGAATTTTTCTGGTAAGTCCTACAATCTTCCCAAAAAACAAACTATACTATTTATATACTATAATATTTTAATTGGCTTTAACAATTTTTCCTTAGACCCTAGACCCCTTTTGTAAGCCCTACGATTCTTCCCTGGATGACATAAATTTGTCTTTACGAAAGCTCTTGCAAAATCGTTTTGCAAAACGTTTTTGGCCAACGTTAGAACAATTTGTATAGGTTCTACCATTCGTTTGCAAGCTGCAATATTTTCCGTAGGCCCCAGGCATCGTTTAATTGCTTATTGGATAACAGAACCGCAAGTTGCCAAATTGGAAAGCGAAAAAGAAGAATCCGATAAGGTCGTTGTACCGGAAGCCAACGACACGCGCGCATCCGAATTACCATACCGGTTTGCGTCTACGAAAACAGCGAAGGGGTTATCGTCGAAAGTGTGTTTTAATTGAGCAACTTAACTGGGCCCCTCGCTACCCTAATTTGTATATATTTATCGACGATTAAACCATTAAGATGTTTCGCGTCGACATTAAGCCTTCAAAGTAGTTTATCCCCTTGATAGTTTCTCGCTGCATCGCTGGAACGTTAACCAGGTAAGGTGCAATCCCTTTGAAGCACTAAAACCACTAAATTGCTGGCATCACTGGCAACATTTGCGTTTACTGTCTTCTGGGGCCCCGGGTTTCGACTATCATTCTTCTCGCGAGAATATAACCAAGAAAGATAAGATGATTGGCATGCACTCGCAAGTTGTTAGCGCTGCATTAAAGATTCTTGTGTGTGCTGCCCCTTGTATTAGCATTTTTTACCCTCGGCATGTCAAGACGGTGTCGTTCAAGGCTCTCCAATCCCCTTTTCCTTCCCACCGTTCGATAACTGTTCAATTTTTCTTTGCTACTCTTTCAATTGTGAGAAGATCCACCAAAGTGAAGATCACCAAAATGTTGAAAATGTTTCTTCATCGAAGCAGACATTACGAGATGCAAATTTTATTCATATTAGTCATTTTTACAAAGCAATAAATATCGGTCGGATTTATTACTCGGTAGTTCTAGTGTTGAAAAAGGAAGAAGCGCGTATTCGTTACGAAAGTATGCGTTCTCCAATGACTTTATATTGGCGAGGATAAAATAAATTCGGTTTTTATTTGTAGGGGATTCATGTCATTATTATTTAATCGATTCTGTTCGAAATCTTTGGCACCAGTCTGACGTTGTAGAACGGTCAAAGTCGATACTTAAAAATACAGTAGGTAGAATTATGAGAAAGATGTTTGTTCGTACAATGAAATGTGTTTTATAGTATTTGTCGACAATGTTTCTTGGAAGAAGTAGTAATATGTGTAATTTATAAATATATTAAACCTGTTTAACAGGCAATGAAAATTTTCAATTAAATAATGCACCTTTGGTCTTCGCAGTCAAGGATTATGTTGCAATGGAAATATTTTGTAAGGAACACATGATTAGGAAGTTAGCAAAACGTTGTAGAATGGTCAAAGTCGATACTTAAAAATACAGTAGGTAGAATTATGAGAAAGATGTTTGTTCGTACAGTGAAATGTGTTTTATAGTATTTGTCGACAATGTTTTTTGGAAGAAGTAGTAATATGTGGAATTTATAAATATATTAAATCTGTTTAACAGGTAATGAAAATTTTCAATTAAATAATGCATCTTTGGTCTTCGCAGTCAAGGATTATGTTGCAATGGAAATATTTTGTAACGAACGTTATGATTGATAATTAGAATTGAATTTGAATTTGAAATGTATATGAAACTAATAAGTGAACCAAGCAGATGAAGAAGATGATGAACAATATGAATGGTTTCTACCAGACTTTTTTCCAGAAACAATCCTAAAATCCATATTGTCATTGTATCTTAGCATCGCAAACCCAAAGAACACCGAGACTTACAAAATTAACGACTATATCGCCAATAGTACCGTAAAATTCCACATCGTAGAAACAAGCACGTGGCACTGACACATATAATGGACAAAATTATGACATGCCACTGTAATGTAACATTTTACATTTGTATTACAGTATTATTCTCGGCGAGGGAGATATATCGTGACTATAAAATCGACAGGGAGCTGAAATACTAGTGCTTCTGGCTTCCGAATAGAAGAATTGACAGAAATACGAGGTGTGAAGACCTTGGCTCCTAAATTCTACTTCAGTCCAATACTTTCTCTGTTTCTATCAACTCTTATGTGCCACCGTGAATGAAATTTCACCTAACATTATTTTTTTACTCATAAAATTAACATTTCTAATATCTAGCTATTTTTTAATATTAATAATACTATCATTAATATTTTAACTAATGAACTAATGAACTTAGATGATTGATTTTACACATTGATGACCAACTTGTGTAGTTGTGATCGAATATTAAAATTTGGAATATATATGAAGTCACATATATTCACCATCTGAAGTGCCATATGTTTTAATTAGTATTTTTGCCAGAGCTCGGAACGTCGATTTATCAACCTCTTAGGCACGGCCTGAATTTGCACGGGACTGTTCCTCGGGTCTGATAAGTACATTCTAATTTTTCTTAAAGACATGATGCATATACTTTAACTCTAATAATTTAGTTTAATAAATAATAATGCAATTGAGTGTGCTCGAGCTATTATAGTGAAGCATCGTAATATAAGATGACATCCGGAAAGCCACTATAGTGGCGCATCGTGCCTAAGAGGTTAAGGTTGTCCTTTGTAGTCACGTGCGCCTTCGAGACTTCGACTTTTGCACTCAATAGCAATTGACGTACCATAAACCTCCAAATGTGAACCGCCAGATATTAGGACCGCCTTGGTTGCTGTTCTCCGTTGCTGTTGCCGACGTTTCGTTGCTGTTCTCACCCCACCAGTGCAGGGTGGCCTGCAAATTAAGAAACCAATCAGGATTTACAAATATATATTTGTACGTACTGGACTACGTACTGGATTGCGTACATGGTGGATGTTAACGGCCCATCGATGAGTACTAGTATATGTATTCGGTCATGCTGTTTATTTTCACAATGGGCTGTTATACTTCACTTCACGTAAGCCGTTTTACCTATACTTCATACGCTGTTTGTTCATTTTATAATTTAAAATAACGTACGGTAACGGTCTAGTCAGGAGAGTATATAATCATTAAAGTTCCCAAGTTTAGAAACAATGTTCGTGTACCGGTCATCTGATTATCGCCCTTTCTTTCCTGGCAACCATTTTGCAAGTGCGGTGAGACGCGTGTTAGACTACGGCTCACTACGTGCTCTTATCACCATTTCCCATGAATTTTCTTTTATTATGCGGTCATCGGTACACATTTCGTTGCCAACTGGCGTTAATAATTGCCTAACTTTTTACAGGATACCGCCGGTCTCGAAACCGTTCGTTTTGCTGCTAGCTGACGAAGAAATAAGCGACGGGACGTTGATTCGGCAACAGTCCGTAAACGTTGAATCGTCTCCGGCTGCACTCAGCTCGTTTCCAGCAGCTCGACATCGCGCCGCGCCGAAATTAGCCGTATCTGTTGCATAATAACCGAAACACTTGGTACGTCACGCGACGCGAG
Organism: Agapostemon virescens; assembly: GCA_028453745.1. NCBI lineage: Eukaryota > Metazoa > Arthropoda > Insecta > Hymenoptera > Halictidae > Agapostemon > Agapostemon virescens. The sequence continues at coordinate 6,836,703 of CM052083.1, forward strand.
GAGGCATCGCGTCCCTGTCTTTACAAAATTACCGTTTCGCCAAACGCAGCCGTGACGGTGTACAACGATGTTCGACGCTCTCGACGAAACCGTCTCTCGTCGTTTCTTCCCGTCTCGTCGTGCCCCTTTCGACAACGACGACGACGACGACACCGGAGCTTCTTCGTCGTTCGCCCGAGCTAAGAAGGCAGTCGGGTCGAAACTAAAACTAACTTGTAACCCCCGGTAACTGTGTAACTGCATTACAGTGTGCCACTTGTATAAATTAACTGGAATCTCAAGAAGTAAGTACCCGGAGAGCAAAGCGCTAGTTGACTTGCTAATGCTATTTACTAGCGCGAGCACGGGGAGCGAGCGACGACATAACACTGTCACCGGGAAATTGTTCGTCATAGGCTGACAGCGTCCAGCTTCAAACGCTGCACGACCTGACTCTCTCTCTCTCTCTCTGCTTTTGCCAGGGATTTCTCCTCGGCATACGCGGCCGTCCACCTGAGTAAAAGTCGCCCCCTTTTCTCCGACAGCCACCGGACCAAACTACCCTAACAGCCACCCCCGTATTAACATCCTGGAAAATGAATGCCTCGTTGCGGCCCGACGAACCGAATACCGCCTCACCCTTAACGAACTTTCCGGGGATACGTGAACCCACTGAATACGCGATTTCTTCTCCATGGTCCCACTACTCTCGCAAAAGTCTTCTGCGTTGGGGTCTCGACACGCTGCGAATTCGACGGAAGTGCTGGAATTAGAGAGCCCAACCCCTCGCGGTAGAACATCGAATTAAACTCGCGATGAAGATATCGAACGGGATCTCTCAAATGTGTGTTAAGATGGGAATAGCACCTTCAGAATATTTTTAAATAAATTAAGAGGCTTATGGTACGGACGCTTCTGTTCCGCCATTTTTGAGGAACCGTCCATCTGAAATGCCAGATGTTTTAATTACTATTTCTGCCAGAGCTTGTAATGTTGGTTTATTAGACTTGTCCTTCGTAGACACGCCTCCGAGACTTCGACTTTTACACTCAATAGCAATTGACGCACCATAAACTTCCAGATGTGAAAGTTTCACTCACTAATATTATTTTATTCGGCTTACTAATATTGCTAAGCCCTGTCAAGACGCTTAACAATGTGTATGCGATTAATTTCGCATACGTGTAAAAAAATAAATGACAGAAATAAATAAAACATGTGAAGAAATGAAATTTTACTTTTGTCGATATGAAGCCGTCGGTGAACGCACAGTTAAAGGAATTTTGCGATTCTTAAAAATGAGTGCTAGAACGAAGACTGTGAAAAGTAAGAACGTAAATGTATAGAAGTAATAACTTAAGGGGGAACTGTATAAAATAGAAACAAAAGTACGCGTCGGTGGGAGTTACTCTCAAAACTCGAGTTCTCGCTTGCATTCACTAGAGTAGACTTCTACGAGTTTTACTCTCAAGAGCAAAAGCGACATTTAGCAAAGAGTACTCTCAGTTCCGTATCCAGTCGAGAGCGTCAGTTCCAGTGAAGAGTGTCAAAGTGTTAACGAAAAATTTTATTTAGAGAATGACGAGTGTGCAAGTTCGATACTTGTAACGACAAACAGTTTGCGCGTTAGAGGTCCGATGCAGCCGGAAACTATGTCTTCATGGTTTAGTAAATTAATGTCACTGTAATGCGTTTAAGTTTTGTCAAGAGATTTGATTTCATATTGAATTGCTTGGAACCACCTGAGTTATGATTCTGTTGCTTAATTCCCAAATATCTGCATTAATGATTTTAACTCTTTGCACTCGAAGCTGTTTTAACTCCAAACCCAAGGCATTTAAGTTTTAACAAGAGACTTGATTACACATTGAATTGCTTGGATTTACCTGAGTTATGATTCTGTTGCTTAATTCCCAAATATCTGCATTAATAATTTTAACCATTTGCACTCGAAGCTGTTTTAACTCCAAACCGAAGGTATTTTTTCTGACCAAGAATATTTTCATTCTACACGATATATTTCATCTTATGCATACGAAGTTCTTTTACCATTACTCGTCCTTACAATAATTCAATTTTTAC
>CM052083.1:6850982-6863238 GCA_028453745.1 Agapostemon virescens
GTATTTTGGCGGATATATGATTGATAATACTACTGTAAAAATAGCTAAAACACAGTATAATAAATTGATGCTCTGGGACTTTCATTAAAATGTTCTTATCGTTGCGCAATTTTTACTACAAGTATTATAAATCTGTGAACGTTATTTCGGCAGAGATAGAACTAATAATACCACTGTAAAAATAGCCAAGATACGAATATTATAATTAACTACATATAAAATGCAAGTCCTTGCCATTTTCAAAATCAACGGACTTGCAACGGACAAAGGAATATTCACCTCATTTTCGCATACACATATGCGTTTGTATCCCGCTGATCTGTTTCAGCAGAAGCGCGTTTCGATGAATGTAAAATCGTCCATAAAAAGCTGCTTTTAATTAATATTCCATTATGTCCGTAAATTAATACAAAAGGGTGGTGAGTTGCACAAAGTGAAATCCGAACAAGAAGAAAATTATTCACCCTCGAAAATTGTTCTCGCCTAAGATATTGATTGAACTCTGAATAATTCAAAAAGATACCTTCGTTATTATCTAGGATGTAGTGCAAAATTTGATTAACAAATCGTTCGGTTTAAAATAAAGAATTAATGGAATAAACAACGCTCGAAAACTTGAATTTCTAGGAATATTGCATAATATATCGCAAAAAATCATATATTTAGAAATATATAGAAATTTTGAAGTTTCTAATTTGTAACAATATTGAACAGAACAGCAAAAGAAAATAAATCATAAATTATGCGAAACGACGCGTACCTGCGTCGGCAAAATATCCTTTGAAAATTCCCAGTGATCATAGTTGGAAGTTCAACAGTAAGAAAAGTCTTCCCGGACGATTAGAACTATTCACGGCGTTTACACAAAGATTACAAATCAGGCTAAACCCAATACTTACACATCGCTGTATAAACCATATCGATTCCGAGAGACTGTGCTTAAAATAATACACGTTTCTGGATAGATTTAATGGGCGGTTTCGGTACATAAGTGCTATAGTTTAACCTACGATTCCATGACCATACGGCAAGCTTGTTAATTATTACAGAACTACCGCCCATGGATGTCGAGCACTTTACAGTATCTTATGCATTTCTGCGTCAGCGTATCTGAACGTGCATGAAGGACGACTCTGGACATAGTTTACTGTCTAAGAAATGCTTTTTCCTCTTAGTTGTATTAACCCTTTGCCCTACAACAACTATCTTCTAAATCTTCTAAATTCTAAACACGTATTTCCTTAATTTTCTTTAAACGGAAATAGCATTTTATTTTAATTGTTGATAGGCACGCAGTAACTACAAATTTGTCTTATCTTTTTATCGTTCTGCGGAGGACGAAGAAAGTCTAGTCACAGTTACTGTAACATAAGTCGTAAGCCAAGGGGTTAATTATTCCGATCATTGCAATTTAAATGTTTCATTAGCAAGAGTTAATTTTGTTAACAGCGTTCGCCAGCGAGGAGTGAAATCCCAAATCTGAATCATTTCGACGCAGCTCAGCGCATTTTGCGCACTGTATCGATATCCGCTCGGATATCGATAGTCTCGAGTAATACTCGTAACAATATTACGTGAACGGATTTATTGAACGAACCGATGCATTTTTTTCTGAATATTATTCATTCACTGTTACTCCATTTTATTCGATTTGTGCAGGTCTGATGATCTTACCACTTTTCAGTCAAATCGAAAGGCAATTATTCTTTGTTCGTTACGTTTTGAATTTTTTAAACATTTTTAAAATTTTTCTGTCTGTTAAGAGTAATAGTGATATCGCGTAGGAATATCTGGTATTAAATATGACAGTTCGCGAAACAACCGGAAGCCGTTTAAACATTTGTCACCAGTGCGAAATCATTCGCGCAATCGGTCCCCGCGGAAATTTTCCCGGATATTAAAATAACTAGGCGAGGGAAGAGCCTCATTATATTAAAATGCATGAGTTGCATTCACGCATTTGTTAAAGAACTTTACGATTCGAAATGAATTTTATATCTCGCTTTCTAGATTTTTCACTGTTACATCGGAATGTTTAATACGAGAAACATGCATGTTCGATGCTATATAAATTCCTAACAAGAGATAGACTGTGCAGGTAGAATTTCTAAAAACTTTCTACTGTTTAACGTTTCACAGCCATTTTTCTGCACTAGGTTTCATTCGGAGTTTAAAAGACTTTAAAACTGTGGAATGATATGAAATTCTTTTCGGAAGGTAGGTTTTCCTTAATATTTTTTAATGGGACATCTCGGTGAAGCGAACGTGCACAGCAAGAGCTAAATGAGTAATTTAACAATTGTTTGACAGTTGTGAACCATTATTAAAGTATCAAAGATGATTGTTTGACTGGAAGAATTTTCTTTTGCTTTTTGAATTATCAAATTGGTAATTGCGAAGGAGAATGTGCGTTAAGATCTTTTAACCGAATACTTCGGTGAAGCGAACGTGCGCAGCAAGAGCTAAATAAATAATTTAACAATTGTTTGACAGTTGTGAACCATTATTAAAGTATCAAAGATGATTGACTGGAAGAATTTTCTTTTGCTTTTTGGATTATCAAATTGGCAATTGCGAAGGAGAATGTGCGTTAAGATCTTTTAACCGAATACTTCGGTGAAGCGAACGTGTCCAGTAAGAGCGAAATGAATGACGTAAAATTTTTCGAATATTTTGAAATTAAATTAATTGAATTAAATCAATTTATTTTGAATATTTTGAATTGAACCGTTGGAGAGGATCGCTTGATTGAAAAAGTGTTTGTCGGAAATGCCAAAGAGTGGGTGGAATTTATAAAAATTTGTCCACTGCTCGGTCCATTTAAGTTTTTCCGAGGCAATCGCAGAAATGGCGCCGTTTTAGCTATCCACCGACTCGCCAGTTCCCCTTGCACAAACCAATTTGGCCAAAGTGGTCACGATCAACTGGCTTCCGTTAATTTTGAGCAAGCTCGGTCCACCAGGCATCGACGATGACAAACCCGGGTCAAGGGTCAACGACAAACCCGAAACCAACTACTTCGACTTACATACCGAAGGTACAAACACAATCAAAAGTACATTCACCTCGCGATTAAAACGCTTGCCATATACACTCGACTAACTCCATAAATTTCATAGCACACGTCGTTTTATTCATTTACTAGTCGCTACAGTCAGGTTGACCGATTTTAATAGATCGTGTCAAAATATTCCCGACGAGTTCGCGACCAGTAGACAGTTTAAATTTAACCATGATCGAATCTTCCACTCATCTAGAATGTACAATTACAATTTTCAAAACGAATCGGCACAGTTTCATTTGCTTTACGTTGCTGTTAAACTGACACAGTGGTAAAAATGAAAGGACAGTTTTTGTAAAACACAGCTGCATGGGATTCTAGATGAAAATCATCAACGAAGAATGTAAAGTTCCTGTTCGAATGCATTCATAATATACGCCTACAAATATCTAAGCGAAAGATAAACAACAGAAACGAAGGGCAAAAACATTATAGGAGATTCTAGATGAAAATAAAAAAACATCAAGGAAGAAAGTAAAATTTCTGTTTAGCAGTCTAGCGATTGTCGACCGTAAAACCGTGAATTAGCATACCGATTCGTGGCCTAACGACTGAGTGCGATGGGGGTGGCTACGCTTTCAGAAACCGATGGCGTCCAGGCATTAAACGGGACCGTAATGTATCCGTAAAAGTTTCTGTTCCTACGGGCGGCGAGTTCACGAGAGTTCGCGGCCGTTGCACGCGACTAAATGATCAGATTACAATGGTTGAATGTATTGTAATTACATGGCGTATTCGCAAGCAGCGCGGTTGACAGTTCGGGGCGCGAGGAAAGGGTGGACGAACCAGTGGATGTAGAGTAGGTCGTCTTAACAGCCCCAGAGACACGCCTGGCAGATAGAATAATAGGGTATGCTGGCGTCCTCGGTTAGTCCCTGTTAGCTAGACCGAAGGTGAACAATATATGCAAACGTTGTAGTGCCTCGGGATTCCTTGAAAATGCTCGAATTACTATGCCTCGTCCAATAGGACGCACCCTTTCTTCCCTGTCAGGTTGATTCCGCGACTTTTCGCAAAAGCGAACGAAGACGGGGACGCCTTAGCATTCGCGCAAAACGGAAAAATAGAACGAGCCGAGGTGAACAACTACAAAAGCCATTTCCAGGGTTCGGAAGCGTTATGGAACCTTCTTCGCGGTATCGAGCCTCGCTAGATCAAGAAAGCTTCTTCGTAGTTGTTTTCAAGTTCTTGAAAGTTCAACAGTTGAAAGATTTTCAACAGTTTACGCTGAACATACCGAGCGGTAAAATTGGCTAGTGTATATTGTCTTACAAAAGTGACAAGAATTAATTTATTTTGATCTTGTATAATTTTTATTAGAATATACGATGAGATAAAAACAGCTGTTGAATCGATTCCTGTGAAGACAATTTTATATTTGTCCGGAAAGTTCGTGCCGATTTATTTTTATTTTTAATAAATATGTACCAAAACCAAAACTTAAATGCGTTGCGTTTCAATCTTCCGTCAAAATCGGTACGAACCTTCCGGACAACCCAATAGAACAGTTGGAAAGAGTCATTTGAGATTATGGTAGGTTTAGTGTTAAGCGAACGTAACATTTTTCGGATAGAAGCTTGTCGATCGGTGTTTATTTAGACATTGTTCAAGGCTGGGTAAAATTTTGCAGGAAAAGTATTTTAACCAACAGTTTAAAAGCTTTTTTAATTAAATGACATAGTTTGTCTTCAACCCTTTGCTTTGCAAGCATAGTTTTGAAATCAAGACACTTCTTCAGTTCAGTTTCTTCAGTGTATATAAAATTTATTACAAAATTATTATTTATCACTTATTATTAAAATTTATTTCCGATTTCTCGAAAAGTTGTTTTTAATAATAGTATAGCAAACTTTAGTGTCGCTTGAGAGGCGCTATAGCAATGTCAAGGGTTAAAAGTGTATGTTAGATTTCAAATAAAATAAACTATATACCATTTGATATTTGAAATAATATTTTACCCAGCTTTGACGACATTGTATATGCATAATAAAAATGATGTTCGTCAATTGCAAGAATAAGTAACCAAGTAAAAATTTCTATCTCTACTGACCTGAACAGGTCAGAAATAAGAGCATCATAGTGCTTCGTATACAGTTATATTATTTGTTACTTTCTCGAATTATTGAAAAAGAAACTATATATTCATCTCACATTGATTTCTCGTATCTAATATCGACAGTTTTAATTTTGCACAGAGATTCTTAGCTTACTAACTATACCACTCACCTGTTTCTGCGAAAGTTCACTTACCTCGAAGGCTGTACAACATATAGCTTGAAGAATTCGTTGCTGATGAATGGTTGCCGAATGTTTAAAAAATATTTCAATAACTTCTATTTTACACTTATCTGAATTCTTTTCTCGTTTCGTTAAGAATGTTCTATTCTTGAAATCGTAAAAGGTGCCGAAGCCGCTCGAACATTCCCGAAAAAGGACCACTGATTTATTTATACAGTGTACAACCTTATTTATTATCCACCGTAGACGCGTCGATGCCTTAAAAAATAAAAAAAATGTAAAATCTGAACAGAAGAGAAAGCGTCATTAAGGTAATACAAGTCGTGAAATAAATTTGTATTCAAACTATACGGTCATACATAAAAAAATATTCGATTGATTATCAAAAACACATAACAATGGCTATATAATAAAAAATTATCGAAAATTATATATTCAATCTCTAGAACGTTAAAAAGGACATAATACACATCAAGACAAAAGTAAAAAAAACATCGGGGTAATACACAAAATAAATCTTCATTAATATAATTAAGTAACAGAAATATTGCATGTTACAAATACAGGTGGATAAAAATGTAATCCAGCCGACGAATAGGATCCATACAATTTTTTCAAGTTCGTCGAAATTTCAAGTCGAAAATAATGCTTCGTCGACAAAATTGACGGTCGAAACGTAATTCTAAAAGGTTCCCACAAAAGCAAAACAACTCGGATAATTCCACGAATCTTTTTCCAAAAATTCCTACAAAATCAAAATAACTCGGTCAGCGAAAGCAAGATTGAAAAATAAAAATTTGTCATACCGTTCACTAGACAGCGGATTTTTATGCAAAATACAAATTTTCTACCTGAATTGCACAAAAATGAATGAAATAGAAATTGATTTTCCATCTGAATATTTACAATAGGTTGAAAATAATGTAAAAATATTTTCAAATTTATCTATTGTTTTTACTGTTTTAAATCGTAACCAGTTTTTGCAATCTTTTTGAAGTTTTTGAAGTTCTTGAATCCTTTTCAATCTTGAAAATTATAATCGAAATTAATCGACTCGTGTGTAAAACAATAAAAAGTTAATTTGTGAGTCTCAGTGACCCTCGTGTACCACCGACAAGAATACATTAAAAACATACATATATAATAAGCTGATAATTAATAGAAATTATTTACGTATTAAATCAAAAGAAATAGCCAGTGAATCTTTAAAACGCAGACGAGCACTGAAGCATTATGCAATTTATTAAGCGACTGTCCGAAGCAAACATTGTACCAATCGAAACGACATATTACCCGTTAAATAATTTCGATGAACCTAGCGAGCCGAGCAAAATAAAAAGTTTATTATTGGCCAGCTCAAACAGAAGTATAATTTTAGTGGAAACCGAACGCGAGAGCCATAATTCGAACCGAGAGGTGGATCGTATTCGCCGCGGCGAGATTCTGTCGGAAAGTAGAGGTTAGTGAAATCGCTCGCATTTCACGCGGTCCGAAATTGAAATCCTCGGAAATCGGCATCGAAACAGGCTCGGCCGTCGCGCGTTTGGCGCTCAAATAAAATTTTCATGGGACTTTCACCGTGGTTGAAACACGCGGCACGGAAAGATTTCGTTCGCGTCCGAGGTGGCGAAGAGTCGAACACGCGCGTTCGGTCAATGCGATCTTGGCCGCGAATTCGACTCACGTGCGACCGAAATTTCAGCGCCTCGTTTCGTACGTTCTTCTCATCTCTTAATAAGAGCGGATCGTGAGTAGAAGATACAGCGAAGAACGAATGGAGAACTAGGACGAAAGTGGAGAAGAAGGAGGTGTGTGGCGGCGGTGGTGGTGGTGATCGTGGCGAAGATCTCGAAGCAGACTCGATTCTGTAAAACGGATGAAACGCATTCTCTTTATTTCCTTACGCCATCGAGTATTTATCATACGTGACCGAAACAATCTCCTCCTCCGCTCCCGGTTTAACGTGACTTCTTAGCGAATGAAATTCGGACATTGTGGAACTACTCACTAGGACCAGGCTTGTCTCGCCTATTTACAATAGATCTTTGTACAAAAACTAATCTCATATAAACAGTAAAACACACGTCCTCGCGGCAGGAACCATTCGCGAACGGAAACGTAGACTCTTCGGTACCTGACCGTGCTTCGCTAATTCGGCAACGTTTTCTCCGCACAAACCGCATCGTCGTCGCATTGTTAGTCATCGGCTGGCTTCTCTTTCTCTCCCTCTCTCTCTCTCTCTCTATCTCTCGAAGAGACCTCGTTTCTCTGGAACGTGGCCGAACTCTATTATAAAAATCGTTCCGGAGAAAAGACAACCGAATTCTATCTCGCCTTTCGGCGTCGCTTCGGCATTGCTTCGGCCCTCCGTGTCTTTTTCTCTTTCTCTGTCTGTCTCTTTCCCTCTCTCCCTCTCGATAAAGGCCGACGTTTCATTAACTTTCCCGACTAAACTCGCGACATCCGGCTTGTCCAATTTTCCTGGCTCGCCGAAGCCGAAGGGTCGATATCACCGATACAGGTCCGCGTTTCCGTCGCATCACGGCACCTGGAAACTATTTTCTTCGGTTTTGTACAGTGAAAGTTCGCAGCGCTCCGCGGAGAGTCGTTCGAACGATTTCGCGCCGATCGTCAGGAAGACGCAACTTTTGCGATCCGACCGGCGAAAGCGAACGGGACACGGATCGTTTTATATCGAACGCCAGAGCCGATCGACGAGATCGGCCCAGAGTTCATCCGGATCGCAGTCGTCGAACGACGAGGGATCGTTCGACGGGATTGTTCGAGTTTGGCGGGCGACATATTTCTTTCTCTCTGTCTCTCTCTCAGTTTCTCCTCTGTCTATTTCTCTGTTACTTTGTATGTTCTGTTTCTCTGTCTCTCGATCTGCGGATCCGTGTCCCCGGATTTATATACAACTCTCCTGTATCCGATTCGAGCGAGTCACCACTTCCGGCTGATGGAACTTCCCCTGCGCGGAGATCGACGAAGACACCGGCCTCTGCGGCATCGAAGAGAGCCCTTTGCTCGACCTCTGCAGACTGTAGTAGACCTGGAATCAATTGCACTTCAAAGTGGTACTTTCAAGCTGGATGGGCTAGAACGGGACGTTCTAGTTTAGAGGGGCGTTCTAAGGGGGTGAAATTGTTCGGAGAGTTGCTCTTTCTGTTCACCTTTTTTCCGACTCGATTCTACCTAGTTTCTTTACCTCACAGTGACCGAACTTTGCAATTGGTCTCCGAGCTTTTGCTACCTATTATACGACATCCTATCCGTTTTGACGCACGTCGCAGAATTTAACCCATTGACTGCCACGCAAATTTAGCGCGTCTTGTCACTGGGTGCCACGGTTTTATTTTAATATAATTAATTTAATATATAGTTTTAATAATTATTTTAATAATAAAAATTGATAATCAATATGTTCTCTACACTATATACAGTTTTCATTCATCCTTTCTAATAGTTCCTAACTCAAATAGCCATTTGTAGCCAATCTAAACTTGCAGCACCCACTACGAGATATCTCGTAGCTGGCAGTTTTGGTACAGAAGCTTACTACAAGATATCTCGTAGTTGACAGTCAATGGGTTAACACGTTGAATGCTATGTCAGTTCCCTGGGGACTGACGGTAGCGAATTTACAAATTAATATGTTATAGATAATTTATATAATATTAAAAAATATTCACACAATTTTAATAGATTTGATTGAAACAGAAAAGCACAAATGGGTTAAGCGAGTCGTTTGCTTATGCACAATTGCATTCTTTCCATTTAAATAACATGTGACGCGAAAGGTAAGCAAAATGGCTCCGCATTCAACGTGTTAACCCTCAGGAAGCGACCTTATTTTACAATGACAATTTACCAAAATACAGTACATCACGAAAGTATTCGGACACTCTTTGAATTTGTATAACTTTTTTAAGATCGAGCCAAACGTCTTGATTTTTCTGGAGCAATTAGAAGCATTGCATTATATTTTGCATTGCATTGCATTATTGCATTAGAAGAATTACGTGAAAAATATAAACAGCCTTTTTTAAATATTTTTCATTCGAGCCACGTACAAACAATTTTTAAGACCCATTTTGTAGACCTTATGATAATTATACACATGCAGAAAAATTTATTGAAATCGTGCCATGCCATCGAAAATGGTAAAAATCGAGATTCTCGATCAATTTCTGCTTAAACTTCAGAAATTCTTACATCTTTCTACGAGTATCCTTTATTTCTGTGCTAATCGATTTCGATGAACTTTTCAACATGCATATAACTAACACAGGTATGCAAGACGCATATTTTAAATTTTCATTATGAGTTAAAATAAAAATGTTTTAAAAAATGTCTTTCTTATTTTCTCCTGTAATTTCTATAGATTAAAATTGTTTCGAAATTATTCTTGCGTACCATTTAGTAAATCAATGCTTCTAGTTGCTCAAATTATAAGCATAAGGGTTTATTTTTATATAAAAAATTATATATATATATATATAATTATATGTTATGCTATAGCTTGACTTGACACATCTCGAGAAAAATGGTGACTGATCTAGGAAAGCGTAGCATTGCATACTAAATGCGCCATCGCATTAACGCACTCCTAAACCTGCCGCCATTTTTTCGGAGACTCGACTTCACGTTAACCCGCCTTTGCAACACTCTAATTGGTCCGCGTTTTTCGTTAATAACTCGAAAACGAAGCGTCGAATCGCGAAATAGAAAAGGGAAATGTTTAAATTCGCCTAAGGAATCTTCCATTTTAAGTCTCTTTAAACTTTACCTTGTATTTTTCAGTACCGAAAGCTTGGAGTGTCAATTGTAAAGTTCGGATGCGTCCAATCCACCACCGTGACTATTCACTCATTATCGCAACCATTGACGGAATGATTAGACTCGACACGAACGTCTCCCGCAACAATAATTTCCAATTTCCGGTATAATGGCATAAAACTCGGGCGAAATAGTATAGCATTACAAACGCGTCGATACTTATGAATATTGCAAGAGCGCGGAGGGCACATTAATAATGGAGGAGCGTAGGCGCGAGGATGACGGGAAGAATAATCAAATACCGCGGGCTCGCGAAATTCCGGGGAAACAAAAACACTGGAATAAAAACATCGAAAGCGAATAGAGCGGGTCAGATAACGGAGAGCGGTGAAAAAGAAAGGAGGGTGGCGTTGCTAGAGAAAAAGAGAAACAAAGAGAGATAGAATGAAGGAGAAGGACAGGCAGGAGATTCGATTTTAAAGTTATTCAAACATTTAATGGAACGCGACTACTAGTAAGAGACTCGAAGTAAGAAAAATATCGAGAATTACCAATAGTCACTGTTTTTCTTGATTTTACTGAAAAATTGTTTGAAACAAGCTTACGTTGTTTTAAGAAGAATGTTTTAGCATGTTGAGGAACTCTGTTTCAACGGAAAACGTCATAAAACTTGAGGAATGCATTGAACAATGATAGATACTTATTTTATAATTTCTGTACTGCTATGTTTAGCTTCCATCTATTGGCAATTCTATTGCTAACAGAAGAACCTTGAAAAATATAATTTAGAAATATTATGTAGTTACAAATAGACCGCGGATTTTTATGCAAAATATAAAAACAAGAGCTGAATAGACATCAACCCTTAGCACTTCAATGGCGCCTTTCAGGCGAGACTAAAAATGGCCACACTGAAAATGGCAACACTATCATAAATCATTAGGTTCGCATTTGAGAAATCGGTAAAAATTGAAATGTTTCTCGTACGAATAATAGTAATAAATTTTGCATGCACAGGAAAGGAAACAAACCCTGTACAATGGAACTAATCTAGTTCGAAAAATATCTCGCTTTTGGAATTGAAATTGTTCGAAGTGGGTCATGTCACTTATTTAATAAATTGTATAATAGTATTTCGTGAAACGTTTTAGCAAAAGTTGTAACTGTAACCTGAAACACTTTCAAGGATAGAGATTCTCGGATCTACTCCACAACCACGTCTTTCGAGGAACTCTAACATTGTCTCGACCTTAGGTTATCGACCAGGTTAACTCTGGATACAGACGAAGGTTTCAATCACGTGTTTACACTGAACAAAATACTTCAATTTATTGCTGAGCCCATTACTTAAGCCGCATGCATTCAGTAAAATAATTTGCAAAGAACTAAACGTATCTTCTTTATGTGGTGGTTGCGTTAGACGCGACGCAAGACAGAAAGACAGACAGACAGACAGAGAGAGGGGGGAATGAGAGACCACACAGAAGGAGAGGGAGGACCAGGAGATTCGGTATTAAAATTATTCAAACATTTAATGGAACGCGACTAGCGCGGCGTCGAAGGAAAACGGAAGCCCGAGTTCGAGGCGAGAGTTACGCGCATCGGGACTGGCCCTCTCGAATTATCGAGAAAACTTCGACGTAATTAAACTCGCGGAAGCGCAGATAACCCAAGGCTTCGCTAAACCGGAAAAGTTAAAGTGGAAGACTGCCGCATATTAAAGCGACCTCGTCTTGGCTCGTATCCCGGTTCCCTTCGTCTTCGGAACTTCGAATATTTAAAACAACCTTGTCGATGTACCGACGCGGGGATGGTTGGCCACGAAGAGAGGTGGCGCACAGAGGGTGCAAAAGGGGTGGACGAAGACGGAAGAGAGGATCGACGAGGTGAAGTCGTAGTAACGGAGGGGTCGATTGTATTACTTCCTCCGACGAAAAAACGAACGCGATTTTCCTGCTGAATATTGTATCACGGTTTTATCGATCGTTCATTCTGTAATTCGCTATTTTCCCCGGGTTCCTCGATCCTCTCTCTCTCTCTCTCTCTCTTTGCCGCAACCATTACCCCCTCTATGACAGCCTCTCGCATGCACACTGTTTGCGGCAAAGGGAACCGTTAATTGCGTCTCATTAATCAAATCGCATCAACTAAATATATACCGACTCTATTCGATATCAC